>WELA01003444.1:69710-87342 GCA_009602735.1 Mesotaenium endlicherianum
AGGCAGGGAAGGAGGGTGAGGGGGGGGGGGTAGGGAGGGGAGAGGAGGGAGGAGAATTGGGGCGTTGGTTTGCTAGGGCTAGAGCACGGGAGGGCGAGAGGTGTGTGCCTTCGGCAGCACTTGTTAGCTCCCCGTTTGCCCCCGTCTTCCCTGGCCCTCTTTATTCTGTTTCTGGCCTGTTCTCCTCCTCTCGTCCCTCCTGCTCCTCTTCACCATCATCATCATCATCATCAGCATCAGCATCAGCATCGGCATCAGCGTCATTGCCTTGTGTGTGTGTGTTTGTGTATTGTGGGTGTGTGGGGCGGGCCCGGGGCGGGGCGGGGCGGGNGGCCCGGGGCGGGGCGGGGCGGGGGGGAGGTTGTGTGCAGGAGCGGAGCCGAATGACCGCCGCTGAAATCCAACGATACGTCACCACTGTGCGCAGCACCTTCGCTTCTCTCGAGGTCATTCTCTCTTGCAAGACCTAATTGATCTGAAGAGAAGTCACGTGACGTACTCGTCCAGTGTGAGGGGCCCACGTGTGCTCAAAACTTCGTGTCGCTGACACGTCGCCACTGACACGTCACTGCCACCCGGTGCTGCATCTTTTGCATCTCTCGATGTGATTTGGATGGTTTGTGCGATTCGTGTTTTTTTTTTTGAATTGATCCGTGCAATCCGCATGGTCGCGTAATTCATGAGATTCGTGTGATGCGATCCCCGTGTCAGTGGTGATGCTCAGCATCCGCTTGGCATGCAGCAGTGTAGTGGGGACCACCCTGACAGCCAGGCAGCTTGCCTACGTGCCGTGTCGCTAACAAGGGCAAAATTCCCTAAATGAGCATGTGACATTTGAAGGCTTTCCGCCCGTACAGTCAGAGACTCTACGCTACGCGATCTGAGGGCGGAGGGTCTGACCTTCCTGGTGGCTGGGGGGCTGTGCTCGGGGGGTGGGNCGTCTCGCTCTTCCCCTCGCTCCTCGTATCTGTGTGCGTCTCCGCCGCTCCGCTTCTCTCTTTGTTCTCTCGCTTCCCCTCTCTCCCTTTGCCCTCTCCTTCTGCCTCCATCCTGGCCTCTCAACTTTTTCTATTTCTCCAAGAGCATGCTGTTCCTTCGCATTCAGGATGTACATCGGATTGCAATGTGTGGTATGAAAGCGCGCGCGGCGTGCGTCGGTGCACGTGCAACTGTCCACGTGTGCACGTGTGTGTGCGCGTGTTGGTGCGCATGTGCATGTGTGTGCGCGTGTGCGCGTGCGCATGTATGCATGTGTTTGCATGTGTGCGCGTGCGCATGTCTGCATGCGTTTGCATGCGTGCGTGTGCGTGCTGTGTGTGCGTGCGTGCGCGTCCGTCTCTGTTTCTGGGGGGAAGCTGAGGGTGCGGCAATGGTGGTGATTGGGGAGGGGGGGGAGGGCAGGCAGCAACGCACTGCTGGGCCTTCCGGAGACCAGCCTCGCTATCATCCCCGGGTATTCAGTCCCCCCTCGCACCCCTCCCTCCCCCTCCCCCTTTTCACCACCGCTCCTCCTCTTCTTCCTCCTCCTCCTCCTCTGCTCTCTGAACCTCAGCAGAGCCTCGCCCACATCCCTCTATGCGCAAGTCCCCCCCTACCTCCTCCTCCTCCTCCTCCTCCTCCTCCTAGCTTTGTCTCTCAAATCCCAAATGGCATGTCTAAGGCTGCGCAGCCCTCGAGCAAGCGCCAATGTTACAAAGTACGGGTGTCATTGCAAATAGTTCTTGCTCGGCCCACATGCTGAGGGCCCCGGTGCCGTCTTACGCGGCCCCCCTGATAGTGAGGGAGAAGCAAATGAAAGCAGCCAACCGTGCATTGGGAGGGGGAGGATATATGAGGAGAACTCTTATGAAGCGCGTGAAAGAGCGTGGCAAAAGGCCCGCTGGGAAGGGGGGAGTGGTTCCGCCAGCCGCTACGCGGAGGCTGCGTGGGCCGACACCTGGTGCCTGCAGGGGAACCCCGCGCAGACCAAGGGCTTCTCAACCTCACGGTTTCACGGTCTCACGATGGCCAGTAGTAGCTGCCCAGCGTAATACGGCCGGTGCAGAAGCTGCCTCGAGAATGACGAGCAGAATCCTCTTCGGGTGTCGGGGGGCGGCGGGCGGTTGGCGGCGGGGGGTTGGGGGCGGCAGGGCAGGTGGCACCCAGAGGCTGCCGAGGGCAGTGGGCGGTGCGCGCGCCAAGGAGCTCATCTTCACCGCCCGCCGCATCAGCGCTGACGCAGCGCTGTCCATCGGTGCGCGCTGGCCGTTGATTTTCTACTCGCCCCCGGCATCTGGGCCCTTTTCCGTCTCCTGTCATTCGTTGTCTCCGTTGTCTCCGTTGTCTCCGTTGTCTCCGTTGTCTCCATTGTCTCCGTTATCTCCGCTGTCTCCGTAGTCTCAGCTGTCATTTGTTGTCTCCGTTGTCTCCGCTGTCTCCAGTGTCTCCGTTGCTCCTGTTCTTCTCTGGCCCATTTGCTTGTTCCAACTGATTTTGTTTATTCTGTTTGTTCTGTTCGACCTGTGCCGTCCGCCGCATCTCCTTACTGTCCGCTGTTCTCTTTGTTACTTGCCACCTGTTGATTCCGTTTGTGAAGTGCACATCAACAAGAGGAGACGTGCAACATGGAAGCCATGGGCACGTGGCATGTGTGTGGAAGGAGGGGAGGATACGCACGGGGCTCTTATGGCGGAGGTGACTTTTTTGAGGGAATCAGTTCGCAAGGCTCCAATCTGACTCAGCACGTCAAGCGCTCCAGTGGGGACGCACTTTTTGAGGCTTGCTATCTCCATCCGCCACTTGTCAGCCCGTGATGAGGTTCTTGGGGCCGCAAGGGGCGGCAGGGGTTTTGATGCGGGGGCTGGAGAGAGGGAGGGTAGGAAGGGGGACGTTTTATCTATTTTCTTTTTCTTCTCCCTTCTTCTTCTTCATTGAGCTAACTTGTAAAAACCCTATCTGTGTGAGACTGACAACTTTTGACCTCTGCACGTGCATGTTGGGTTTGCCGTGCGGTATACATGCGCGGGGCGGGGGCCGGAATGGGCTGTTCGTGTTGTGTGTGCTTTCTCTTCTCTTCCAGGACTGGTGAACCACAGCGTGCCAGCTGGCGAGGCGCTTGCGAAGGCGCTGTCGGTGGCATGCGAGATCATCCCCCAGGTACCCTACCCCCGCCAAGTGTCGCTCTCTCTCCCTTTCCCCTTCGTACTGCCGCTTCAAGAGCCCATGAGCGTGACCGTGCATGCACGTGTCCGCAGCCAGTCAGGCGCACGCGAGGAAGAATTGATGAAGCTCAAACCCAAACCCCCGTCAGCCCCGTGCGCGGCGGCTGCTGGCAAGCACGCTGCTGATGGGGAGTATTTGACAAGGCGTGTCTGTTGCGGTCGGATGTACGTGCATGCATGCGTGCTGCTGATGGGGGAGCAATCGATCGACGAGGTGGGGCCCGGGGGGGGGGGGGGTTGTTTGTGCATGCAGGGGCCCGTGGCAATAAAGATGGCAAAGATAGCAATCGAGCGGGGGCTGCAGGCGGACCTGGGCACAGGCATGGCCATAGAGGAGGCGTGCTACGCGCAGACGCTGCCCACCAGGGACCGCCTCGAGGGGCTCGCGGCGTTTGCCCAGAAGCGCAAGCCCGTGTACACAGGGGAGTAGAGTAGAGAGGCCAAGGCACTTGGCCCTTTTTGCCTGTGGCGGGCCGCGGCGCTTGTCCAGAAGCGCAAGCCTGCAGTGCACAGCACACGCGAGAGTACGGAGGGGCCGGGGCGCTTTGTCTGGTCTAGGTCTAGGGGTTGAAGGTTTTAGGTGCGGCATGTGCACAGGAGCGCGCGCCGGTGTACGCGGGAGACTCGGAAGACTGAGGGGCATCTCTGCCAGATTTTGCGGCGCCGTCGAGTGGACCGATCGGGCCTTTGCTGGCAGTCTGGAAGCCCAGAGTAGCAGCGAGTTCGTCAGGGGGAGGGAGTGAAGGTGCCAGGGCACTTTTCAGTGCGGCATTTGCTTGAAGGCGCAAGCTAGCGGTGCATCGCGGCCGGGGGAGTGATGCCCAGAAGCGCAAGCCTTCGAGCACGCCCGTGATCGAGTGAAGGGGTCCAAGGAAGGTCCGAGGCACCCCGTGTTGTGCGGTGGTGGCGATATCGTCGGGGGGCCTTTGGCTGGCTGCGGTCTTGGTTGTGAGCTCATGCAAATCTGGCTGCTCTCCACATGCTGCTTGCTGCTCACATTCCTCAAGATCAAGCTCCTGTGTGACGACTCTCTCTCGCTTTTATAGGTCTAGCTATGTGGTACTTGTACAGGGGTCTTGTGGATAGGATCATATGTGGTATATTGCGAAGCTACAGTAATATGAGAAGAAAGTCTACCGACACTACTGAGATTGAGCACCATCATCTGCTTTGGAGATAGTGTTGAGTTAGGTGTGGAGCATTGGATTCACACTTAGTATGCTGGTTTCACACAGCATGCTCTTTCCTCGATCATTTGATTTTGTATGTGTGGCAAACTGAGAAAGAGTCCGTATTCTGCATGCAATATTGCCCCAGATAGACAATACGAACTCTTTTTAGTTGAAGCTCAGAACGGTAGTCACACCGTGATCATAACCCACACATATGAAGGTCTCAAGAGTGCTAAATTATTGAGGGCTGGCCTTCATAATTGCTGGACATCCGCATAACTCTCGCATATTGCCATTCTACTCCCGTAACCTTCAGATCAGTATTCCTAAGCCAGCTCATCTGCAGTTGCAAATGAGCTCCACATTCCGCACAGATTGCCACTGCTCACGATCAAAGCATGGCCCCACTGTGCCCTTTCTGAAGCAATTCTAGCTATGGGACACTTTGTTGCACATGCAAGGGTGACACGAGTGTGAAATCAAAACAGTCCGTCACGTCAAGACCGGAACGTGCGGCACGTGTCACCACACCATTGAATGACATGGAGTACAAGCGACCACTACTTCTGGCTATCTTCACAACCTAGCACACAGCTTACAGAAGCTGTGAGGCTCTCAGGCCAAACCACCCAGAAAGACGGAAGATGCAGCAAGACGAGCAAAAGGGCGTAGAGATGCACATGAAGCTTCCCAATATGACTTGTCTCCCAAATAAGGGGCTTTAGTTTTCAGTTCTTCAGTGAGTTACAGATTTGTGATGTGCCACGCAGAAAGTGGCTCAACTCTGCTGGTCTGGCAGCGGAACAGTTCATAAAAGTGAGTCAATGAGAACCTGAAGTAAGAGGGACATGCATTAGCGCCCCAGCAGGAGAGGGAGGTTGCAAACAACTACTTTGCTCTCCTTTATACAGCAGCAGCAGATACTGCTCATTAACTCGCAACGAGAGGTGGCTATTGATGTGCTGTCGCGCTGAATGAATAACGCACCTCACCACATGCTACCTGGCTCCTGAACTAGCTACTTGCGGGATGACTGGAAAGCCCGCCTGTATCCTTCTTAGAAAGTAGCCACACTTTCCACCTCCTCTTTCCCCCTCAGTGCCATACATCTGTCTAGGAAAACCTAAAGCAACGTGCTCAGGCAGAGGGCCATAGTGACTTAGGGTAGCTCATCTCACCCAAACTTGGCCCCACTTTGATACCCGGAGGGAGGTTGCGTGCCAAATCATGGTGCACCATCAGACCCCTCCACCAGACCTGTCAGAGAATGAGCAGATCCAGGAATACCTGTACAATAGCGCCTGTCCGATATATACCGGATAGCGTATACACAGAGCTATGCATACCTTATCAATCGCTTGTCGTTATCTCTCCCATACCGGAATAAATGAGCATTTCCCCAGGTCCAAGTGATAGGTTTACTCCCAGGTTTCTCCTTTTCTTCATGCCCACTCATTTCCGTTTGGAGGCACGCTTGCCTTGACCCTTCTTTGGTGGTCCCTTGCCTCGTCGCTTCATTCTTTCTAACTTCAACACACGCCTGCAATTCACACACGGGAATAACAAGGATAAATACGCCACAGCAGTTTCCAAACACACGCCATTGGTGCTTCTGAACGTTGACCCTCAAACTTCATAAACCCAAGGTCGGAAAAGGGAGCTTACTTGGCTTCCGCGGGATCCTCATACATTGGATCAGAATACTCGATTGGGGTGGGATACCACGCTGCTATTTTCTCGCCAATTAGCTTTGAACGAAATACTTTGTGGCCTGATCTCAATCCGTTCCCTATGACACTACCGAAAATACGAGCAGATGCCTCAACGACACCTCTGAGATGGGCCATATTAGATCATACTAAGAACCCGACCTTCCTATATCGAGGATTACATGCTCACTCTTAAGTACGTGCATTGGTATCCCACGTCTTTCGAAAAAAAACTCTCCAGTTCAGAAATAATGCAAACCCCTGAGCCCGAGGTGGCCCGAGGGGTGGAATAATCACCAGCACTGTACGTTTGTGCAACAGCGAGGTGCACGGAAGTGCATGGGGAAAAGTGCGCGAGACCTCTGACCTATCCCTGACTATTTTTGATGTCCTTCACATCCGAAAATTATGACGCAGTAAAATGTATACTACAATAACCTACAGTTCTATACGATCAAATACCGACACCTTGGAAGCTCGTTGGCCGCGAAACCCGCGCGATCACGGACAGACCGTAACAGGTATGTGTCAGCAGCAGTCAGCAGGATCGATCGCGTGAAGTCGTCTCAAGCTTCAGCCTGCAACAGCCAATAGAAGTTCGAAGTTCGGGATTGTCAATCTTGCTCCTCGTTTTCACATCCCCTTCGTTCTCGACTTTTCCGCACGTTTCCGTACGGTTCGGACCCTAGAGAGGGAAGGGTTCTGCAGAGCTGTCTGTACGCGGGGAAGTTCTTAGGCTTATCTTCGTCCTCAACGGGACAAGGGAGGATAGGCCATCTCTTAGCACAATCTCAGCAAGCTCTTGTATATTTCCTACCTTGCCAAAAATCGAATGCACCCGTGAAGGCCGTACATTGAGCAGGTCTTACATTCTTGATGCCTTCAGGGCAGATTGCGGCCATGTTTTGAGGTTTCCTGCAGCCATAGCTGATAATGTGAGCCTGATAAGTTCGACTGCCTCTGTCAAAAAGCGCCATGGTGTCCAGTATTTCAGTCAATCCTTCAGCGTTTGTGCAGCAGCTCACCAGCACTCAGCTCCGCAGGCCTAAGGTTCTCAGTCAGAAATCTTCATTCATTACAACAGGCAGTCCTTTTTTGAGATGGCAAAAAATAAGAGTTGCATCGAAGGGCATCTCGTTCAAAAGGGAGTGTAAGTGGAAAATTACCTCAAGTGCAGGTGGTGCGTACTTGGCTCTATCTGTCCAGAGTGACCTTAAAGAGGATGAAGAAGACTTCAAGTACCGCTCTGAAGGTACTTCCTTCTTGTGTCCTTTCCTGAAAGCAATGCTTTTGACCGTAGGATTCTTGCTCACAGGCCGCGCATTCTCGTGCTAAGTTCTCAGCTCTTTGCAGGAATCGGAAAAGGACTTTTTGCAGTAAAGGTCTGCAGTCGTTGATAAGCAATTTGAGTTGAGAGGGTTTTCCTCGTTGGCTACAACTTCATGCAGCACAGAACAGTGAAGCTGCATCTAGTCATCTGTCACAATGTAGGGCTTGTAAAGCGCATGTATGCAGTCTTAGATTAGACCCTGCCAGATTTCTCTACATTACTGCATACGAATGGTCAGCATAGAAGTCCTGGTTCAGGTCAAAGTCAGCTCGTATATTCTTTCTGAACCTCAGACATCCCTGTACCTTTTATCCGACTTAGAAGAGGAAAAAGGGGCGTTGAAGGTGGTGGGGAGAAGGTGGGGAGGGTGGAGCTACAAGCACAGGGGAACGAACTTATGCGTTTTAAAACATAAACCCTGGCCACATCCAGGATTCATGTGGAGCAAAGCTGGGGGGACAGATGGGCTTTTTGTGCATAACTTTAGCTTTTCCTGGTCCTGGTGCTGTCACATGCCCCGCCCACCCACATGCTTGCATGCTCCTGAAGGAGTAAGCCGGGGATGGGTCGAGAGTAGGTACGAAAGGCACATTGACTGGCTGATTCTTCCAACTGGGAAGCATAATTGCTGGAGTATACACTCTAGCCATTGCTAGTGCTAGTCCTGGCCAGCAGCTCATTCCCAGGCTTCTGTGTTGTCACCTGTCAGGCCCTGCAGTGAATGAATGGGTGCCTTAGGTGGGAGCTGTGTCTTCATATCATTATGTCATCACATCTGTGTCTTGTCATCACATTGTCTCGGCCCAAATGCAGATGGTGCTGCTGGCCCCTCTCTGGTGGCCACCTCTGTGGACCTCTGTTGACCTTCTTTAATAAAGCATTCCATATATATTTTGTTGTCTTCATCAATCAGCAGCTCTCTTGAATCGTCTTAGCCACCTCTAGGGCTCCCTGCGATTCTGTGTTGACCGGTGTGGACCTCTGGAAAGACCTCTGCTGACCACTGTTACATTATGTATGTCCTCGGTCAACCTATTATGCAGCAGAGAAGCTTTGTAGCAAACTGCATCCTCTCGCCAGTATCTTAGCACATATTCTTGGTCAGGCAATTATGTTGGCCGCCTGCCGGTTAGCACTGGCCTTGATGGCTAGCCATCCATGGCTGGGTGTGTGATTGCAGACTCTGTTTCTGATTTGGGTGCTTGAGCTCTGGGCGAGCACACTCCAAGCCTGACAGAGTAGGCCCACCCCCTGCTGCGGAGGTACTTTGGGTGTGTCATTATTTTTAGTTTTACCCCAGCCGGCATTCATTAGTCTGTCAAGGTGTTACCAAAAACTGTGCCCGCCCCCTGTCTCCAGTGCCTGAATTGCCTGGATCACCTCAACAGAAGACAATCTGCAAGCTTGTAGACACAGCGCACAGCAATTGAAGTGTTGGTTAGTCGGCTCTGAGTGTTGGGACAATCGCTTGGCAAGGGCGCAGCTGGGGACAGCCCAGGAATGGGACTCTGTATCAGTCTTGCGAGGTAAATTTCTTATTCTGGGTTGCTGAGGACAAAACTCGTCAAAGGCTTTCAAGGGGTTTTTCTTCTGCTACACAAGAGGGGGGCTCACCTCTGCCAACCACTCGCTGCCTGCTGCCTGTCGCCTCCTCTATGCCCATTTGTTGATTGCCTGTTTGACCAACTTATTGGCTGTTGTTGCTCGTTCATCAATTTCGTTCCGTAGAACTCAAGGGAGGTTACACACTCTTCTCGTTCGATGACGAGAGCGAGAGCGATGACAGCTCACCAGCCCCAGCAGCCTCCGAAGCTGCGGCCGCTGGTGTCAGCCCCGCCGACGAGACCGCTGGTGTCAGCCCCGCCGACGAAGTTGCGGCTGCTGATGTCAGCCCCGCCGAGCTGGCACCAGCTGTGACGTCAGCAAGCGCCCCACCCCGCAGCCCCACCAGCTTCAGCAAGCGTTCTCCCATCCCCTCGAGGACCCAGTGGCCCAGGGTCCAGCCTGGCGGCCAGGTGGCAGGCAGCGGCGGCGTCTCCTCTAACAGTGCGGCAGATGGTGCCGCCGTAGCTGCTCCTCCTGCAGCAGAAGAGCCTGCCGCAGAGGCGCCAGCTCAGGGCTGGACAGGTCCCCCTAGGCTGCCCTCTAGGTTTGTCAAACGCTCCCCTATTGCTCACACGGGGCAGCCCATGAGGGCCGTCCCTTCTGCGGGCGGCAACCCTCCAGCAGTGGAGGCGGGCAAGGACGTAGAGACAAAGGCGTCGACAGAAGCGTCCCCTGCTGACACCCCCGGGGCTGCAGGTGCAGAGGCGGAGTCGGGAGCACCTACAGCTCTTAGGGTGCCCCGTCTTATCTCAAATTTCTCAAAGAGATCACCTGTCCCAGCTGCCACCTTGCCCAGGAAAGGGGCGCCTCAAACGCCAGTGGCTGCAGCAGCAGGCGCACCCGAGGCGACAGCTGGCACAAAAGATGCAGGCAAGCTCTTGGACGATGGGGAGCCACTTGGGAGCTCTCCGAAAGCTTCCGGGCTGATCTTGCCGACGGCCATGCTCAGCTCGGCGTTCCAGCCCCCCCTGGCGGGGCCGACACCTGTCAGAACGTCAGCAGGCTCTGCTTCCCCTGCTGTCATGTCCGGCCCAGGCCCTCAGAACAGTGACACGCGCTCTGGCAGCTATCAGAAGCGCTCACCCATCCCTAGCCGCACCTCTTCCAGAGCCTCCCCAGCGGAGGTAGCCGTAGGCAATGCCTCGGCTGCGCCCACCTCGCCTGTCGCAGAGGCGGCCATGGAAGAGGCTCCTGCCTCTGCCACGGCATCTGCTCCTGCTCCTCCTCCTGCTGCTCCTGCTCCCGCCCCCGCTACCCCTGCACTTAATGATGTTGCTACTTCTCCTCTTCCTGCTGCTGCTGCTGCTGCTGCTGCTGCCGCTGATGGCGGTAATACCGGTGGTGAGCTTCTGGAGAGTGCCTCCCCTTCAGAGGAGAGCCTGGATGCGCCCAAGGTGCGCTCGCAGAAGAAGAAGGGGGCTGCTGCCAGCGTGGCTGCCGGAGAAGAGGCCCCAAGGGCGACAGGTGGCGCCAGCCTGGGTGCTGTTGCTGCGCCGGATGCTGCCCCGGCCGCGCCGGCAGCTGCCGAGAAGCTTTCGGAAGTGCCAAGTCAGCCTGAGGAGACGCCACAACAGCCCGAAGCAGCCGTGACTGCGGTGGCTACAGAGGGCGCGCCAGCTGTCACAGAGGCGGGAGAAGAGGACGGCACAGCTGCGGCGGGGGCCGGCAAAGCTGGAGGAGCCACGGGAGGAGGGGCAGGGAAGGCGAGTGTCACTAAGCCAGAGGCCAGCAAGGCAGGCGGAAGGGTCGCCAGCGCCCTGGAGGCTGCTGCTGCCACCCTCGCAACAGGTGGCAGGGCCAGCCAGAAGCCTGTGGGCTTTGGGAAGGCGGTCGGCAGGCCAGCGCGCGGCGCAGGCGGCGCGGCGCGGAGGGCCGCCAAAGAAGCTGCGGTGGCGCCAGGTGGCGCGGACAAGGGGGCAACAACTCATGCTCGAGTTTCCGCGGCGATGGCGAGTGGTGCGACTCAGGTCGCCACCCGGGGGGCAGGCTCGTCAGAGCACGAGATGGTGGCGGCCGCGGAGAATGCCTCCACAGATACGGACGCGCCAGGTGACGATGCGGAGGACTCCGCAGAAGGGCTGGGACAGCACAAGCTGCCTGAGCTGCGGAACATGGCCAAGGAGCGGGGCCTCAAGGGGTACTCCAAGATGAAGAAGGCTGAGCTGGTGGACGCGCTGTCCTCCCCCTAGGAGGGAGACAGAGGGCGAGCACGAAAAGGGTCATCTGTGGACGGCGCATCGCTTGTCACATTGTCGTTTTGTCGATTTTTGTTGTCACTTTGTTGTTCTTGTCGTAATGGCCTCCCGGGGGTGTGAGCTGGTTGCGACTATTTGTTGACATCCTCAATTTGACTCGATAACTGCGAAGCTGTGCCTTGGCTGCATGCATGGGGAGGCTGTCGAGGAGTAAAGGAGCTACATCGATTGTTATTACAAAAATCCTTCTATAATATTCGGAGACCAGGTGCTTGGACAAACAGGACAAGATTTCTACTGCTTGGAGCTGACACACGGGGCAAGAAAGTGCTTGGCTTCCAATAGAGAGGACTTTAAGAAAATGCATGTCATGTTGTCAGGTGCAGATGCCTTAGGCTTGCATCTGGTAGTTAATGTGGCAGTCATTGTGTAAGACTGCACAAAACTGGGGGTTGAAGTAATCGGACGTGTTGAACTACCCATGTAATTAGTCAATGTTGCGCTGAATGCTTTCTTCTTAGAGTGGGTGTCAATGAAGCCTTCCTTCCATTGAAAGTTCAAATGTCCAGCTTATACAGCAAGAACTGGTATTCTATGCATTTGAGCAAATTTCTGATCGAGCTTTTGATTGTTTTTCGTCGAAAATTGTTTGCTGCTGTTAGTTGCATGTGCATGGGCTGAAAATTCCTGTTTCAAACAACAGGTGGCTCGTTGGAAGCAGAAAAAGCTACTATCATGCTTTCAATGAAGCATAATGGTAGAATGAACCAACTCATCCTACTTTCATCAAATATAGAAGAGGTAATGAAAATGCACAGTCAGAGCAACTTCCTCCAGCCATCTCCGCCAACACTTCACGCATATGTCACTGGCTGAAGACAGAGTGAACCAAAATAGAAACAAGAAACCTCAACCATGCATGGCTCAACCAGGTCTCCAGCAACGTCCATTGACGATATCGTGTCCCTCAAGTGTTCAAAAAATCAAGTGGCATGAGCTGGACACCAACACCCATCACCTGATCTGCCCGTCCATCACCGTCTCGTCTGACCATCAAGCGTAAGGAGGGGCCCGTACAGATCTGGCCGTCTGTCGCGGAATATTCCCCAGCTGGCGCGCTGGGCGCGGATCGCTTCCAAGTCAAACTTAGCAGTAATCACGGCTTCCTCCTGCGCTGCATCTGCCTCAATGGCTCCCGTTGGACCTGCAACAAGGCCACACAATGAGGAGAAAGAGAAGAGAGAAGAAGAACGGTCAGAAATGACAAGACGATACAAGAGACGAAAGACGAGAGAAGAGACCAAGAAGACTCAAAATACTCACCGAAAAAGAGAGAAAAGAAACCGAGGGGAACCGTAGAGGTGCAGGAGTCCCTACATACACTCGCTGTCGTTGGACCAACAAACAACCCCAACAACTTATACGAGCAACAACGAGCGCGTCAAATGCCAAGAAGTCAGAAAATGGACAGAACGATGGGGGAAGATGGAAGGCGTGAGGAGCATCTGAGGGGTTTTTCTGATGCTTCCAAACAGTTAGTGATGCTTCTGGCGCTTTCTGATGCTTTTTCCAGATGCTTCCAATTGCTCAGTATTGCTTCTTACGCTTTCTGACGCTCTCTGATACTTTCTGATGCCACAAGTTGCTTCCATGGGGTCTGCTCCTCCTGGCTTGAGGGTTCGCCTCAGGCCATATGGAGCAAGCGCATGCACAGGCAACGCCGAGAGGCAAAAAGGCACAAGGCACACCCAAAATCACATGCATAGCTTGAAAGCCAGGTGGGTACATTGCCTCACGAGAAGAAGGGCCGTTTAAGAGAGCAAGAGCGAGAGGGAGCTGCTTCTGTTAAACGAGGCCAGGTGCGTCATTGACGAGAGGAATGGAGCGACAAGGTTCTCAAGAGCAGGCATGCTGAGGCTGTTGCATTGCGATGTGACGTGACGAAATGGACCGCGAGTTCAGTCAGACGGCAAAACTAAAAAACTTTAGACATGCAGTCTTCACCGTGCAACGGCGCCCTGATTGGACGCAACTGATGTATTTCTTGTTCTTCTTTTCTCAGGGACAATGATGAGGCAACGTAGAAATAATGAAGCAAGAGAGAGAGGGAGAGAGGGAGAGAAAGAGGGAGGGAGAGCGGGAGGAGGGGGAGAGAGAGAGAGAGAGAGGGGGGGAGAGGGAAGGAGGGAGTGAACACGAGAGAGGGATAGAGAGAAACGCGCACCGGCGATGAAGGAGGTGCCGTAGAAGACGATGGTGCTGGCGCCGTGCTCCGTCTCCACCACCTCCCGCCCAATGCGGTTTGACGCCACCAGCGGCACCTGCACGCCACTTGGCAGTCGCCAGACAGTCAAGTCAGGACCAGGTTGCCCCAGGCCTGCGCGCCACTTGGCAGTCAATCATATCAGACCAGGCCAGGGCCCCGCAGGCCTGCGCGCCACCTGGCGGTAGGTCAGGTCAGGCCGTCGCAAGGGACTCTCACGCAGCACTGGCAGAGGCCGCGGGCTTCACGTGCGAGAGCAGGGGCACACGCGCGCTCGCCTGGCGCGCGTGGGTGGGCATGCGCACACAGAGAGAACGGGAGGGAGGTGGTTGCTCCTCCTCCACAGCAGGCGAGGTCTCACTCTCACGCAGCATTGCCCAAGGCCGGGCCAGGCTTCACGCACACGCGTGCAGTGCCCGGGGATGGGCAAGCACAAACAGGGAGGGAGGGGATGGTGGCAGGCGGCAGCTACTTCTGGCTGACTGCACGCAGAGAGGCTGGAGCTTTTGCAAGGAGCTTGGGGCTTGCCCTCGCCGGAACGCTTCAGGCAGCGTTGGAGAACTTTGAGAAGGGTGAGGGTAGCGTGTGAGCAGGCGTGCACTCGAAGACGAGGCGGGTTGGTGCGTACACGGGAGATGGGGGGGAGTGGAAGAAAGCAAGGGCGTGAGACCTGGGGGGGGGAAACCTGGAGCCGCATGCTGCCCCCGACAGATCCTGGCCATATTATGCAGGTCCATCTGTTGCGCGCATACATGAATTCATCACAGGAAGCTGTTTGCGAACATGCTGTTGACACGTAACACCTACGAACAGGTAATAAGTATGTCTCTATTTGCATATCCGTACACATACATATAGAAGTATATGTTTGTGTGTGAGAGAGAGCGCATTAACGTGTCAACTGTGTGTGTGTGTGTGTGTGTGTGTGTGTGTGCGTGCACGCGCGCGCGCGTGTGCCTACTTTAAGAACTCATCACATCCACGCATGCCCTCAGGCAGGTCTGGCCCATGTCAAAGGAATTTCAGAGCGAGCAATAAACCACAACCACAGCCGCAACTGCAGCAACGGTCTAATGGCGGTGACAAGTGATGCAAGACCCACCAGGTTGGCACCAGCGTGGCCCTGCATGACACGTCGCCAGTGGTCCCGCGAGTCCAAGCTGGCGTCCTGCGGCTCGCTGCCGATGGCGGTGGGGTACAGCAACACCTCAGCGCCCATCACACACATGGCGCGCGCAGACTCCGGGAACCACTGGTCCCAGCAGATGGCTGCCACGTGTCGCAAGATCGCGAGCTCACGAGCCCGGGGCGGGTGTCAGAGGGGGGGACGAGAAAGGGCGGGCTCAACAGGCGGGGGGTGAAAGTTGGCCAGAGATGATGAGACTTGGAGAGAGATATGGGAGTAGGCGAGAAAGGAGACTCCGAGAGGACAGCTGGCGAGCGACGAGACTCTCAAGAGAGGAGGCGCGCCACTTGGCGCAAAGATGAGGGCTACCGTCGACTCACTCCACTACCCTCAAGGGACGCTTGAAGGAATCTCGAGGGACTCTCGAGTGACAATTTTCACGAGGAATGTTCGACGAAGCTCCCCTGCTGTGGACGTCAAGCTGGCTCGGCCAGGAGGCGCAAGAGAGTGACTCTCGAGTAAGTGTGAGTGGCACTCATGGGTTACACCCCACGGAGCTGTCCTATTGTAATGAGCTGCCCAGGAGGCGGGCGGGCAGCATTGAGGTGGCCCCCCCAAAAGCTGCGCAGGAGCTGGAGCAGAAGCAGAAGAAAGAGGGGGCGGCAACGGGGCAGAGGAAACGGAAGCAGTGGAAGCGAGAGCAACCAATGGCATGGCAACACTAGCCAGCACAGCATATGCTGCACGATTGCACAAGAAGGCACTTAGAATACAGTAACAGGCACGGCATATGCCCGCACGCGCGTGGAAGGTGGGGGGAGAATGAGCGGGGAGGGGGGACCCTGACGGGTGAGGGGGGGTCGTGAGAGGATAGCGCCAGGGAGGCATACGCACCGCAGCCGATTGTCGCAAACTTCGTCTTGAACACCTGCGAGAGGAGGAGCACACACGCAGGCAGGCAAGGAGGCAGCCTCAGTTGCACCTCCCCTGTATGAGGGGAAAACTTGATCAACAAATTGCCTGGAGAGGGAGGGACCAGTTTTGAGCCTGGGAAAGGTGGAAGAAGAAAGACCCGGTTTTGGTCTATGTACGAAGTCTCAAGTTTCCAAATTCAAATATGGGGTGAAAAGTTTCAGGTACTTGAGTGATTTCGGGCCAAGGAGAGTTCCAGTCTTGGAGCAAATGAAGGAGAGAGTGAGCTGGAGAGAGACAGCGCCGCAGCCGTGGGGCATTCTAGAAACGAGCGCGAGTGCGAAGAGGGTGTGGTTTTAGAAACAGGGGCGCGCAGTTGCGCAGGTGTGACACGGTCAGTCGCGACTGAGAGGAGTCGTCATCAGACGGCTGCAGAGACGGGGGCAGCGGGTTGTGCTGCTGCCAAACAAGGGTGCGAGCAAGAAAAGCCGGCTGCGGGAATTCATGCATGCATGCGTGCATGCACCTGCAGCAAGGCCCCCCCACGCGGGCATGCATGCGATACGAGCGTGGATGCATGGGTGCATGGGTGCATGGGTGCATGCGTAGGCACGCACACACTCGTGCGCGTATAGAGACGTGTGAGGTGTGGAGGGACCCCTCACATGAACTCCCCTATGCAGATCCAAGAACTTGAGAGTAGTATAGATATTGAACAGAAGAACATGCAAGAAAACAAAGAAATAGTGAAGAAAACAGAAGTGTATGAACTAACAAACAGAAAAGAAGGAAACACAAGAACAGGAGCTAAGTGACGACAATGACGACAAAAGAAAAGCGCCCCGCCCGGGGGTGGGCGCAGGAGAGCACTGCTGCCTTCCACCATCCGGAGCACTCGGGAGGTGAATGGCAGACACGGAGACCAAACAAAAAGACAAGGAGAGATGCGGACACAAAGGTGGCGACCAGGTGGGTCGCACGACTGCTCTGTTGCTACAACATACCCCGGGCACTCAAGGATTGAGAGCGCGCGCACACACCTTGAAGCCGGTGTCGCCGGGGCTGAAGTAGAACTTCTCCTCATAGCCTGAGAGAGAGGGAGAGGGTAAGAAGGGGGGAGGAGGGGGCAGGAAGGAAGAGAGGNCCATTTCGTCGTGCATGCGGCTACGAACGTGAATCTGGATGCATGTGAACACTCACGTGGTTGTAGATACTTACACTCCACGTATTTCCAGACAAACAAGTGAGCATGAGCATACAGCCTGCACATGCACATGAACCATTGTGTGTGTGTGTGTGTGTACTTATGAGGGGGTATGCGTGCGCTTATCTGTTGCATGTGTGCAGATGTACATGCGTGCGTGTGCGCATTTACGGATGTGCATGCCCATGCGCGCGTGCGTGCGTTTGTGCAATCGTGTTTGCATGCGTGTTAAGTGTTCGCGCGCTTGTGCACGCACGTCCTGCGTGCTTGTACACATACCCATGAACATGCACATGCACGTGCGCGCGTGCACTTTCTGCACCTGAGCCCGCGTGCATGCGCGAGCTAGCGCGCGCCTGCCACAGCGTCTGGCACCAGCACTCACCGGGACCGTCGGGGATGTGGCTCTTGCGATAAAGACCGAGGTCAGCCCCGTCCGCGTCGATAACGACGACGCTATTGAAGAAGGCGTTGTTGGCGCGCTCGAAGAAGCTCACCGGCAGCACCACGCCCAGCTCCTTTGCCAGCGCCTGGAGCCTGCGCCAGTCCCGGGGGGAAAGGGGGGAACAAAGGGAGGAGAGGAGAAGCAGGGCACACATCGGCAGGGGTGAGTAAGGTCATGCCATCACGTCCAGCTCCTTTGCCAGCGCCTGGAGCCTGCTCCAGTCCCGGGGGGAAAGGGGGGAACAAAGGGAGGAGAGGAGAAGCAGGGCACACATCGGCAGGGGTGAGTAAGGTCATGCCATCACGTCCAGCTCCTTTGCCAGCGCCTGGAGCCTGCTCCAGTCCCGGGGGGAAAGGGGGGAACAAAGGGAGGAGAGGAGAAGCAGGGCACACATCGGCAGGGGTGAGTAAGGTCATGCCATCACGTCCAGCTCCTTTGCCAGCGCCTGGAGCCTGCTCCAGTCCCGGGGGG
>WELA01003444.1:96251-107800 GCA_009602735.1 Mesotaenium endlicherianum
GCCCCCACGTCCATCGAGTCCTGCCAGCCCCAGCCCCACGCCCAGCCCAGCCCCAAGCCCAGCCCAGCCCAGCCCAGCCCCTCAGCCAAGACCAACCAAGCCGAGCCAATTCAGGCTAGCCCTCAGCAAAGCCAAGCCAAGCCAAGCCAGGTCAGGCCAGGCCCCCCTCCTCCCCCTCCTTCCCCGTCGCTTCGCACTCCTGCCAGCTTCAGCACGCATGCCACCCCCGGCCCTGGCCCCGGCCCCGGCACCGGCCCCAGGAGGGATGCACTGATGCATAGAGGGTCCGCAGCAGGCGCACGTCCCCGGGGCAGAGTCATAGCACCGGCGATTGTGTCTCAGCCACAGAGACGGGCAGGATGGGGGGTGCAGAAGGGGGTGAAGAGGTCGGGAGGGGGGCCACGAAAGGGGCAAGCAAGCGGGAAAGAGTGCAGCTGCCTGGAGTGCGGAGAGGGGGAGCAGAGGGGCCAAGGGAGGGCGGGGCAGACGGGAGTGGGAAAGAAGGAAAGAAGGAGGAAACGGAAGAGGTGAGGGAAGAGGGGAGTGGGAGAGGGGAGAGGGGAGACTGAGAAGGGGGAGGGGAGGGGGAAGAGAGGAGAGGAGAGACCGAAGAGGGGAGAGGGGAGAAGGGAGAGGGGAGGGGGGAAACCGGAGAGGGGGGGAGAGGGGGAGAGGGGCAAGGGGGAGGGGGAAGGCTCTCTCACCCCATCCATGACCATGGCGTCGAGAGTCGTCTCCCCATTCTCGTCGGGGCTGCCCCCGTACCCCACTGCAAGGCAGGCAGGGCAAGGTAGGCTCAGGCACGCTTAAGAACAGGTGTCAGGCCCGGGCTCGTCCTTGCACGCACGCTTGCGTGCTTTTTGCCTCGGCCTTGATTGTGAATACACCGGCTGGCTGTGTTGGTGTGTGTCCCCACATATGGCCCTCAAGGCAAGCGTGCTCAGCTACCTGGCAAGCGTATTTTCTAAAGTAAGGCCATTGTCACTGCGTGTCTGTGTGCATCCTTGTAGATGTGTGTGTGTGTGTGTGTGTGTGTGAGAGAGAGAGAGAGAGAGACGGGCCAGCGCGAGCAAGATTGGGGGGTACACGTGTGCTTGGACCACCACCACCCGCCATGCTCTCGTAGGGAGAGCAAAAGAGCAAGAGGGCGAGAGAGGGGGGCGCGTGTGCGCACAGACCATCCCAGGCCAGGCCAGGCCAGCACGTACCATGATCTTGTAGCCGAACTGGTAGCCCGGCGAGTTGCGGAGCAGAGGGTACGACTTGACGGCCGACTCCACCATCACCTTCTCATCCTGCACTCCTCCGCCATCCCCACCCACAAACGCGCGCACGCACACGCACACACACATGCACAGCGAGCAACTGGGAGAGTGAGCGAGTGGGGACGGTGGGAGGGTGGCGGGTGGGTGAGCGGGAGCATGGGAGGGTGGGAGTGGGAGGGCAGCGGTGACGGCCACGGCAACAGGAGTGCCGAAGGGGGACACCAACGACAGCGGGTGGCAACGATGACGACGGTATACGGCGACAGTAACAAGGCGACGGCGAGGACGGCCCCGGCAAGGGTGGGCCCGAGTATGCGGAGTCCGCCCCACTCGTGGCCCCCTCTNGGGGGGGTGGAGGAAGAGAGGGCAGGGGGCGGGGGACATACGTTCCTTTCTTATGTAACCTATTCCCCTCCTTTCTGCAGAAACTACCTCCCCTAACCATGCAGTAAATAGAGTACAGGGCTGCCACGTCAGAGAGCCCACCAGAGCCATCACACTGCTCCTCCTCGCACACGCTGCACCCGGCCACTACTGCGTCGACAGGTGTCCCCCCAGCCTGAAGGACCTCCCACGCCCTCTGCGTCGCGTCGGTGAAGGGCCAGGTGTTGATCACCAGAGGCCCCTGCAGGGTTGCCCTGGGAGGCCTGACATCTCCTCCCCCTCCTCTTCCTCCTGCGCCTGCTGCTGCTGCTGCTGCTGCTGCTCCTGCTCCTGCTGCTGATCACTTGGCCCAGAGGGGGAAACATAAAAAACACATTTGCATATGCTCAGGCCCGCCTGGCATGCGCCGTAGGAAGGCCACACGCGCAAAACGTAGCAAGGAAGTACACAGGCACGCTGTTTCGCACGTCGCCATGGGACGTCCGCAGTCTGCGTGTGCACCTACTGCGCGCGGCCCTGAGTCTCTATGCTTCATCACACGTTTGCAAACTCGTGTAGTGTCGCACCGGCTCGCGAAAGTCGATCTTCGTGTGATCCAAGTTACGCCGTGTATGCCCAGCTACTCCGTGCGGGCGACATGTGCCACTGCCTCACTGCATAGGTGGCGGGTGAGTGAGGATTTCGGAATCTAGCACAGTGCCCACGCGTGCGAAGACAGCGCCTGGCTCAAGAGAGACTCGCAGGCTGATGGGCCTGGGGCTGGGGCTGGGGCCGGGGCTAGAGGCGCCGCTAGCAAAGCCAGGGAAGTAGGGGCTTGCTCGATACATCTACCCTCGGTGTATATCAAAGTGCGACTGATCACCCAATCTGGTCAATCCAGCATAACCCTAGAGTGCATGCGCTCATCCGATTTTGTGCAATGGAGAAGATAGCAACACGTGCGCACATTTTTGTGGACATGTACGTATTTTACACGTCATACCAATGTATCCGGTTTGATGTGCGCAGAGACCAGACTCGGCGACAACTACGTACCACCGGATGCTACATTGCATACGTTTTTTATTTGATGAAGAAGAATGAATTTGTGATACAGGTATGTTGAGCGCCGAGTAAAGGGGTCTCCATTTGCATGTGACAAGATGTCCATGACACTGGACAGGGATGCACGTGACCTTGGACATGTCTTTGCACGCGTGTGCTCTGGGAGAGGGCTCAGAGATGCTTAGAGAAGGATGTCAAGAAAGCTCTCTGATGTATATATGTATATATACACATACATATATGCATATACATGATATGCATATATACATATACATACATGTATATGCATACAGATATACACACATACATATGTATACATTTATAGATAGGAGACTGGGGGCGTGGGAAAGAGGAAGGGAGGGACGGCAGGAGGAGGAGGAGATGGACGATGAAAAGGGTTGTGAAATTTAGCAACCGCTTCTAGACTGTGCTGAAGTCGGTTTCGATCATGCACGTGGTAAGAGCAGACAAGAGTATGTAGTAGAGAATAAAGGACTGCGTCAAGACCAGCACAAGAAGCCCTGCAACTCGTCTGCCGGTTTGATGCTGAGAAAAAGACAGAGCCCCTCTTGCCTTCAAAGTTGCTTAAGGATAATTGATCATGACTGATTATTTTTTCCTCCTTTCCGCCAGCATTCGGCATATTAAATATCGAAAACCCAGCCAGTAAGCCTCCTGTTGCATGCTGGTGGCAGGAATGCGAAATCCTTTACCTGTAAAGCACTGGAGAGGAGAATATCACGACCCTGTGATAAAGAACGAAATCAAAAGTGGAGCAGCTGGAGGAAACTAGTCGAACTCGAGAAGTATTGAATGCAATCATGAGCGACTGCTATGCCGGTATTTTAAGAAGGCGTGAAAAAAGAACTTGTCTAGCTGCACGCTAACACGTTGCCTGGCCAATCAATCCTGGCCTGATGATTGAGGCCCTTTGACAAGAAACATTTCGAAGTCCGACATTAAGTTTACACGAAGATTGGCCATATACCAGATGGCTCCCAGGAGGGTGCCTCTTAAGGACATGAAAATACAATAAACTAAAATTCGGTGACAAAGCGAGGTACTGTCACGACCAAATGCGCACCTACCAGAGTGCAGAAGAATAGCTGCAGCAGTCATGAAGGTTAAGGCTGCCGTCAAGGCTCGTGGGGACATGATGCCAAAAAGCATCCAAGGCACAAGCTTAACATGTGGGATATTTTCAAGGCATGCCAGAGGATGATGGCTGACTCATTTTAGCCATGAAAACCCGGAGTGATAGGCCAACCTCCCCACATTTGCATGTACCATGTCTCATATGTATAAACCTCTTCGTTCTTTATCAAAGATGTCGAATATTGGTACGTGGAACCCTGAGACGTATCACAAAAGTATTTGCAGAGACAGCATGCTGCGCGTCGGAAAAAAGTGTCGTCAGCTCTCTTGCGGACAGGCAAGCTAGTCTATTCGCAAAGGCGGTGCAAGATGGTGTTAACATGGAGTTGGAAGAATTAAGAGAGCTTCGTCACTCATGCATTCAGTATGTTTCGGGCCAGACTTGTCTTAATTCTGTTGCCTCATTCGTGCGAGGCATGCAGGAGGCATGGCCCCAAGTAAACACCGCTCGTTTGCCTAGTGGAGTTGCATGATAGCTGGTATTGACACTAGTCAAAACAAAGTGGGAAGTCGAACCAGAAAACGACGGAGTAACGCTGGAGTCACGTGCTAACTTGGACGCAGTAAGCTCGATGCTTGAATTGCGGTGGGCTGCACTCGGTCAGCACTGGGCCGCTGATATGTCGGAAGAGATACTTGCACACAAACACCAATCCGCTATTCCCGAGCACAATACGGAAATGAACCTCTTTAAGAATCGGAAATGACGCTAATAGCATGAAACACTGCATATGGCGAAATTTAGCGCCTGGACTCGACTCTGGACTCAGAATTCTGCATTCATTTCGGTTCACTTTATTTCGGGATTCTCTCGGGAGGCCAGGGGGGGGAGGGTGCTAGCTGTCTACCTACTGTTAACAATATTCGCACGCGTTGACCCAGTCGGACTAACCCCACTTGGCAACAAGTCAGCACCATTAAACACGCGGCAATCACATGCCGTTGCCGTGATTTCTAGCGTATATACTCGCTCTTGGCGCCGATAAGATCGTTGTTGATCCTGAGGCGAGGGGCTTCTGAATCAACCGAAAAGTAAGGTCGTGCCACGGCACCTTTTCTGAATTCCACAAGCGTCCCAAGCCTCTCAAAAATGTTTTTGGGCCTCACTAGCCCCGTATCATCTCCGATTTACATTCCCGAATGGAGAGAATCTATACCTGACAATTTTTTTTGCAAAATTTGGTTATTGTTTCGATTAATATCTACAGATCCACCGTTCGCACGTTGAGGAAGATGCCTCCTTGGGGGGTACCTACTGGCCTGGTTCGCACTCACACGTCCCCTTTTCTTGCCAACCTCTGTCCCTGAGGCTCTTATTCGAAGTTAAACGTCTCTTTTGCAAGCAAGGTCCTAGCTCCTTGTGCAAGGCCTGCTGCATGTTAATTATATTTTCTACAAGCTAAGCAGAACTAGAAGCTTGTGTATGATGGCTACCTGCTTAAGGATGTCTGCCTTGCCTTCGGGTCTCGTAGATCATGGCCTCCTTAAGGCTGGGTTTTCTACATCAAAGACAAAGTCTGCAACTCCCGTGTCTGCCTCTCTGCTGAAGCGTGGGATTAAGTTGCAGTCACAGACGTTGCCATCGCTGTCAAGGACTTCCTTCGTGGCTGGAAGCCTTCGCATAGCTCCAGTTGGGAGATGTCAAACCCCAAAAAAATGCAGCAGGCTATCCATCGTTGCTCAAGCTCAGGTCAATGCGTCTGCCGGTGATGGTCCTGCTGATGTTCCCGACGAGCAAATGGAAGATGCAGGAAAGAAATTGAAGATTGGAGTTTACTTTGTTATCTGGTGGTCTCTGAATGTTGTCTTCAACATTTACAACAAGAAAGTCCTCAACGCGTTTCCCTACCCTTGGTTGACATCTACTCTTTCTTTAGCAGCTGGAGTTTTGATTATGCTCATCTCGTGGGGAACTCGGCTAGTGGAAGTTCCAAAGACTGACCAGGCATTCTGGAAGACCTTGGCTCCTGTAAGATTCGCACCCTTCTCTACTCTGTGGCGTTACGCTTGATAGATTATACAGTATCTTCAGAAACGAAGAATGCATATTGTGGCTTGAACTAGTGATGCTTAAATTAAACTGGTCGGAATTTTGCAGATAAGGTAAGAAACTCAATTTATCAGTAGCCGGTTCAAATATTATTCCCGTGTAACTAGCAAGGATTGGGTTGATGAATGTCTTGTCTTTCTGTTTTTCTATATGGGGTTCTGATGTCATTGCTTAAATTTTGGTTGAGATATGTAATGGTGAAGTGTCAAAAGATGGAAAGAGGAGAGGTGGTGTAGTCAGTTGCATAAGTGGGTGACTTACCACTGCAATGAATGCATGAACCAAGTTATATGGTTGGTAATTTCCGGGTTTATGGTGGTGTACTGGAGCCTTTGTAGAATGGAGCTCCAATCTCTGTGCTGATCATTTTTTTGTTAGAAAATATAGAAATCTCGTATGACTATGACTAAAATGGGTTCTGAGTAATATGTATACAAAATTGGAAGTTTTGATTCCTATCTGCCTAGTGATTGTCAGTCAGTTAAACATCATTCCATGAATTTGAGCATCCTGTGATATGTCTTCATGTCATCAATTTGATTGATGCTTATAGTACCTTTTGATTTCTGTTGCTCATATAATTTTGAATTGTCCACAGTCTAGACAACCCTGAACATGCTACACTTCCTTTGTTTCCCTTTTGTTCAGTGTGCATGATTATGTCTATGTTGCGAAGGTAGAAATTTCTGGCCTTATGAAAAAGAAGGGATGCACCACGGAAAACTAAGCTGTGTGGGTGTTAAATTTTGTTGTCTGTATGTTGCAGGTTGCTCTCATGCACACTATTGGTCACGTAGCTGCTACCGTCAGTATGTCTAAAGTGGCAGTCTCATTCACTCACATCATTAAGAGTTCCGAGCCTGCATTTAGTGTGGTAGTGCAATCCTTGATGGGAGAGCAATACCCAGCAGCAGTGTATCTCTCACTGCTTCCTATTATTGGTGGTTGTGGATTGGCTGCCATGACAGAACTTAACTTCAACATGGGAGGTAAGCTTTTCAATATTTTTCATGTCAAGCTTCATCTGTCAAGTGTTGATATATACTTTATCCGCCAGTTTGCCTGCTCTCACACAAAGTTTCTGGACAGCAAAAGCAGCCTCAATCTTTGATATCACTACTTTGGAGTTTTGCCCATATTTACCATTCGATGAGTCCTGTGACCATAAATATCACAAGAGTAGTGCATGGCAGTGATCTTCTTCATATGGTCCATGTCTGATTGTGAGACGGTTCCTTGTCACCTTTTGCAGGTTTTATGGGTGCTATGATCTCCAACCTTGCCTTTGTCTTCAGAAACATTTTCTCCAAGAAGGGAATGAGTACAGGAACAAAAGTGGGAGGCTTGAACTACTATGCTTGCCTATCCATTCTATCCCTTTTCTTCCTCACCCCCTTCGCTTTCTGGCAAGAAGGTCCCAAATTGTGGGCAGCTGGGTGGCAAACGGCAAACCAAACTGTTGGACCACAGATTTTCTGGTATGTCCTGCCATCTGCTGACTTTCTGTGATGGGTATGCATAATTAATCCAGATGTCTACTTATTGTATTTTCAGATAAGTTAGTGTGGCTAGGCAGATGGAGAAACTCTTGTAATGACACGACCAGTTTAAGTGCATTTCCATTGATCATCTCCAGTCTGTTGCCCAAGTAAGGCATATAGCTCTTGGGATTGTGTGCAACTCTACCAGGAACAGTTTAGTGTGAGGTGCTTGTAGGGTTTGGCAAGTTTTGGGGAGCTTTGGGACATGCTTGTGGAACAATGAGTATTGGGGAGTAAATACGTCTGTCTGAATTTTTGGTGTGCTTATATCAATGCAGTTAGTGTCCAGCGTACATCGTAGCTGCCTGTGTGTTATCAGTGTCTGTCTAAAGCGCCAACTAAAGGTATTATGTGTGTCGTGTTGCTCCTGTGGGTTCAGGTGGGTGGCCGCACAGAGTTTCTTCTACCACATGTACAACCAGGTTTCCTACATGTCCTTAGATGAGATTTCACCTCTCACTTTCAGTATCGGAAACACAATGAAGCGTGTGACTGTCATTGTTTCTTCCGTTATAATCTTCAAGACTGCCGTGAGGCCCATCAACGCTGCTGGTGCTGCTATCGCCATCCTGGGTACCTTTTTGTATTCACAGGTATTTAATACGACTCATCACCTCACCACCAAACTCAGTTTACTTAATGCCACACTACAACTACTGCAGCTTGGCAGCTTGCTTTCTTACAGTCTGTATCCGTCTACTGATAGCAATTGCATCAAAGGAGGTCATTTAACACATTGACTTCAAAAGAAAGACGGCACATCTGCAGGGCAAGAAAGACCAGTCACTATGCAGGATACTTTGAAGCCTACGTGCTGTTTTATTACTGGAGTGACCAAACCAACTTGATGGAAGGTGGTCCTTAGGAGCATAGGAATAAATGTGGGCTGTTTACCTGTCAGTACATGACTCGTGCACCTGACACGTCTGTCCTTGGGATTAGCAGTGTTTGCATTGCCGAAGTATCTAGGTCATAGCTGAGAACAGAATAGCCCAGTTGTCGATTACCTTGTAGTGGGTAAATGTCGCCTCATACCGGGGCCTCAATTGAAGGTGAGTCAATGGTCTTACTCACACCACACTTCGCTGCTGGTTAGTCACTAAACCTCTGATCTTTTTGTACGCAGGCTCAGGAGGGTTCAAAGAAGGTGAAGAAGGCTTGAGTGGTTAGTGATTATTTGAAGAGCTGGAAAAAGGTTATCCTGGTCAGTTAGTAATCCGTGACAGAGTGCTGGTCTTAGACCTGGCACAAAGAGATTACGGGATGTGCACTACGTCCGATGCCGCAAATAAGACCCTGTGACACCAGAATCGGCTCACAGGCTACATTTGAAATGTGCAACGTGCTTGGAGTCCGAGTTGCTGCATGAGCAAGTATGAATGTCAGAAGTACATGCTTGAATGCGCATGATTCACTTGAAAGAGTAGGAGGGGGCTGTTAGATTGTTATTTACTGGCAATATTCAGTGATATTGCGGCCAGTAACTAGGAGACACCCACTCTAGGAGGAATGGTATCAATGTAGGTGCACGCCCTTTCCCACTTAATCTGCAGGATGTTGTATATTCTAGTACATCTCAGCAGGTGTTAGCAGTCAGCTGCTTCTATATCAAATTTTGGTACCAGCGTTCTTGCCATCCTCTTTTGCCAACTCTATTTTCTTACTCAAAGGTGTCCAGAAGAATCATCAACAAGACTGATGAGATGCCCACACCCAACAGAGCATCACTACATCGAGTCTCACGTGTTCAATTGGTGCAGAAAATAAATTGGAAAAATGCGTCTTGAAGTTTGACGATGGTGTCTAAGGCAAGTATATAATGCAGTTATAAAGCACATTCTTGAACTGTACAGGCTTAATTGTCCTGGCAGGGAGGATAAGTCCTGTAATACAGGAGATGTTAACAATAGTCACAATGTCTATTTGCACCTCCAATAACCATCATTTCTCAGTAGCAATCACATTATGATACCCTGGAACTTTAATTGGAGTTCTTGTTAATTATTCAGATTGTGAAGTAATTTTGATTGTTCATGTTGTGTGAACATCCATACATGTCACGCATGCAGGGTGTTCTTGAGACCAGCATGTAGTACCTCCCAACAAATTGCATGTACTCTCCAGTTGTGTCAATATTGATATTCACATGTCATGCATGCAGGATATCCCAAAGACCGGCATATAGTACCAACTAACAAGTTGCATATACTCTCCAGAAGCGCTTTAATTTGGGCAAACTCGCACGTGATGTTAATATACATCTAGCTTGTGCTTTCTCAAGACCTCTTCAACTTTAGTTGGGTGCTCATCTTCTTGTGTCAAAGAGGCTGTTCATAATCCTTTCCATGACGGGGCAATTGATGCCCATTCGAATATGTTTTAGTGAATCAATTTTTAAAGAATTAGCCAATTGAAGTTGAGCAGAATTTTTGTTTAGTACGACATCAAAAGAATACGCCAAAATTGACAAAATCAATTTTGTGTGCTATGTGCACTGTTTGTTGGCCCTCATTTATGCCGCTTTTAGAGGAAGTCATTACCTTTTCAACTCAATCCTCTTGCAACATGAGCTGTCCGCTCGGAAAATGAAGCACCGCACTCACCCCGCGCAGCTGCTCTTACCAGCTCGGCTATACGGCGCAGCCTAACTATTGGCCGCTGCAGCACGCTACACGTCACAGTCAGCTCCCAAGAGCATCAACGTCCAACCGTAGAAGACACCTCACTCCCGTACCAAGGCATGCAGTGATCGTCGAGAGCGCCCCTTTAGGTTCTCAAGACGAGATTGGCCCCGTGAAGCCTGTCACGTAGAAAGCTGCGACCCCAATGGCAAGGAAAGATGCCGCCTTATTGAGCAGAAGCATGGGAGTCCGGGCAGTCAGTGCGCGCGCGAGGTTGATGACCATCGGACCGAGGGAGTGGAGAATCGAAAGCGTGACTACGTCCGCGTTCTCCAGGAGCTGCGCCAGATTGACAAGTCATCTTGTTAGGATGTGATGGAGAACCCGAACTCAGACAGCTGGATGGGGAGACCGACCCTTGATCCTGTTCACACTACGACTCCGCCAGCTGGACGGGAGACCCTGTTTACACCACGACTTGCAACGTGGAAGCTCCTCCCTCAATCAAGGCACCAAACTCCTTCTCCTCTTCCTCTTGACCTTTTTCTATCCACATCGTTTGGGCAGGAAACAGCGCCAAGCATTGACCAGAATTTTTTTACAAGTGCACAAAAACACGTATCTAGTGCAAGGATGTAGGCGCTCGCAAAGTCGGCTCACGAAAACTGCACAGATCCAAACACGTTCACACGCGGAAGCAAACACACACCTGAAATAGCATGAAGCCGTGAAAGAAGTGACCAATGCCGCCGACGGCAATCCACGTCGCCAGGTGCCACGTCAGCAGGCTGGGTGGCGACGACCACGTCAGCTCAGCCTGCGCGCTCTCCCAGCCACCATTAGCTTGACACGTGGCATGGCGTCAGCCCGCATGCTTGCATAGCCTGTGATGCATCTCATAGCCTGGACATATGCCACCTGCCACTCACTTCCCCCCCCCCCCCGGTCGGGCCCGGGCTTTAGCGCGGCAATCGGCACCTGAGATTCGCAGCCGAGCGATTGCCGGTTGTGAGATCTAAAGAAAAGAACCTATCGGCGCCGATGCCTCATAACTCCATTTGCGTGTCGATGTACCCAACACACCTCACAAAGGGAAAAGACAGACGATTGACGACAGACGACAGACGAAGGAGGACAGATGGCTGCACCACAGCAGCCACACACATCATCCGCAGCCGCAGCCAGCTCGCAGACCCGCAGCCGAGCCATCCCCCAGGCCCAGACTCTCTCTCTCTCTCAGAGGCCCTCAAGTGAGCTCTGCAGCTGCTCTGCACATGCGCGCAGGCAGCGGCCTGACCTCCACTCCCGCCCTCTGCAACTGCGGCAGCGGCTGCAACTGCGGCTGCCCGCGCACTCTCGTGAGTTGCGGGGCTTTTACATTCGCACGCTTGCTCACCCTTAGCTAGACTTCAAAGCGCTTGGGGGGAGGTGAAAATGTCCATCGAAAGGAGGACAGCGCTGGCTGGAAGGAGGGGAGGGGGGGGGGGGG
>WELA01003444.1:111683-126691 GCA_009602735.1 Mesotaenium endlicherianum
GGGGGGGGGGGGGAGGGAACTGGGTTTGAAAGCTGCTGTCGTCCCCTTCACTATGATTGTGCCCACACTCGCGCGCACACATGCACGCAGAGGGAAACACCCCCTCCTCCTCCCCCTGCCCTCCCCCTCCCCCTCGGAAGGAAGGCAAGCGGTCTTCACATCAGAGGGATGAAGTCGGGGGCTCGGCCGAATCCTGCAGCTCTTGTTGCATCTACCTGGCGGCGAGATAGGTGTCCACTATAGCCCACTGCGTGAAGAGCATGCAGAGAATGTGGAAGCCGGGGAAGAGCCGCCAGGCAGACTCCAAAGCTGGTGTGAACAAGTGCTAGTGACAGCTGGCGGGCGGCAGCTGGAGGGTGGCAGCTAGCCAGGGACAGCTGCTGCAGCTGGTGAATGGGGGTGTGGTTGTGCACCCTTGGAGTGATTTCCTGATGTCGCTCTCTTCAAGTTGTTCTCGTCTGCTTACATTCTTGCGAGCAGGTGAGTTGGTGCTAACAAGCTTGTTCAGATTTCAGATTCCGGAGAAAGGTGGAGGGCAGAAGAAGGGGGAAGGGCGGAAAGGGGGGAGGGGTGAGGTGGAAACGGGTGAGGAGGGAGTGGGGAGGGGGTTGTGAAAAAGGCTAAGTGAAGTTTGGCGCTCTTATGAAGCATAGTGCTTACATGCCGGAGCAAATTTAAGAGTGGGCGGGTTGTGGATGTGATGGATTGTCTCCCTTATGCCACTAACCTGAAGAGAGGCAACAGTCATTGGTCGCGGGAACAAGCTCCTTGCCTTCTGAGTGTATTGCAAGTGCAGAGCTTGGAAAAAGTACCACAAAGAGGCCATGGCACTCGCTTCAATCGCCGGCGCCATCATTGCCAGCGGAGCTAGCTCAGGAGGAGGGGAGGAAGGCTGAGGTGGAGGTGGAGATGGAAGCTGAGAATCGGAAGGAGGGGAAGGAGAGGTGGAAGACGAACGGGAAGTAGAAGGAGAGGAGGGAGAAGGAGAAGTACCAGAAGTAGAGCGAACGGAAGAAGAAGAAGAAGGAGAAGAAGGAGAAGAAGGAGAAGCAGGAGATGTACTAGACGAAGAAATAGAAGAAGAAGGAGACGAAGAAGGAGAAATGGAAGCTGAGTGAGTGGAAGCCCGGATGAGACTACTGCTCCTTCCAGAAACAGACCTCCTCTGGAAGTATTCTAATGGCAGGCATGCATGGCGACGCAGGCCAACCCGGCAGCTCTTGTAGCCGTGGGATGAAGCATGCAGAGAGCCAACGGAGATGATAGAGGGCGGATAGTCTCCACCAAAGCTCCTGCTGGGGCTTCTAGAGGAGAAACAGACAGGGGCGCAACAAATGTTATCCCTGGCTGCTGCTGATTTACTCAATCCCCAGTCACACGCACCATGAACGCCTAGAAGCGAAGCTGGCGAGCTTGAGCATAACAGCAAAGCCATCTATATGTTATGTGTCAATAAGGAGCGGACGTCTCGCATCATCTCGTTGGGGAACAATGCGACCTGCTGAGCCCCCACTGCTTGAACTCCTCGGTTCCCATTCTTGTGGCGCGTGGATGCTATTGGAAAATATATACGTCTCTTCTGCCCTCTGCGTTAATTGATGAGGTAAAACCAAGCAAAGCTGACGGTTCTTCAGTATAGTGACGTTTCAGAGCAGGAGCGTAAGAATGCACAGGATGAAGACCGCAACGTACTTGAAATCTTCAGTCTGACGTGGCCTGACGGCTCGTCCCAAAGCTTTGCAAGCATTGCTCTGGTGCCAGTTGCATTGGAGTTGCTGACAATCAACGAAACTCAGTGATGCATCTTACGAGCCATAGGAATAGACTGGAATAGACATCCTGAGGAGGGGCAGAGGATATCAATCCCATAGATTTTAAGTTTGACCTAGCCTCATGCAGAAGCTGGATCAAGTAGTCTGGAGCTGGGGTGCGGGGACAGGGGGACAGCTGGCGCTGGGCCATTTGGACGACCAGCATTCCCCTCAGCTAGTGACGAGCCTGTCTGGTCTAGGCCTCAGCCACGTGGCATGTGGGGGCAGCCATGCTGCTGCAGTGACAGGTTGGTGTTTGTCTTTAAGTGACAAATTAAAACGCCTTGGAATGTTAGAATGCTCACAAAGGCAAGGAAGTGGCTTGGAAGTATGATAGCGACGCATTGGAGATATAATAGCGACACATTGGAGATATGATAGCGATGTGTTGGAGATATAATAGCGACGCATTATTTAATTATGATCTGAAGAAGAAGTAGAAGAACCCTTTGCGGCACTCGGAGCACAAATTGTACTCTGAAGTTGTATACCAGCTCTTCAAATTATGACATGGGTTCCCGATGTAATTGGTTAGTATTTCCAAAATCATGTACGCGCTTCTCTGTGTATCGGTGAGAGTTTAGACAAGGGGGCGTTTCTCTGTGTTACTTGCTTGACGGCTTCTCATGAGCTGCCTTAACAGACCGAGAGCAGCGTACGCTCAATCATAGGTAGCTCAGCACAACTTCTACTTCATGGCTGAGGAGGAAAAGGGGCCGTGACAGAAAAAAGGGGGGACCAGAAGAGATGGGGTCGAGGTGGGAAGGCGCCAGGGGCAGGGTGGGGAGAAGAGGGAGGGGTGGGGGCGGGGGTTCGCGGAGAAGCCCACAACGTCGCACTCAAGTCTGATTCCTGCCGTGTTATAGCTCTTCGAGAGCTTCCGGAGGACTAGGGGCTAGGGTTGGGGCTGGGCTGGGCTTAGGGTTTTGAATGGAAAGAAGCGTTTGTTTATATCGCAATGTCAGCCCTGCTGGCATGGGAGCGACGAGGGGCGTGTTAGACTGCCATGTCACTCTGCATGTCATTTTTTTTCCTTTTTCTATGTTTCTTTTCATTTTATTTTTTTGCATATGCACCTGTTGACTGCAGCTGCTGCCTCATATGCAGATCAGAGTCTTTGAACCTTCATATTGCACTAAGCATGCCATGGCAGGGGTTATAGAGGGACAAGGGTTTAGTGCTAGGGTTTTGCATGGGGGGATACTCTACATGTTCAACCAAGACAGGGTTGGGACCCTTCAGGTCATGGATAGGAGTGGGGTCAGGTTGGGTTTGGGTTACAGCTATTTTTGGAATCAGGGTTAGGGGTCAGGTTAGAGGTTTGCAAAAGCCGAAGAATTGTTGTTTCCAAGAGAGTGAACAATATTATTTTCTCCGATGGAATATCTACATGTCTGGTGTGGGCAGAGGAGGGACAGGTGTTCACGTGGGGAGCAGGCCACTCAGGTGCGCTGGGAGATGCTGACACCTGTTTGCGGCCTCTGCCCAGACAGGTGGCAAGCCTGGGGGCTCAGAGAGTGTGCCAAGTGGCAGCTGGGTGGGGCCACACGGCATTTTTGACGAGTGAGTTGCAGTCACAGGCTTTATGGACTCTCGTCATAGTAGCCCCATGTCCTCAGCCAATGAGATCATATGCATATATTACATATATGTATCCACAACGCTATATTTCAACAGATACGTAGACACTATGCCCGCACATGTATGCATTCATGCACATGTAATCTTCAATACACATGTACTTATTTGCATATACATGTACTTACATGCATTTTCATGTATATGTGGAAGGGTGCGTACATATGCCTATGTATATATATGTATGGACATTCGTGTGCGCGTATGTGTGAAAAATGGCTATATACACATATGTGCGTACATCTATGTAGAACTACATGTTTGTATAGGTCAAGAATTATCTTTTTCATCTTTTCTTTATCACATGTTCAAAATAATCGACATACTCGCACTATTGACACATCAACTCCTTCATTTATATGCGAATAGGTGTTGGCCACGTGTACACGTGTGGAGACGGCACATTTGGCCAGCTGGGCTTGGGGGACCTCGCCGCCCGCTCCCTGCCCTGCCAGGTGGCATCCCTGAAGGACGTGCACGTGGACCAAATAGCTTGCGGCCTGCGCCACACGCTGGCGCTTGGAACTGCAGGTGACTGGACGTCCCCAACACACTCCTACCAATAAAGTAAATGTGTGAAAAGGGATTCTTCGTCTTCCTTCTAAAGGATTGTTGAATACTTACATGTTTCTATCTGTACATATGTCACTGTGACTACATATGATTAGTATATACAGTTACATCCTAACGATTGTCAGAAATATGCATATGCATGTGTTGGCCTGTCTCCTCACCCAGCCTCGTTCAGTGCCTGAGCAGGAGGGCTCGCCACCTGTCGTGTTCTCGTGGGGAGCCTCCCGGCGCGGCCAGCTGGCATCCTCTCTGGCTCCTGCAGGTGCTGCCTCCACGTCCGCCACATCAGCACTGCTGCCGCAGCAAAGGGCTGAGAGAGTGCCATCTGTGCAGCGGCCGGTAGCCCACGTAAATGACATATCAGCGTCTGACGATGTCCTGCGTCCAGCTGGCACCTTGACAGAATCTTCCAGTTCTTCTGCAAGCAAGCTGGAGGTGACACGTGCTCTAGTAGAAGGGCCCAGTGACAAGCGGCCACCGCGCCCTTTGTCGGTTCCTGCCAGCATGCCAGCTGGCGGCTTGGGAAAGCAGCCCTGGCCTGTGCGTGTGGAGGGGCTGGGCCAGGTGCGACTGACAGGTGTTGCGGCGGGTGGGGACCACTCGGGGGCCCTCACAGGTGCGACTAACTCTTGCCTGGCTGCCTGCCACCCAGCCACGTCCCCGATTGAAGAAATATTTATAAAACCTTCACGCTTGTTGTTTGATTTGTGCCACCTGCACACCATGGCTGCACCGTGCGTCTCAGCATCTATCCAAGTGACGTCGTCTCCTTTCCGTGCTTCTTACAGCGTTTGCCATGGGACTGACTCTGGATCTGCTCCTGCTTTTTTTTTTGGCCCTTCCCTGTTAAGATATGCATTTCATATCAGAAATTTGGCTCGCCTGTTGCAAGCGAGCGCACGTGTGCGTGCAGTTGTGCGTGCGTGCTTGGGTGCGTGTGTGCATGCGTGTGTGTCTTTAGCCAGAAGTGTCATTGTTCAAGGAGCATAGTGGCTGCGCCCGCTGACTGTCCCGTCCGCCCCCAGGTCTGGCCAGCCCCGCACCCCTCACTTCTGTGACACAGTTCCAAATCTGCAAGCCTGTCCGGAGGGGAGCCCGATGCCTGGCGAGGGGAGCCTGAGAGAATTCTCCCAAAATGAAAAGGGTGAAGGACGGAAGAAACAAGACACAAACGAGAGAGTAAGGGAGACAGCTTCAACTTTGAGCGATGTGTAGTTGACTTCATTGTGATGTGGAATTGACTTCGTTGTTTGTTTTCCTTTTTCATTTGGAGGAATGGGGGGGGGGGAGCACAACGGAAAGCACAGAGGAGGGGCACGTGTATCTGTGGGGTCGGGGCTTCGGTGGCCTGCCAGATGTCGCCTCCCCCTTCCGTGCAAGCGGCAGCAGCCTGAGGTGCCGACAGGTGTCGCTGGGCTGGAGCCACGGCCTCGCCCTCACAGGTCGGGTTGACACCACCGCTCTATGCTTGTTTCACAAACACAAAGCTGTATACTACACAATGCACATGATTTCTTTTTATTTCTGAAAAGTATGAAATGGGGGTCTGAAGTGGGGGTTGTGAAAGTCCTGGTGGAGGCGTCCGCCCTCTCTCTGAAAGACGCTTCCTCTCGCCCCCCCCATGTATCTACACACAGTCACTAAATTCCTCATTGAAACTCGCGCTCATGGGAAAGAGAGAGAGATAGAGAGAAAGACGAGTGACTATGCGTGCGGAGCACCCTGTAGGTACACATGCCCCTCTCTCTCTCTCCCCCTCCCCCCCCCCTTCCTCTCTCCGCAGCAGTGGCCGTCCCTTCCCCGACTCTTGCTCTGTGCGCCGCGATGGCCGACCCCTCGCCCCCCGCCTCTGCCGCGCCCCCCCCCAAAGCCCCGTCGCAGCCGTNTCGTGTGGCTCGCCATGGTCCCCCCACTCCCTCACTCGACGGCAAGCATGGAGGCAGATGTTGGCAGGCAGAGAGATTTAATATCCCCGCTTTTTTTGCATGCGTCCCGCCGTCATATCGCCATTTCCTCCCTTTCCTCGCTCCCTTGGACAGATACATTGACAGAGACACGATGCGTTCCCCATTTTGCGCGCTCTGCGTTCCGCACGCGCCCCGCCGCCCCGCTGCGTGTGCGAATGAGGGGCGAGGCCTGCAGCCTGCTTGACAGCAGAAATCATACAGTGATACTGACAAACATGCATCGCATCATCTCGCACATGCCCTTGCGTCGCTGCGTGTGCAGAGGAGGGCGAGGTCTGGTCCTGGGGCAGCAACAGGCACGGGCAGCTGGGGGTCGCCGGGCCGGCCCCAGACCTGCTCTGCACCAGCCCCGGACCTGCCTCCGGCGCCAACCACGACCACCCCATCCGGAGGGAGGAAGAAGCTCCTCCGCTTTCAGCCCCTCTGGAGGGAGCATGCAGAGAAGAGCAGGAAGAGTACGAGGGCGGGGGGGCAATCAGCGGGGACTGGGAGGAAGTGGGCAAGGAGAGGCAGGAGAGGGAGGAGCAGGTGGAGGCTGCGGAGATAGCAGAGAGGAAGGAGCTGCTGCGGCCGGTCAGCAAAGGTGCCAGCTGTCGGCAGGGCACTAAGGGTGCCAGCTGCCAGCAGGACGCTGGGGGTGCCAGCTGTCAGAGGGACATTGAAGGTGCCAGCTGTCAGCGGGACTCAGGGGACGGCAGCTGCCGGGATGACGGCCGCCGGCCAGAGCCGCTGTCGGCGGATGGGCCTTTGCGTGAGCGCCACGTGTATGGCTGTGACACCACAACAGGCCCTGGATACCAGGTGCAATCTAGACATTGTCGGGGGGGCGGAGACACAAAGGTGTTGAGGGAAGGAGCAGAGTTGCAACCGCAAGGGCGCCGCCAGGTGGCAATTCCTGTGAAGCGAGAGCTGACGTGGCACAGGGTGGAGCTGGGGGGGAGAAGAGCGAGGTGTGTGGCGGCTGGTGCCGAGCATTCTGTTGCCGCCCTGGGTAACCCCCTCTCTTTCTCTCCCTCCCTTCCCCCCCTCTGTATATCTTTGTGTGTGTGCATGTGTGCATGTGTGTATGTGTATGTATATGTGTGTGTATGAGTGTGTGTATGCCCGTGCGCATGTGTATGTGTGGCCGTGGATGCGCGCGTGTGTGTGTATGTGTGTGTGTGTGTTTGCTGTCTACCTGTGTGCTTGGTGTGGGCGTGCGCGCGCCTCCCCGTAGCAATTGGTATGCTCAAGAACCGGCCACCGGGGCAGCTGTGGCTGGCCCGAGCACCGCGCGTACTCATGCTTCTTCGCATGCCGGCGCTTGTACCCCAGCGCGCATAGCTTGCTCATCCGCACACACACGCGCACGCCGTCGCTTGACATCCCGCCCCGCCGACCGCGCCTGCCGCCCGACATGGACGAGCCCGTTGACTCCAGCTGTACAATCATTTCCCGCCATGCACTGCCAAGACATCACGGCCGAGCAGTTCCGAGCCCGACGCACATTAAAGTTGAACAGCTCTGTCCTGAGGTCGAGGCTGGCTCTGGGAGCAGTAGGTGCCTCGGGGGGGGCCCTGGGTGGCAGGTCCCCGCCACATGCATTATGCCTGGTACCTCAAACACAGTCCTACGCCCTAAAGTCAAATCCCTCGCGTGCCTCCTCTGGTTCGACACCGGACACGCGTGTCATGCATGGGGCCATGTTCTGCGTGCTTCTTGCTTGCACCCACCTGCAAGGCTGTGCCCGGAAGTCCCAGATCTGGGAAGGCCAGGCCTGGAAAGTCTAGGCTTGGGAACCCCAGGTCTGAGAGGCCCAGGCCCGAAAAGGCCATGTCTGAAAAGGCCAGGTCCGGAAATGGCCAGGTCCGGTGAGCCCAGGTTTCTGTTCTCACTCTGCTTGCTCTGGAGAGGTAGCTCTGTGCCGGAAGTATGACGCTGCGACCCATCGATGCTGCTCCAGCGCGCGCTCGCGCCTCTTGCGCGACGTGCTTGTTTGCACATTCTCTCTCTCTCTTCCTCTCTCTCTCACTCTCAGGTCCCAGTGCCCTTTACCCCCTGGTCGCGCATCAGCTCCCGTCGGCAGCGTGGCTCCTCAGCCCACAGAGCTGCTTTGCTTTACGGCTCTTGAGCCTTTTCTGCAGCAGCTGGTGCAGCCGGACGTGGCTAACTCTTTTCTCTCTCTCTTCTCTCTCACTCTCCTCTACCCCATTCTCCCCCTCCCTTCTCTCCCCTTTCCTCCTTGCACCACTTCTGTTCTCATCTTATCCTTCCCCGGCAACCACTCCCTCCCTCTCTTCCCGTCCTCCTGCCCTTTTCTCTTCCTCTCACTTCTCCTACTTTCCCTACACCTCCTCCTCCTCCTCTCTCCTCCGCCGCACTCTGCTCCTTCCCCTGTCCTGCCTTCTCCTCTTCTGCCGCCTCCTCCTTCACATCCTCCTCCTGCTCTTCTCTCCTCCCTGGATGGTGGCGGCTCGCAGACACCGGCGAGGTGGCGGCGTGGGGTTGGGGCGAGCACGGGCAGCTAGGCCTCGGCCACACGCGCTGTGCGCTTGCTCCTCAGACTGTCGCGCTGCCGCCGCCTCCTCGTCGAAATGGCGCGCGCTTGACAGAGGACAGGAGACAAGACGTCCGACATGGGTTGCAGGACGATGTGGTGGATGTTGTGGGGGCTTCTGGCGTCAGCTCCTCCTGCTCCTCCTCCCCCCCTTCCTCGTCCTCCTTTCCGTCTGCCTCGTTCGAGTGCATCGTGCACGGGCCGCCACGTGTCACTACCGCGGTGTTCTGCGGCAGCGGCTTCTCCCTGGCGGTGCAGATGCCCGTGTGAGGCACGTAGTATGACGAGTGATTTTTTAATGTGAAGAAACTATTAAATTACTGCTTCAAGAGGATCCATGATGAGAAATTTGTAAGGGGATGTGCTCTTCTTGCCATGCATGTGTACTGGTTTTTCACGAAGGTCTTTCGATTCATGGCCAGTGTGGCATCTCTGCACGATCTGTTGTTGATGGCTCAGCAATAGCCAGTCATATGTTGAAGAGAGAAAACCAAACGGTGTTAGTAGGGTGTGTTTTGACCATAGTGGTAATGCGTCAACCTGCTTAGGTCCTCCTCGAGAGAAAATGATGCTAGCAGACACGCTCTTTACCCACTCACTGCTGAGTATGAGCACAGCAAGAAAGCGGTGTGGGTTGCACTGGCGTGGCGTGTTGTGGCATACGTGCAAGTCTGTACCTTCTAGGCATACGCAATCTGAGGTTAGCTGCAATGATGTAATCACTTGCTGAGCTAAAGACTATGTTGTACAGCCAAGGTCATGGGTGCTTCACAAGGTGGGCGTGCATGACAGGGCTCCTAACACAGGGCTCTCCTTATCACAGTACAAGTTTTGAAGTGCGGTACCCTAGATGCGCTTAAACCCTTATACCCTATACTTCCAGCTGCATAGGGGCGCAACACCAGGAACCAAGTTGTAACTTAAGCCTGCGTTCTACTCGTGCCCACTGCGACCCATGCAATATCCGCCGAATCGAAGCCTCCTACTGTACACACTGCATGCAAAAAGGGAATCTCACTAGGGCACAAGAGACCCCATCCACACACATGCACGTATGCATGACTGCAAGCTAGTATACCATCGGTCTCTGCTTTGTGGCCTGGCGTAAGAAGTTTTGACGTGATATGGCTTGAAAGTTGAGCGCCCTACTCTCATTGATGTACTGCATGAAAATTATGTATATCTGGGCACCTGCTGTGCTCCAATTTGAGGCCAGCAAGAGCTGCACATTGACGTACATGCAGCAGCTCTCTGAGTGCTTGTCCAGCGAGCTCCAAATCTCTGTATAGACTACTTCTCATCCACATTCGGTTGCTCAAAAGCCCTACTATTATACAGGCTTACACACTATATCCCAGGTCGACACCTACATCTGGCCAAGCAAAATCAAAATGTTGTATCGCCCAGAATCTGCTCAGCTCAGGCCTAGAAGAGGCGTGGATAAGAAAGAACTTCATGAATATGTGCAACGCTGAACAGTTTGTTGCAGTGCACAGGGAAAATCATGTCGAGCACATGCAACATGCGCGCGATTTGGCGTGCGTGCTAGTGCACCATACAGCAATGCGATCCTTAGATGTATTCTGCTTCTCAATCAAATCAAGGTCCTGATACTTTGACGTCCCTATTAGCTGGCTCACACATAATGTACACTATTGAGGAGTACGCAGTGAATCCTAATCAAGAAGTATATAGTTCATAGTATATCGACCTGATCAAGAAACCGAAGGATCCCCGAGATGGCGGCGCGCATGGACCTCTCGGCAAATCTGGCTTACAAAGCTCTGCTGCAGACGCGCCAGCTCGCCCCCGCCGCCCCCGCCGCCGCCGCTGCCGCCGCTGTCGCCGCGGCCTCCGTCGTCGTCTCTGCCGCCACTGCTGTCGCCCTTAGAGACGGCCAATGGATCAGCCTCGCATGGCCAACCACCAACGCCGAAGCCAACGCCATTGGCGTAGCCAACGACACCGTTGACACCGCTCACGCCGTCCATGCCGTTGATGCCATTGCCAGAGGATAACAGGTGGCTACCACCGATGTCGCACTGGCTGCGGCCAAAGTCCTGCAAGCTCGCGCTCTGGCCTCCGCCTCCGCTGATCACAGGCAGGGGAAAATCTAGCGCATCGTTTCTGTCGTGTGCATCTTCTGAATCTGCACACGCGTCATAGGCCTTCCGCTTTGTTCCAATGATGGCGCCAGGCACTCTTGCGCTTGCTACTGCCAGCGAAGCTGCTGCTGCCACCTCGCAGGTACTTGCAGCAGCAGCAGCACGAGCTGCAGCAGCTGCAACAGTGGCAGCAGTGGCGGGAGCAGCAGCCAACTCGACGGGGCCAGCTGTGCCCTCAGAGCTGCGACCTCCTCCTTTAGCAGCAGGCTTTTTGCGGGCAGCCAGCGCGTGGCTGCGGCGCCCACGGGCACTGCCGGCCCGGCGGAAGCCCGTGAGCGTGTGAGGTTGACGTGCCACAGGAGCAGCAGTAGCAGCAGCCATAGCGCTAGACGCTGTCAACGCGCATGCGGCTGCAGCCAGGGCGCGCTGGTGCGGTGGATTTGACGAGGTGCCAACTTCACAGGGCAAGCCCAGCGAGGCTTCCCCGCCACCTGTCACTTGCTCCAGCCCCCCGCGCGTGGCTACAGCTGTGCCTGTGCCTGTGCCTGCGCCTGTGCCTGTCTGTGAGCGCCTGCCCCTCGCCTCCTCCTTCCATCTGCTGATGCTGCTCCTGCTTTTGCTTCCATTTCTGTTGAAATCATTGACATCTTTCACTGGCTGCCACATGGGCTTGCCTGGGAGGCTCGGGGCCGGCACCCGGCTGTTGCTGAGCTGCGCAAATCCTGCCACATGGCAAGCGTAGGGCCGCTTGCCAGCTGGCAATGCGTCAGTGGCGCGCGCGCAGAAGCTGTCCAAGGCGGCTGCGTGGATGCTGGTCCCTGCAGCCGTCAAGTGGTCCCCCGGCCACCCAGCTGCTGCCAGTTGGCGCTGCCACAGACCCTGCTCCCCACTCTCGGACGCCGACTGCCACCCCTGTCCCATCCCCTGCCATTGCTGCTGCCGCTGTTGCTGCCCCTCCCCCTGCCCCTGCTGCTGCCCCAGGTATGGCTGGGAGTGGAAGGGCGCTGGAAAGTTCAACGTCAAAAGCGGAGGCGCGCTTGCTTCGTTTTTTTGCATCCCATAGGGAGGCCTCGTGGGGTGGACAGCGAGAGGCGTGGGGGGCACAAAGTGCTGCTGTTCCGCACCTGCGCCCGTTAGGAAAGAGGCCCAGGGAGAGGAGGGGGGGAGCGACAGCACATTCTCGTCACCTGGTAGAGAGGACGGGGAGGGAGGGGAGCTCCAAGGGAGTTTTGAAGCGCTGGAAGTCGCTAAAACTGTTGCTGCTGCTGCCGCCGCTGCCGCTGCTGCTGCTTGTTCTTCTGCTGGTGCTGCTTCCGCCGGCGCTGCTGCCGGTGCTGCTGCAGTGCTGGAAACCACAGAGAGTGCGGGGCTGGCCGGGGGAGCTTGAGTGAGCGAGGATGACAGCTGGCGCCCTGCTGAGAGAGGACGCCGCTGCACCTTCATCTTGCTCCTCCGCGCCTGCGTGACGTTCTCTTTGTCCCACAGGTGGCACGGCCTTGCAGCTGCCAGGTGGCGCAAGCCCCCCCCGGCAACAGCTCCGAGTGCCTCTGGCAAACTCGAGCGATGTGTCATGGCCCTCAAAGGAGACCCCGTCTGCGTCTGAGAGGGGGGTGAACCTGGACAGGCGTAGCCAGAACAGGCGTATCTGCAACTGCCGCCCGCCCTGCCGCCCACTCCGTCCTCCGGCAGGAGGTTCTCGCCTAGTACAGGTGGCAAGCCGAGACCAAAAGGATCCGTTGTTGGGGCGGAGCTGGCAGCAGCTAGGGGGTTTCTCCAGTAGTTTTGGGTCTGTGCATGCGCCACGTCAGCAGTGGCGTGCCAGCAGGGCGCCAGCATGGCTTGGTCGCGACCCTGAGCGCGTGCCACGTCAGCAAAAGTGCGCCAGCAGCCCTCGCCCCGCTGGACTTGCTGCTGCTGCTGCTGCTGCTGCTTTTGCTGCTGCTGCCCCTGCCACAGATGCTGCTGCTGCTGCTGCTGCTGGCGGTAGTAGTGGTACAGCTGGCGCTGCCGGTAGAGCTGCGCCCGCTGCAGCTCACCAGCTCCCCATGATGTGGCGGGCGGCACACCAATCCGGTCCTCCGGATATCTCAAGGCTGCTGACGAGGGCTCTTGCAGGTCTACCTCAGCCAGCCTAGCCATTCCAGCCATCCGAAGGAACGGCTGAGGAGGCGCAGCAGCTACAGAGGCAGCCGCAGCAGCTGCAGCAGCAGCATCAGGGCAAAGAGGAGGAGGAGGAGGAGTGGCAGGAGGGAGCAGCATCCCCCAGCCGTCACAATCAAGCAGGCCCGTGCGGCTGCTGTCCGGTGGCACGCCCCCCTCCTCCGCTGAGCGTGTCTGCCCCCGCGCCTGCGCATGCTTCTCCTCCTCCTCCTCCTCCTCCTCCTCCTCCTCATCCTCATTGCCAACACTGTCATTCGCAGGCATCTGCCAGAACTCCTCCGGAATGGGCTCCCCGCCACCTGGCACGTCAAAAAGGTTAAGTGCCCCCTCCCCCTGGAGCTGAAGGGTGGACACGAGGTCCATCTCAGTGGAGTGGGGGGGGACCACATGCGCCAGTATCTCCCCATCTCCCTCCCCTCCCCCCCTCTCCTCCACCTCCTCCGCCGCCTCCTCCTGCAGCTCTCTCTGCTCTTTGGCCTTCTCCTGCGCAGACCTCTCCCTCTTCCTCTCGTCCTCTGGCTGCTGCTGCTGGTGGTGGTGCTGCTGGTGCAGAAGCTTGTGCTCCTCTGTGTCCTCTTCTTCCTCCTCCTCCCCCTTCTTCACGTGCTGCTGCTGCTGCTGCTGCTGCTGCTGCTCTTTTTGCTTGCTCTCCTCCTGCTCCTTCTGCTGCTGCTCCTCCTCCTCCTCCTCCTCCTGCTCCTCCTCCTCCTCCGCCTGCTTCTCTTGCTGCTGCGGACTCTCCTTGTGAGTGCATGGGCCAGCCTCTGCTGCCGCCCCCGCGGTCGCCAACTCATCAGCCCTCTCCACATCATACCCCGCCCCAGGCCTTGTCCCCCGGCCTTCTGCCGTCCACCTGGCTCTGCCAGGTGGCACCTCCTCGTTCTTGCCGCCCAGCAGCTCCTCCAACGGGAGGCTTCTGCTGCTGCTGTTAGCTTCTGACGCCGCCCGGGGCAGGCTCGCCACCTGTCCCAGCCTCCCGCTTGACAGGCTGCTGTCCTCTTGCTCCTGCTCTAGCGGGGTGCCGCCAGCTTTTGCCTCGCTGGCGTGCACGGAGGGGCTGCTGCTGGCGATCGTTGGACTGCCGAGACAGCTGGCAGAAGGAGAAGAGGGCGGAGGAGGAGTATACCGCTCCCGGCTGAAATTGGTCACCTGAAATAGCCCCCAATCATCAAGCTCACAGATGAGATGTAGTATAGTATATAACATAATAGACATAGTATATACAGTAATACATGTCGGACATAAAATTGGAGGATGATATGAATAGTATGTATCACATAGTAAATGCCTTCTCCCTGCTCTCGCTTATTGCAGTGGGTTTTCTGGCCTCACTGTTGTGCTACATGTGGAACCTAACATATGATTGCATGCAGCGCATGTGCTAGAAGGCTTCTCACATTTTCTTACGAAAGCTGACTGTAAGCATCTCAGTCCAGTCGCTCAGGCTCGTACATCATTTTCCGTTCCAAGGGTCGGCCTTGTGCAGACCTTCTAGAAGGGTGTAGGCATGGCGGTTTTCACGGTCAGGGTTCCGGGGTTGAGCATTTGAGGGAGTTAGGGTTCATGGCCTGCAAGGACTCACAGCCGCCGTTCCCGCATGCCTGACAGCCGCCTGGTCGTACGCGGCGGCCGCGTCCGTCTCCGAGTCGAAGAGCCCCAGGTACTGCCGCCCGCCCCGCCGTCCGCCCCGTTGCACGCCCCCCCGCCCGCGCCCCCGCCCGCATTGCTCGTCAGTTTCTGCCGGCTGGCTTTGGCCAGCTGTCGCTCGCGAAGACATCCGTTCGTCTCAAGTGTCCAAGCGACGCAATCATGACTTTTCCGCCCCCAGCTCAGGGGGAGAGAGTTGCTCTTCTCTTGTTCTGCGTGAGTGCGTCGACTCAGTGGGGGGTGCGTCAAAGCGAGGGTATATTTGAGCATTCAAAGGAGTAGATCATCAAGCAAAGACGACGTTAGTGGAGGTTAAGCAGGCAAAGCGGCCATGCGAAAAAATTTGACGCAAGCGAAGGCGACGCGTGACATGACATGATGAGCTTGGACAACACCAATGGTGACGCTGCGAGGAAGTTGGAGGGGGAGAAAGCGGGAGAGGAGAGGATGAGGGAGAAGGAGATAGAGAGGGAAAGGGGGACAGAGATTGTCAGACAAAGAGAGAGAGAGAGAGAGAGAGAGAGAGAGAGAGAGAGAGAGAGAGAGAGAGAGAGAGAGAGAGAGAGAGAGA
>WELA01003444.1:148913-161422 GCA_009602735.1 Mesotaenium endlicherianum
GGGGGGAGGGGGGAGGGGGGGAGAGGAAATGGTGCTCACCTCTGTCGGAGCCATCGAGGCCCTGCAGCACATGGAGCGCGCTGATGACCTGCTGCACAGCTGGCGGCGAGAAGGCCGTCGCGTACATGTGGCCGGGGCTGACCTCCTTCAGGTACGCTATGAGTTCCTGCAACCACCAGGCACAGCACGTTGCTGTCAGAGAGCATGCACGGGGTGGAGGTAAGAAGAGCAAGTGTAAGCATTTCTCCGACAGCATTCGACAGCAGCCCTGCTCAGCTCAACAGCGGCTCGACTTCCGCAGGAATGTGCTTTGGTTACGGTGCTGAATACAAACCGAATCATATATGAGCGGACATGAGCGGAACATGAGCAGAACATGAGGGGAACATGAGGCCACAGACCACTCTAACCCTCAAGTCGAGCACACATACGCACCCGTGCCACCGTCAATACCCTCAATACCCCCAGTTGTGTCTCTCGTCACGTAGCTTCTCCCTAAATCCGCTACTCCCTCACGGCAGAAGAGGTCACAGGTGGCACACCTTGGAGCCGGCGACATAGCCGCCGCAGGAGCCAAACGACTTGGTGAAGGTGCCCATCATGATGTCCACGTCAGCAGGGTCCACGCCGGTCAGCTCGCACACCCCCCTGCCAGACTTCCCAATGGCGCCGATGCTGTGCGCCTCGTCCAAATATAAATACGCCTGCAACAAGCGTGCCACGGGGGAGCGCGCGTGTGAGCTCCTTCTCGGGGCAGCACCTTCGGCAGATTCATGGGAGCAGCTTCCAGCGCCCGGAGGTTTCCTGAACCTGCTCTTTTTTTTTCAGAACAAGGCCTCAATCTGCCCCTCAGTAGATGTAGGAGGAGAAGGAGGGGTTCCCAGCAAACATCTGACCTAATTTGGTAAACTCAGTAACCCGTTCAGCATGGCCATGGACTACTCCCTCCTCCTTTCTGTTCTCCCGGCCATGCTTCTGCACATGCAGGCGCCAGTCTGCATGCGTCCAGAGCACCGGATTTGACCGTCTCCATCAAAGACCAAGTCAAGCGACACATGAAACTGTTGAATTGCGACACAAGAGTCACACGCAGCTCCTTTGACTTATTTCCGTCATAAGAATCTTGACAATCTGTGACCACCACCCTAATATGAGGTCACAATGAAGTCACTGGCTCCTCCAACACTAGCGCAGGTCCAAGCTGCTTAGGAACCAAATATCTACGTCAAACATGACCCGCCAGATACAAGAGGTCTTCAACCAATATCCAACCAATTGTCACCCAGTCGTCAACCGAGAGACGCTTAATCGTTGCCCAAGCTTCAACAGCCTACAACCAATGAGACAAGCGTTGATTAGGGCACCTGCCAGACCACACAGCCTCAGACGCCAGCCAGGCACTGCAGGGCTCCAGGGTGGAGATTAGACTGACCTTGTACTTCTTTGTGAGAGCCACCACCTCCTGCAGGCGGCACACCTCCCCCTCCATGCTGTAGATGCCCTCCACTATGACCAGGATCTTCTTCCAGGGGCGATGCGTGCGGGGCTGGCCCTCCGCTATCGCTTCCCGCAACACAACCTCCAGGTGCTCCGGAACTGCACATCCCCGAGTCCCCGGAACAGACAGGGTCAGGGCTATGTAGGCTCTTGACGATGTGCTCTCCTCTCCCACGCCCTCTCCCAGGCAACATCGAGTTTCACCCCATCGAATCCTACCCAGTGTCTGCCTTCACCTCTTCATAACCTCTCCATGCTCCCTTTGTGCCCACGATAGCTTTGCCTGCACTCCCAATCTTTGGTAGTGAAGTAGCCTAAGGAATTCCAGCGCCAGGACATAGTCAATCCTCAATCCCCCCCAACCTTCACCTTGAGAGCCTTCTGAGCCATGCCCAACGAGGGCAACTTCTCACCAATTCCTCATATCCCATGGCTCTCGCGTTTGATGCTGTACTATATGTCCTTCCAAGACTTAGAACAGCCAACTCTGAGCTTCACTTTTGCAATATTCAGCATACCTGCATCACAACAGTGAGCACGCCCAATTGACATGACAGTGACAAGCTATGAAGACGCGAGAGCTTACCATTGTGCTGGAAAACTTTTATTTTGGCACCTGAAGCACGTGCCCCCGCAATTATGGAGGTGTGATTGAGCGAATCACTAATTATGAGGCCACCCTGCAGAACCCACAACCGATGTCATTCCCCTGTTTTAGTGGAGGGGTCAAGGATGGAAATTGTACATTTGATATGTCTTGCAGCAGCTCACACAACCCTACGAACGAAGTAACAGCCATAGCCGGAAGGTCAACAGGTAAGGAGCAGAAGGAGGAGAAGGTGCACAGGGATAGGCTACCAAATGTTTGTCAGACCAAGCGGAGCATAAACGAGTTGGTACCTTGCCAATTAGGGCAGGAATGGTTGTAGAATTTGTTGCAAACCCCATGCCATACACCATAGAGGCAGGCTTCCCAACAAACTTCGCCACTAGGTCTTCCAGCTCATCGTGCAACTTATTGGTGCCTGCTCGCGTCAAACACACGTCCAGTGAAGCCTACACCATAAGCTCAGCAGGTGACATGCTACATCCAGAGTCGCCAAATGCGCCAATTGCCACGGCAGATTCTCACAGAGCGTGAACTGGTCTCAGATGCACTAAGATCTCAATAGTGTGGGCGTGGATTAGAGACTCAAAAGGGAGTTTAGGAGAGAGAATCCTTGTGGTGCGTCATAGGGAGAGCTGCAATGTTATGCGCCGAAGGTGGTTGTGCACGCGCACTAGATGACGTATTACAAGCACTCGACGAGAGCAGCATCATGATCCCACATGGGAGCAGCCTTACATAATGTTAAGTTCGCAGTTGCTGCTGGCACTGAACTGTGTCTTGAACGTAAAGTGAGACAAATGGCTGCTGATTCACAATAGCGAGATATTGGCAATCTACACTTACCGCCATCGACACGGCTGCTGCAAGTGCTGACTCCATATTGAGCGACAGAATCGATGACTCGTTGCGTGCAGTAAGGGTCAGTAGCAGCAAATCCCAGGTAATTGTAAGAGCCCACGTTCAAGCATCTCTTGGTGTTCTCTGTTCTTCTGCACATAGAAGGAACCTCTCAAACCATCAGTGCTGCAATGCCTGCCCCAACAAAATCAGCTGTCATCGACAGGTGCCATTTCGAGTTCAACTTAAGAGACGCGTCTTCAAAGACACAATGATACTGCACAAACTTCAATCTCCTGAGGCCGGAGCTGTAAAAGTCAAGAAACAGAGGCATTCGGGAAGAGGAGATGTAAAAAATTACCGCAGTGTCTTGTTATTATCCTCAGAATCACGTTCCACCACACTAAACCACGAATCAGGCGCACTTGCTATGGGCCTGTTCCAGCAATCCTGCCAAGCAACTCAAATACTATGATGAACAGTGGCGTCTCGACAAACAACAGCTGATCCGATTATCTGAACTTGAGAGTATTTCATAAACAGGTGCCTTGAACAAACTTGAATGTCAAATAGCAAAGTACCTGTATGCGATGATACAGTCGTCTTGTATAGAAGTCTTCATAATCTCTGCAAAGAGGAGCATAGCCCTGCACGAAGACGACAGTGACGTTGAGCTTATAGCTTCAAAATATTGACAAGCCCCAATCATTACTCTCTAATAACATGCTTGGCTAATGAGGGAAGAAGACACACCTCGGATGAGCGACTCTTCTTACTAAAACTACGGAAAAAATCCCTCATGTGTCCGAAGACGAAAAGGAGCCCATAGCTAAAATAAGTCGTCAAAGCGACGAAATAGGGTATGTTAAGGGACATCTTGAACTTTGGCAACGTTCAGCCCAAATTATTGAAGGGGCACTCTGAGTGCCCCAAACACAACTACTCAGTCAGACAGTAACCTTCGCTCTGTTTAAGAACTCGTATAAGGCTAACTCCTTCACCATACAGGTCGTCAAAAGAGTAAGGCCACAGCCTGTCACATGCACAATTCGGGGTTGCTACAGCAACTAAGGCGGACCTATCCTCCTCCAGAATGATTTCCTGTGAGGTCTCGACTACCAACAGCACAAAACACGTCGTAGTTGAGAGCAATTTTGGTGGCCTGGGTCTGATAAAGATAGCAGGAAGAGACCAGTAAGCATGATCTGGCCAACTGGAAGCAAGCTCGCCCTCGTTTCTGAAGAGGGATGCTTCAACGCCAGGTCTGCTAGCAACTTTGAATACTGCGGTCAAGCAGGCACTTTGCGCATCGGGAGAAACGTTCCAAGCTGCTGCCTCCTGCTGCTGCAGTATTGCCGTAGCTGCCAAGCTGCTGCCCAAATGCTGCCAAGTTTGATCAACCAAATTTCCACAGAGACGGGAGTGGGGACCAGTAGGGGTGAGGTGGGGAGTCGGTGGCTTTGCAGCGCCTGACGTCGCCTGTGACCAGCGCAAAGCCTACACGACTCATTAACAGGCCACTTCTAACGAACCTGCTCCAAAGTTCAGAATAGCAGACGGCCAACGAAAGTGAAAAAAGTTGTAGCTGGGGGTCAAACGTTCAATAATGACGAACCTGAACGAACCGCACAAATTGGACAGCTCTGGTCCGCACGATTTGTACACGTTGACTGCTGTATAAAGACAAGCCAACGGTACGCGAATCCCGAAGGTGCAGGGATCGCCTCGTCCTACCGTCAGAGCTCGACGCCGAGCCAAAGTCGACAGAGACTTAAATTGCCCGCGCCGATCATGGCGCCGATGATGAGTTTTCAGTGAGTTTATCAGCTCAACCTGGCTAGATTGGGTTGGATCGAACTGCATCGCTTGCTGTTCCTTACGGATGGGCCTGCGAACAATACCATACACGTTTAGTTCGTCACACGACTTTTGACACGTGTTTCTCAACGAGGATTTGTAATTGCTCGAAATTGCTCAAAATTCATTATGTAAAGAAGAAAGAACTGGACAAGGATGAGAACCCGACGTTTGCTATGCCCTTATGTCGCTGATGTGAGCTGCTGCCTTATCAATGTCAATATTTACTGCTACATGGAGAAAGTTGATGTTATTAGCACTTCAACGCCGTCTGAAGTTCTTGATACACTATAATGAGATTAGTAACAATGATGTAATCTGCTACAAAGTCTGCGTGTTACGTGTGAGCACTTGTGAGGTTTCTGTTTATTTGTATTTTCTTTACTTTCGATGTACTGAGTGCCTGTCTATCAACGCCATCTGAAAGCACTTTTTGAAGGAAGATTGGAATACATTTAGAATGGTCGCTACCGGAAAGAGGGCGCTAAGGCATTGTATGTAATGTTATAGTGACTGCAAATTGCCCAAGAAACTTAAGAAAGAGGATTGCCGGCCACCGCTTTGGAATTAAGGACTGGTATGATTGGGCACACAAAAAGAAAATTTGCCTAGAGTCTTAACTAGACCAAAACTTGACACAGAACGCCTTGAATGCTTGCACAATAGCCAAGTCTCAAGTGTGAAGCCAGTGCAAGAGACACCGTTGAAGCGTGGGAGCAGGTACGGGCCGAGGCTCCACTTGTCAGGCTTCTAACACTAATGGTATCTGGATAGCTCTTCGTACGCTGTGTTGCCACATGCATTGGCAACTTTCTGTTGTTTTTAAGTGTCCCGCAAATGCAATCCTTCCACACCACATGCTCACCACCATCTGCACCTTTTTGGGCCCTTAAACTATGTTTTAACTGCGTTCAGCCCAACATGCAATTAAGCTCGCTAACATGGTGCTTGGTTACCTCCGAATAGAGAATGCCCCCCGTTACATATGGTTCAACGGTTGCTGTCAGCATTTAACACCAGTTACTCTTATCTTTCACACATAAAAGTTAGTTGCCACCTGTCAGTTGCCACCTGTCAGATGCCACCCAAGGACACTTTGTGCCCCCTTACCTGTGCAACTCGATAGGAGTGCTACAAACCAGGGGTGGAGCTTATCTGCTTACGTGCTTATCAGATTGCCTGCTTACGTTTGCCATCGCTGCTTCTTTCCACTCACACGGATAATGTACATCTCTTTCAACAATGTGGGCCAATGCACGACATGCAACTCTTCTGGTGTAGGGCTTGCGTTCAACTCCAGGGTTTAGTTTTAGCGTTTATCTCTTAGGGTTCGGCTTCAGGGTTCGGCTCCAGACTACAGCATGAGAGGTTTTGAGTGCAGGGCACAACACGTTCATGAGCAGTCCTGTCCAGCACACAACCCAGCGCACCCGACACACCCACAGACACCTGTCAGCACTGGAAAAAGTGCGTCCTCAAGCATGGCATGATACGACACACACGAGGTGCGGGAGAGCACCTACCGCCCACACTGCCCTCGAAGGGCCTCCCTCTCCCTGTCATCCCGATGATGGCCGCAATGGCACCGCGAGGGCCTTCTCACCCTTGCGCCCTAGACGTCTTCTTCAAGCGTTCAACCACTAAGCACGAAACACCCATCCACCTGCGCCATGTTGCAGATATGCGCGGCCAACCTGCAGCAAGAAGTGCCTAAGTCAACGACCCTAGAGTAGGGAGAGGGGAAGGACAAGTGAAAGGGGGTCAGGGCGGGGGGGGCCCGGGGATGATGATGAGGTAGGGACAAGCACAGGCACAGGTGGCAGGCATGAGGCCGAGGCCTCATCGAGCCGAGCCTCGGGGTCCAGCGATCAGGGCGGCCCAGAGGCAGCGCATGGACGCACAAGATGTCGCCTGTGGCGGGCAATCCAGTGCAGCGGGGAGGTGCCCTCCCGGCGCGCCTACCACGGCGCCTGCGCCTTGGCAGGTGGCTGTGGCGTTTGCGTGTTTGGTGGCATGGTGGACGGCGGTGAGGCGGAGCCCAGGCACAACGGGCACCTGCTGAGCTTCAGCGACCAGTTTCACCTGCTCCAGCTGCCACCCTTCTGACGGGACACTCAGGNAGAGAGAGAGAGAGAGAGAGAGAGAGAGAGAGAGAGAGGAGATGCATCTGCGTCTGAGCTGGCAGCAGGTGCCCTAGGAGCCAGCCAGTTGTGCGCAAGAGAAGCCTATAGCAGACCGCCAGGCGTACCGCTGTCTACTTCGTCGCTGCGGTCCTCGTCGAGCCCTGCATGCGCGAGCGCACGTGCGGCGCGTGCATGTCCGTTGGCCACATTCTTGAAGTGCGCCGCCAAGGGGAGTACAGCTGGCGGCAGGTCCGTGCTCCGCGCGATCAGGTGCACAACCAGGTGTCGGCGTCCAGACGACCAGGCTACCCAGCACCACCCAGCACCAGTGCGGTGGCATTAGGGTTTCGGGTCGAGTGTCCCGCGCTGTGGCTGACTGACAAGTGGCATTGTGTCGAGAAACGGGACAACCTGAGGCTGAGGCTTTTGGTAGGGAGTGTGGAGCTTAGGGTTTGGGCAGCAGTTAGGGCAGTCTGCAACCCAAGTGCCAGGAATCAAAAGTATAGGATGTGCTCCCCTGAGGCAACTGGGGCTCGCAAGAGAGGGGGCCTGGGGCAGCCATCAGGGCTTGCATTTCCGTTCATTGGTGCCAATCTAGGGTTTGGTCTTGTGCCCATTTAAAGGTCGGGTTTAAGGCTGACGTCAGGGTGTGGGGCACATGAGCGATCCGTGGTGGCGCAGACAAGTTCGGGCCGCCAGCGCCTATGAAGGCAACACTGCTGTGACGGGCGCGGTCCGACGCAGCACAGGAAACTGTAATGATGATGGAAGTTCAGAGTGGAAGCCGCAGGCAGCGCGTGAGTGAAACAATCACGGGCAGCACAGGGGATGTTCATCCGTTAGCTCCGCGTACAAGAGGGTTTGAGCACAGAAGGTGTTCGAGCGCAGCGTCTGATTGGTGCAGGGTTAAAAGGGTTTAAGCGCACAGGTACGCACTGAACGAGTCAGAGCTTTGAATTAAGGGTTTGAGAGGTGGGGGGAGGGGGTTTATTGCAGGGTTCAAGTTAAAGGCGGCAAGAGTTGAGGCGCTGAGGCTCAACCAGTGCGAGAGCTTCGGAATTTGGGCTCGAGAGACTCAGAGCACCAGTCTTTGCACTTTAAAGCCCACGTCCCCGCTCAAAACACCCGTGTCACGCGCACGCACTCGAACGCCGTCGTCGACAATCACACGCACGCACTCACATGCACGCTCACGCGCGCATACAAGCAAAGGACCCACGCATGGAGCCGCAAAGAACCTGAGAGGCCGTCTACCAGAGGCCGTTTGGTTGCTAGCAGGGTTCCTTCTGAAGGGCGCTGGAGTCCGGGGGCGGGCTTCGGCCTGGCTCTGGGCTGGGGTGAGCGGCGCAGCAGCAGTCTAATACAGCTCGAAAGAAGCCTTGGGAGTCAACGTGTACGCTTAGGGTGTGGGCACATATTTCTTTTTTGTTCTGCCCGGAGAGCGACGGCGCGCGTCACTGCAACCGGCTCGAATTCCTACGACACGCACGAACACACACACACACACACACACACACACACACACACACACACACACACACACACACACACACACACACACACACACANACACACACACTCATGCGCAGGCACACGCCAACACGCACTCGCACACAAGCATACAAACATACACACACACACACACACAAACCCCACGTGCGGGTACACGCCAAATCTCAATCTGTACTGTGAAGCTAAACCCTAAACGAGAGCCACAAACCCCAACCCCAGGATGTCACGCACGCATACAAGCGTCGCACCCCCGCAAGCATAGGCACAGGCACACGCCCTCTCCCCATGCCTGAGAAAAGACACTAGGTGATTTCTCCCCCCCCTTCCCCCCTCTCACGTTCTGCTCACATACCTCAATTATCCTCACTGCCAACAAGTGACACCTGACCGTGCCTCATCAGGCAAGGAGCGCTCGAAGAGCATAGAGCCCAGCGCCTCCTACACTACACCTGTATGGCAGGGCCTGGAAACTCTGCCCTCTCTGAAAGAGTGTGTGTGTGTGTGTGTGTGTGTGTGTGTGTGTGTGTGTGTGTGTGTGTGTGTGTGTGTGTGTCTGTGTGTGTAAAAGAGGGAGAGAGAGAATGTGTAATACAGAGAGGGAGGGAGAATAAGCACACCCTAGCTCTGCCACACGCGATAACGTCCTTGGTCTACACACGTGGAGAGAGGACATGCACAAGGGTTGAGAGTGACGCACAACCCATAATGAAGCTAGCTAGGGACGACAGAACGAAGCAGTTTTCGAGTAAGGGCTAATAGCTCCAATAGTAGAGATCATTTTGCCGTCTTAATTGTCTGGAAGAGCAGGCGCGTCAACTGGTGTGTCGAACTATACTTTAGGTCAACCCTCCGCCTTCTTCGATCACACTTTGCCCGACTGCGAGCGCGCTTAGCAATTTGCAGGCTGCTTGAGCTCAAAGTTTAAGAATACCAAGTCACAGTTCAAAATGTTATGACCAGAAGTTTGTCACGTGAAACTGCACATGCATGCAATTACGCAAGGAACTGCTCAGCTGCGCACAGGGCTGGCTACGCGAAGTAGGTCATGAGAACGACCTGAGCCCAGGAGCATGCCCAGAATTAAGAGCTATAAAACTTACGGGTGTGCATGCTAGCTGGGCACAGGATGTCATGAAAAGGCAAAAATCTAAAGATTGGTTTGAAGTGTGTTACGAGGTGCCAGCTGGGCCTCGCATATGCGGCTTACAAGAAAATTGCGAGGAAAATGCACTGACACACAGGCTCACTGATCGAGGAGTTATTTGTTTTGACTTTCAATATTGTCAATGTTAGAAGCACGCCGCTGACGATATGACTCTTGTCACGTCGGTCCCCATTTGCAATTTCCTCCTTTTCCTGATTAACTTCTTGGTTCTTCCTCGAGGATAGGAAAGCACCTGCTCCAGAAGGGGACACATAGAAATTGCATGCCAATAGAAGTCCCAGCAACCAACAGCAAACCGGTCTAAGGGAGGACTAAAAGAAAAGTGTGCATAACGCCAAGGTGTCCATGCATGCAATCAAACTGACTTCCGCGTGCTCTCGTGCTCAGCTTTCACGTTGTCAGATATAGGAAAAAATGTTTTACAAAACCTGGTTAAAGTCAATGGTCCATATGCTGGTATCTACATACGTTAACCGAATTGGCCAGTGTCAGGAGTACGTTCATATATGAACGGAGCTCTCTGGCATGCTGAATGGGGGACTATATCGGTTGACTGTTTTCTCCCAGTTCTCGAGTTGTGGGGCCCGCAAAAGTATTTGGTCTTCTTGTAAAGTTTATGTCTAGCTGTAAGTCACCTCTTAAAAATGAGTTCTGAAGCCTCTGGAAGGAGAGTTGCACATTTTCAGATATGCCCTCACCAGAGAGAAAAAGCGCCTTCATCTCACACTCTTCGCTTCTTGCACACAGCACTCGTCAGTAGAGAAATACTATCTACCTCCTTCACAGAACCGTCATCTGTGTCCTGTCATCTGTGTCCTGTTTAAAAAGAAAAGCATCGTCTCTCTGAACGAATATAATTAAATTTACGCAACCTCAGAATGTGCCTACTCACTCCCTGTGCAGACCCCGTGCAGCCAGGCGTGTGGTGGCGCGACGACACTCAGTGGCGTCTCTACACGCCAGCGCAGCAGCAGCAGATTCGTGCTGCCAGGGCAAACGGCCTTGCAGCGGTAGACATAGGAGTAATCGCGTCCGCTGTCTACCCTGCAGGAGCAAGATACACCGTCAATGTGCAGACGATGCAGCAGACAAACGTGGGCAGCGGGTACTCCCGCCAGCTGCGAATTCTCGATCAACCTGGAGGGATGCCTCGAGCTGCATTAGGCATCCCCGCTCCGCAGCAACCGGTATATGCATCTTCCTTCTCCTCTCTGTCTTTAAGCTACCGAAGACCCACCCCCCCCTTGATTCTTCTTTCAAAGGGGAGCTCCCCCCCTCCCCCTTCCCCCCTCGGGCTGCACACTAGACTTGCCTTCCAAGCGTTGTTGTGCTAAATTGCTAGGATGGCATACATAGACATTCTGGTACAATTTGTAGTCATTTTTTGTTTTCATATAAAAATCCAGAAATGATATAGAGAAAAAAAAATGATGTGGCTTATCCAAAGAATGGTGGGTGATGTGCAGCGCTTGAGGAAGCATCACGCCCTGCTGAGGCACACAACTATCTGCACTCCAGCAGCAATTCTTCAAAGATTGAATTTATTCACTCAGCTTTTTCAAATGCATGTCTGCTTTATTGCCTGGATGCTTTCCTCCTGACATACAAACAGTTTCATTTCCTGATAGGACGAGTGACTGTCATGTTCTGTTTTCTGGATCCTGCGTTGAATTTGGATGCAGGCGCGTGCGATTACTGATATTTTTACACCTTCCTGACATTTACCTCCCGGAAATTTCAATCGCATGCACACACTCAGTAGATGGTGACACCAACCAAAAAAACAAAATGAAAAAAACAAAAGACCACAAAAAGACTGACAAAGATGCTGTACAATGCATGCTCCTGCCCAAGGCATTAATGCGTGCGTGGTACCCTCTGGCCCCCCCGCAGGTCAGGAGGCTGCCAGGTGGCGCCCGGGGCCCCACCGTCCACTGGTGCGACAGCAGCAACAATTACCAGCAGTACGACGCTGCGACAGCTCAGGCCGTCCTCCAAGCTGCTGCCGCTGGCACCTCCTCGACGACAACATCTGTCATCTTTTCCGCGGCCTACCCCCAGGGCCACGTGTACAGCATCTATCTTGACACCATGGAGCAGGTGAATGCAAAGACTGCCGTTGACACCTGTCATTAAACTGAAGTTGAATAGTGAGGGCCTCGTGTCCACCATCTATCTTGACACCATGGAGCAGGCGAACCCCGAGCCGTCTGTCATTAAATTGAGTATACTCTGAACGACGATAGCGACTGTCAGTAACGCGAGTGTCCCCCCAGGGCCATGTGTTCCGCATGTGTCTCGTCGACGCCATGCTGCACGTGAACCCCAGAAGGCGGCTGTCATTGGACGCTATGACACGACGGTGTCTGTCGTTATTGAACTTGCACCGCGGTGCAGGTGAACCCCAAAAGGCGGCTGTCATTCCGCACTATGCCATGACGGCGTCTGTCGTTAAATTGAAACTGTACCATGGTGCAGGTGAATCTGGAGACGGGGCGCACGCGGCCGATCCGCATCGAGTTCCCGCAGGACCCCTCCTCGTTCCTCGCGCTGGCCCTCGTTGCGAAGTCGGCAGAGACCCAGCGGAAGGTGCGTGCCATGGAATGCGAGTTTTGCCGCGTGGGCATGATGATGAAGCTTCTGGTTTGAGCATGAGTTTCAATGGTATGCACGTCTGTGGCACGTGGGCATAGTGCATCATCATCATCGGTCAAGCATCATTTTCTTGACATGCGCGTGCGCGTGTGCATGCGTATGTGCATGCGTGTATGTTGTGTGTGTGTGTGTGTGTGAGAGAGAGAGAGAGAGTGACTGTGCGATGCTTTCCCTAAGGGGGGACTTGAGATCTGTGCTTGCTTGGCTCTCTCTCTCTCTCTCTCTCTCTCTCTCTCTCTCTCTCTCTCTCTCT
>WELA01003444.1:163049-175845 GCA_009602735.1 Mesotaenium endlicherianum
TCTCCCCCTCCCCTCTCCCTTCTCCCTTCTCCCCTCTTCCCCTCCCCCACCCTCCTCCCTGTGTGGGGCTGTGGCGGAGCAAGCAGCTGATCCATGCAAGCCTTGAAAGGTTCATGGACGAGGGACACCTGGCGAAGGTGCTAAAGTCCAAGATCTCCTCCCGCTCCATGGTTTCCCTGCGGCGCAACCCCTACTGCAAGCAGGGGAGCCCGATCTACGAGCGCTTTGTGGACCGCGTGGCGGCCACGAAGCTTGAGGAGACCGTATTCTTCTCGCCAGGTCAGAGTTCCAACCGCGCACATGCTCCGCAGCTGGAATGGGGGGGGAGCAATTCAGTGTGCAATTTGTTGCTGGTCCCACATGTGTGTCACAGTCAGGTCCTGATGTAAATTCATATGCACGTGTTTGCGGATGTGTGTGGAGATAGTTACATGTATGAATATGCGCACGTTTGTAGATGCGCGTGCGTGCGCATCCGTGCGTGTGCGTGCGTGTGCGTGCATGTGCGTGTGTGCGCGTGTGTGTGCGTGCGTGCGCGTATACATGCGTAGGTTTCGGATAAAGAAATACCATACACGTCTGTGTGCGTGTGCATCTCAGAGATTTATGCCCAATTCACTTCGTTGCGTGCATTTGAGGGAGCTCAGCAGCTGGGCGCCCACATCCTACAGTAAAACTTCCACGTCATGCGCAGATGTGTTCCTGCTAGTAGCTACCTTCAGGTGCTCGTTTCTTGCTACAGTCACGGCTGCCTTCCATGTCGAGGGAATGTGCGGTGATGCGTGGCACAGCATCCTCGGGGCGTGGGCGCGGGGACGCTCCTGTGATTGTGCATGTGTGCATGTGCGAAGGCAATCAGCATTGCAGTTGGGAAGACAGCGTGTCGTTGTCGCCGCCTGTGTCTCACGTACTTTGCGCGTTTGTGCAGATCGCGACGCGGCAGTAGAGAAGTCATTCGAGAGAGGCAGCCCTCTGCACGTGGCCTTCCACGGGACGAGCGAGTGCAACATCGAGCCGATCCTGCGGGAGGGCATGGCGCCCCACAAGCGGAGGCACGGGGCAGACTACTTCGGGAACATGGCACACGTGTCGCTGAGGTACTGCCGCGGCCAAGGCTATCCCGACTCAGGCAGCCCTAATCATAATACCCTGCTGGTATTTGTTCTGCTTCTGCGACAGTCGGCGTTACAATCCGGCCCTGTGGGGGGTGTCACTATTGTCACTGACACGGCCTGTCAGCTGCCCATCGCTCAGCTGACCCTCAGGGGGAACCTCGAAGCTCCCCCGCCCGCCACCTGTCGAGGTCTGAGGTGTAATCCTCACGCTCATCCTGTGTATGTATGAAATTGGCTCATTGTGCATTCCCTCAGTGTCACTTGTTAAGTGCCACTTGCTCTTCGGAAGTTCGGAGTAAGCTCGCGCTCCAGTGGCTGGTATACGGGTTCAGTCGATACATGCGTTTGGAGGTGAGCCTTTGCATGTATGGTTTTGCATAATATATTTGCTCCTGGCTGTTGAGATTGGATAGTGGAAGCATAGCATTTAAATAATGCAAGTAAAGCAATTACGGAAGCAGAGGCATTATGCAAGCGGAGTAGTGCAAGCATAGCAACAACCCAGTGATGCAAGTATGAGGCAGTTCATTGCATGCAAAGCAGATGTCAGCTGTGAGCTCTGAGGCTGAGTCTTCCATTGTGGAACAATTTGGGCTCGGTGATTGTGAGGCAGGAGTTTAATTTTAGGGTTATTTAGCATCAGTTTCTACACCTGCTATGGTGTTTGTCAGATAGATGTTTAAGTGGTTATGGGGTCATTTAACGGTATTGACTCCTGCTATGGTGCTCGTAAGATAGATGTAGCTAGTAGTGCTTGGAGCTTAGAAGACATCCACGCCCCCCTAGCTTGTGGGGGTGTAGGAGCTCAGACAATTACTGGAAGTACTTGAACCCAACGCAACAATGTCATATAAGTGTTGAAACCTTTGAATGTGTGTTGTTCCCAAGTCCAAATAGGTACATTGACAAGGATGTAAGCAGTGTTTATTATGTTGTCGTAGCTAGTTTCCACTGATGCTTGTTGATCATAGATCACGAGTGGGTCGAAAGTGTGGACACCAGGATTTGATATGTACCTCTATTTGATGAACTTTTGACAATGACACTTTCTTTCTATATTAAATAAGTACTAACATAAAGGAGAGGTAAGGCACGTACTAGTCTATGTAAATTGTCCTTTAAGTGACCGACTTGATCACGTATCATTTGTGCATGTGCGCCTAGCTCGATCCTAGCATACAAAAATTCAATCAAACCATATGGCCGGCGGACTCTTGTTTGGTTACAAACAAGAGTTTGTAATCAATTTTTCTAATGTTCGACTTTCTAGTCAAAAGCCCACACAATTGCGCAGCCAAAAGGTAAAGCTCCGGAGGAAAAGAATGCATGTAGCCATGAGTTTCACATAATCAACATGTAGTATGCAATTAAGCCTTCCATTGTTGCTCATAGAATTTCATGGTAATTGGAGTTAAGTACATCGCCAAGAAAAGATGTTGGTAGTGACATAGTACTCTTCGGTGACTATGTGGTTAGAAGAGGAAAATTGACCTATGAAAAAAATTGAAACGTTTATTCAAATTGGTACATTGTTGATAAAGTGAATTTTATCCTAAATAAAACCTGTACTCCAAAGATGATCAACATGATGGATTACGAGATGTTGCATGATGATGTATTTCATATGGAGCACTTGTAGAAGTGGTCACATTTTTTTGCAATATGACAGGAGTTTCAGGCTTGTCGCTTGCACTTACGATATGGTATGCTATTCGTTAAATGTATTACATGTTATGCAAAATCGGACCTAGTCTTGAATTTTGTGTAGTAGTCATTGGTCGCTTAGTGTACTATAACTTTCGTTTTCTCGTTTTCCGACGGCGAATATACTTGAGCCCTAATGTTACAATTGCCCCTGCGTATTGTAGAATGACTCATAAATAAATTAATAATCTCTTTCCAGACTGACATTTAATCCTTTCTCTGACCGTCATGGCCAGAAATGCTTGCTGAAACGTCGAACTTGACGTCCTCTATACGCGTCACAATTGGGAGCCTATTTCGTATTAAAGCCACGCTGTCGATGAACGCCTTCCACTGGCACGACCGATCGATGGTCTCCGATGGGTCTGCAACTTCATGCTACATCCATGGCTGATCCATGCAGGATTCATGGCAAGCATGTTGATCCATAGCACGCACCATCTGACGGATGCCGTTGCGGATAGCAGTTGGCAGGGACGAGATTCTGAGTCCTGACGCTGAACTCGCTGCAAGAATACCGTTTGCAACTGGTTGGCACCAGGCACAGATTTCGCACAGTTGCATACATTGGCATGCACTGGCACTATAATAGGTCCAACGGGGTCTAGCCGTGTCCAACTTTGTTCGACGGTGTCGCCTGGAAAAACATTTGGACTGATTTACCATCAGGCTCAATTCCCCTACGAAAATTTCAATCATGCATTCATAATAACCATGCACCTAAGCTCTGACGTCGTTCGACGTCTGGTAGTCAAGCAGTTAACGGCGAGTAGCCGTTTGCTTTCTTACTGTTGCAGAAACGTGCGAAGTGGTCGGTGCTGGTCCGATCAGCACCCTCTCCGGCTCGGACGTGACCGTAGCGCGCACAGCGGTGACTTTTCTCCGAGTGTGACATGGCTATCTTTTCTTCAATACATCGTACAAAGGCAAAACCGATGTGAAGCTTCAAGGCAATGCATAACATAGCTAGTGCTCATACTCATTCCATCTCATTCTAATCGTCTCGTTGTCAGCTACTGTTACCATTCGCTACATTTACTAAATTTAGTACGTGACGTCTCGTCACTCTCCTTGTTAGACACAAAACAGTTTCAAAAACAAGACTGGCTATCAATGGCCCGGGGACGCGCCTCCACAATGTACTTTAGCGTCATCGTAGTTCTAGCACTCAGCACAGGTCTCGCAGGTAATACATTATTCCTTCAGCATTTTTTGCTCATGTCAAGCTTGAGATCTAGGGGCTTAAGAGCAGAGAGATCCCGTCATAAAGCAGAAGCAAATGAGCTATATGTTTTCTCCACTATCTCTCAACTCACATGCTTCAGAGTCTTTCACTTCTGCATGGTGACAACCAATGTATCGAGAGGGCTGTTTTTTAGCCTACTCAATGACAGACGTTGTACTTGCTGCAATATTAATATCATTCTGCGTCAATAGTTCGACTGTACTCGGCTTTCCACCGCCCACGCAGTCGTCCAACCGCATGTACTGATGCCCGCACGTTTAACTGAATAGCTCCCGGCTGCTTCCCCTCCTAGCTCTCTCTCGTCAATGTCCCCTGTGCTTCTATCTCAGCATGAGCTGGGCGAGCTATAAAGCACGCATTTCAAAGCCCACCTGTCTCTTCATCCGGCTCTCGTTATTCACTCATGCACTGCTCTTGTTCCCCGCGTGCATTGGCTTAGTTGCTGAAGAACTCTTGAGGCTTTCACTTAGTATGCTTGTGCGTGTGCCTGTGCGTGTGCATATGCAAGTGCGTGTGCGTGTGCGTGCGTGTGCGTGTGCGGGACAGAGTATCGACACCCTGCGTGCGTGTACAAAATTCAAACAGAGGCTGGGGACAGTGCTGATGATAAATTTTGAGGCTGACATGCACACTGCATATGTGCCATGCGAGTGTGAACAGAGCCTGTGGTCAGTTATGGTTATAATTCTCAAGGCTGACACTCTGTGCGTGCATTCGTGCGAGTGTGAACAGAGGCTGTGGGCAGAGCCGGAGGGCCCAACAGCGGCGTGGGCCACCATCCACCTGGCGTGGGCCACCGCACCCCGCCGCCCCGCGCCCCTGCTCCTCCACCCCGTAAGTACATATTGATGGATAGTTGCCCAAGCACTTCTTCTTCAGTTACTTGTACTTATCTTTATTCTGCGTTATATTTTATCATGCCTTGTCATGTGTTTTGGTTGTGCTACGTGTTTACAATCACGCTCCTTCAAGTGGGTAGTTTGCGTTCCAGCACCAAGCTTTGTGGACAGCTGGCATGAACCGCGTCTGCTTTGCACTGGCATTTGTGTGCACCTAAATAACACAGTCCAAAAAGGATGTGCAGGTGCGTGTCTGTGTGTGTGTCTCTCTCTTTGTGTGTGTGTGTGTGTGTGTGTGTGTGTGTGTGTGTGCGCGCGCACGCTCACGTGTGCCTCATGAGAGAGCACCAGCGTCACTATAAAATATAGCGACACACACCGCCACTACGACAGAACCTGTCTCATGATAGGCAAGATCACTCTATAGCATCAACAAATACTCATTTTGTCCTGTCTCCCCCCCCCCCTCCTCTTTCTGTCCTCTCTCTTGCTCGCTCGCCCGCCCGCCGCCTGCTGCCGCCCACCCCCGCCCGCCTGCCAGTCCCCCGCCCCAACGTGGGCCCCATCAACACGCTCGACGACGTGTGCCAGGTGTGCACGCGCGAGGCGTACGCACCTGACTGCTACGGCCCCATGGCCTCCAGCTGCCTGCGAGCCATGTGGATCTACCGCTACCGCGTGCTCAAGGTGAAGGAGAACCTGTGCGACTGCTACGGCACCATCGCCGGCCAGCTGCTGCAGTTCTGCGACGGCGCCGACATCAACCTGGCCTACCTCAGCCGCTGCGACTTCACTGTGAGTTTAGTTTCTGGTGCGCGCGGCACGGGAGGGGGAGGCGGGCGGGGGGGCGTGGGCAGCNTGGGTGTGGGTGTGAGTGTGGGGGTGCCGGTTTGTCAGTGTGGGGAATGTGAGAGCATTGCCGCAAGTTTGTGGCCTCTCAGGGACCCGGCGTCAAAAAATGTTTTTTGTGAGTGTGCTGCATTTTGGCCGATGTGGTTGGCATCTGTCCCTCAACCAGGCCTCCCTCCACTGCCAGTGAAAGACATTCACAAGTTGCAAAGGAATATCATTCCAAGCCCGGCCTTCGTCCCTGGATCGGATGGTTTTTTTTCCCTTTGGGTCATGTTTTATTTCACTTCAGTTCTACGACAAAAATATAGTTGTCGACATTCTTTTTTTTTTTTCTTTTTTTCTTTGAAATACTCATCTCCTCCTTCCCATGCAAGAGCGTGCGGTGGCTTCTTCCCCCTCGATCCGGCTATTAACAACTCCTCGCCACCAACAGGCCCCTCTGCCTCTCTCTTACAGCGTGCGTGGTCCACCCCCCTGTTCGTGTTTGTGCGAGCAGTGCAACTACGGAACAGTCTGCCCCTTCCAGACGACTGTCTTTGCACTCCTCGGGGAGTCCCACGTGGTTCCTGACGACGCGACAGCTGTCTCCGCCCCCGCTCCCGCCCCGGCTTCCTCGTCCGAATCCGAAACCGGCGACCCTGCCGCTGGGGCCGCCGCCACGCCCCCCCCTGCTTCCTCCCCCTCGCCCTCTCCCTCTACCTCTGCGGCGCTCCCCGGGCTCTCGGCCGCCTACCCCGGCCCGACACCAGCTGGCACTGCCGCCACCTCAGCGGGGTCCACGGGCGGCGCCGCAGCCCCCGCGCCGGCGATCCCTGCATCGCGCAAGCTGCTGGCTCTGTCGGCTGACATCGGCATCTCCGTGGCGGACGACGGCGTCGCCTATGCCGGTGAGTGTGAGAGATGCCGCCTGTACTCGCCTGCCCTCTTTTTCTTTTCGACTGGCAGCCTCTGTGCTGCCCCTGCTTTGCTGCTGCGCTTGCTGCACAAGTGTGAAGCCAAGGGCGAGCCCGACCCCTCAGAGAGGAATGCAGCCGGGTCCTCGCCTGAGTCGTCCTCTGCGAGTCTTGTTGCTAACGCCTGCCCTCTCTGCCTGCCCCTGTGCCCTCTCCCTCTGCTGCAGCCAAGGACGAGTCAGACCCTTCAGAGGAATATAGCGGCTACTCGGCAGTGGCCATCATCAACTTTGTGGGCGGCATCAATGAGTCAACCCAGATCTGCTACGAGGTCAAGGCGGGGGTCAACCTCAAGCATATCACCGCGGGCCGCATCTACCGCGGCGACATGGGCCGTCCCGGGCTGCCAGCTGTCACCCTCTTCGGCGAGCGCAACGCGAAGTCGAAGGCGTGCGTCGACACGCCCCTGCCGCTGATCCGCCAGATCAGCGCCAACCCCATCGGGTACTACTTCCAGCTGGCGACGCGGGAGCGCCCCGAGGGCCACGTCAGGGGCCAGCTCGTCATCAAGCCCACGCTGTTCAGCCAGCTGTCATCGGACCAGGTCACCGGCGGGGAGGAGGGCAAGGGGCCCAACTGCGACGGCGCCAGGTGTCGCGGATATGCGGAGCTCGAGGTCTCCCCCTCCAGGTATGTGAAGGCACCGCGAGAGAGAGTGGCACGTGTTGTGTATTGTGCAGAGAGAGACAAGCAGGGAGAGAGATAGACAGCTACAAAAGCAGGGTCTCTGACGCAGACAGATAGAGAACTGAGACAGCTAGTCCTTTAGGCCATATGCTTGGCTTCCCTGCCTGCCTGCCTTCACCCGTGCAGAGTAAGTCTGTGCACTGCCTGATCCTTCGCTCCTCTTTGCACTCTTCGCGCCTTCTTGGTGCCGGGCTTGGCAACCCACAGACACTATGCGTGCGGCTCTAGCTCTAACCTGCCGTCGCTGCTCCCTTTCCCTCTTTTTAATGACAACAGCATCAAGTACCACCTGGAGGCCAGCCGCTCCGTAGGCAGCCTCGTCAGCGCGGAGATCGGGTCCGATTCGTCCAGGCTGGCGGGCGACGCCTTTCTGCCGCTGTTTGGTAACGGCTACGGCCCCGCCCGGCTGGACGACGGCACGCTGGCACCTGTCAAGGCCGTGCGCGCCTTGCTGGCGAATCCCCCGGGCTTCTACCTGCGCGCTGCCAACTCTAAAAACCCAGGTGAGCGATCCCGACAAGCTTCTCCTCCTCTTCCTCCTCCTGTGGGCCTCTACCTCTTTGGCATAATTGCTGGAGTTGTTACGAGGAGCTGACAGCTGAGAGCTGGCAGCTGGGAACCACGCTGAGCTGAGCCGGCAGCTGGGGACCGAGCTGACTGTGCGCATTGCCTGCACGCACGGAGACCTGCGTGCGTGCGTGCATGCGTGCGTGCATGCCGGCTGCATCGCGCAGGGTGCATGCGTGGAGTAGAGTTACTGTCCATGTTTTGCTTGGGTTTGTGCGTGCATGCATCGGGCGCGCGAGCGCGCGTGTGAGCGCGTACAAAGTGTGTCTGCGCATGTCTGTGTGGGCGCGCGCGCGCGCATGCATGCTTTGTTCGAGCTGCTCTGGTGATTAGAAGTGCTATTTTGTGTGTAGTTGGGGGTGAAATTGCCTTCCATGCTTACGTGCTCACATGTGTCACGTGTGCTTGTGCTGGCGTCTCGTCCCCCTCTCCTCTCCTCCACTCCCTTCCCTTTCCCTCGCGTGTTTGTTCCCGCTCCTCACATTCCGTCCTTGCTCCCTACGTACGTACGTGTATGCCAGGTGGCATCATCCAAGGGCACTTCACGGACACCCTGCAAGTGAAGTCTCTGCTGAAGGCCGAGTACGAGCTGGACGAGCCGACAGGTGTCACCGGCACAGGGCTGATGACCGCCACCCTGGGAGGTGGCGGCATCTGCTTCTCCTTCAAGTTTGAGGCGGGCGTGGGGACCCCCACTGAGGCCCACATCCACGAGGTAAACGCAAAACCTCACGCACGAGCGATTTTACGTGTGAGGGATTTCACATATGAGAAATGTCACGTGTGAGAAATTTGTCAGGACTCGGAAGGGAACTGTCTTGCGACATGCGGCGATGCGTTGCCTTGGAAATCTCCAAAGGTGTATGAATGATGTACATGGACGGGTGCAACGCGTGCGTGCACATGCACGTTTTTTCCTTCCTGCCTGGCAAGTGTGTCATGCTTGGCGGGGGTTGTCGACTCACTCACTGCTGGAAAGTAGTACCAATTCAAAGAGCAGAAAAGTTGGTGGGCATGCAGGGTGGACCACGAAGAAGCACAACCAATGCGGTTTGCCACCTTCGCTTGCAGCTCTCCTTTGTTCTCATCCTTATCAATTTCCTCTCTTTCTTCTCGCTCCCATTGCTCCCTCGCTGGCTGGCTGGCTGCAGGGCAAGCACGACGGCCGAGGCGCCATCGTGGTCATCCTCTTCGGCCTCGGGACACCTGCCGTCGACTCAGGCTGCGTCCCCGTCGACACAGACGTGACAGCCACCATCCTGCGCAACCCCAGCAGCCATTACATCCAGGTGTACACGGAGGAAAACCCCATCGGAGCTGTGCGGGGGCAGCTCACTCTGAGCAATTAGGCTGGCACTTAATACGGTCGTCACCCTCCCCCGCTCGCCCGTATCGCTCATCCCCTCTCTCATATTGATGCTGCTTACCTGGAGCAGCCGGTAGCTTTGGCGGCCTCTGAGGAGACATACAGAACATAAGAGCCAGTTGGTCGGTAGGGTCAGGTTCTATTTATTTGCGGGGGGGAAGCGTGCTAGCTAGCAGATGTGGAGCTGAAGCAGGGGTATATACGTATGCATACGTGCCTTGAGATGGCTCTTATTTATTGATTCTTTAGATCAATAACTAAGTATATTCTGACAAAGGAGCTGCCCCGCCCACCTGTGATAAAGTAGGGGAGGGAGGAGACGGCAGCAAAAGATTGAGCAGGCATGCGTTGGTGATGTCTGTGAGGGGCTATACACATGAACAGTTGACGGCGCGCCTTGTGCCCTTGGGCATGAATGAGAATGAGCATTTTCGCTCAATCATCATCTTTGTCACCGTTGTCGTCGTCGTCATCGTCGTAGCTATGGTTGCGAGCATCAAAGAGAGTAAGCATCAAAGAGAGAGTGAAGTGAGTCCCTTATTCGCAGCTTAGAGATAGAGACTAGCTAGCTTAGAAAAGTAGAGCAGCAACTTTTATTCAGTTGATCCGTAGTAATGAAAGTAATTTTATGTCAGAAGCTAACTTACAAAGCCCTATCAGGTTACCTTATTTTTTATTATTATCAGATGAATTTCTTAGACGTACCTAGCAAGATTTAGAACTTTTGTGGCAGTTTGGCCATCTTGACCAATGGCGGATCTTCCTGCAAGCTAACCAGGACAAAGCAGAAACAAGCAATAAGCAATTAGCAGTATGCAGATTGTACATCCTTAGCGCAGCTCAGTCCAGTAAGTACATTCACAGCGTCGGGGCATTAAACTGCAATTTAATACCTCATATTACTCGCCATATCAGCATAAGGCCATCTGTGCTTGAATGCCCCCAATTTTGACAGCTTGTGCATTAACCTTACATTTTGCATGGCCTGCAATAGTTCGGTATTAGACATTATTCTGCAATGCAAATAGGTCCAGGTGTCATGGTTTGAGTACTGTAACATGCTCGCAACCATCATAATGTCGTCAACATATGATCACTCTTTGTAACAAGATGTGTCCGTGATGAGAATCTCTTTATCTAGTAGTACGCGGCGCTGCGTGCTTTTCATACCACTATACCCTTGTATATGGTACCAGCCTATGTACATTGCAAATAGCCTTGACAGAGTCATCTTGACTGAACAAGCTGAATGATTAATTTTTTTCTTTGAACTTCATGTTGCATAATAAAGCCTCTGCAAGGAGGTGAGAAAGGATACGTCATTGTGAAACCACAACTAGTGCTGGATCAATATGACAATTGCTGCCATCTGTATGCAAGAAGACACGTATGAAGAGCCCACGCATGCTCTTTAAAACATGCATGCCCAGCACATGACAACATGGCACCGTCATAGCTAACTTGTCTCCCACGCCAACACATGGCGTACGGCGATACCCCGACCCAAACAGATATTGCAAGCTGCATGCTTGACTGTCCGATTAAAATAGGAATTATCAAAACTCGGCTGCCCCGTTGTGAGTTAGGGGGCCACGTTTACACCGCACTGGGCTCAAACCAGATTTACACCGACCGGTTCCGTGCTGGAGTGTGCGTGTGCCCACTCTAAACCCTACCTAAACTACGTACTTGCCTGGACTACAGCAGCATAAGCTAGCGATATCAGCAGATTTGAAAAGAAAGCCATTGCAACAAATCTCTTCCTTCCCCTCTCTCCCTCTTTCCCTCCGACCCCTTTTCCCGATCCCCTTCCCCCCTCAAAACCCTCCTCCTTCCCCTTTCTCTCCTTTCCCATTCCCCCTCCCATCTTCCCCCCTTGCTCCCCATCCCCCCCCACTTCCCGCACTCCCCTGCAGCTTCAGGATGCTCGCTAGACACGCCCGGCCCTGACGGCTGCTGTTGCTAAAGATGGGGCTGGCTGCAGCTGCTGCGACTGACAGCTGGCAGCTGCTGCTACTGGATGTTGAAGAGCTTCTTGAGCTTCACCAGAAGGATCCACTCGTCCTTCGCCAGGTCGTCCTGCACCACCACCGCCACCACCACAAGCAGCAGCAGCGGCGGCATCGGCAGCGGCATCGAGCAATCAACCCCCCACCCAGCCAGCCCAGCCAGCCCAGCACACAGTGACGCGAAATCAGGCCGGACGATCAACGACAAGAGCCTCTCTATTTGCAGAGGCAGGGCTGTTCTTCTGCCCTGCCCCACCGCCCCTGCCCCTCCTCCTCGCCGGCAGTGCTAGCAGCAGGAGGAGCAGCAGCAGCAGCAGCAGCACCAGCACCAGCAGCAAGCAGCGCCTTACCAGCCCAGCATACGAGGTGACAAATGTTCAGGCATCCAGAGGACATGCTGTGGCCTGCTGACATGAGAGGCCACCCTGGCAGCGGCAGCGGGGGGTGGCACAGGGGCAGGGGCAGGGGCAAGGGCAGGGGGACCAGGCACGGGGGAGACATTGCCGCAGCAGCAGCAATAAGGCGGCGAGCTTAAGCGCAAGGGAGGCGCAGAACACGCGCGCGGACAAGCAGCAGCAATAAGCGCGTTGCGCGCGCCGGAGCACGCGCATAGAGAGAGAGAGGGCGCGCGCGAGCGTACCCGAAAGTTCTCTTTGAGCGTGTCGATGGACTCGCGTGTGATGTGGCTGACGAGCTCGTCGCTGTGGTCAAAGTGGCGCCCGTACAGCTTCTGCAGCTCCTCGGCGTTGGACCCCACGATCTGCGCGCGAGCAACACGCGCGGGCGCGCTTGCTTTGTTTTTTATTGTCTTGTTTTGTTCTTTGTCTCTCGTTTTTGTTTGTTTGTTTGGTTTATTTGTTTTTTTTTTCCAAACATCGAGCAGTAGGATGTAAGAGGGTATAGAATCTTTGCCTTTCGTTTCTTTTTTCATAGAACAGTGGGGTGTAAGAGGGTATAAATTCTCCGTTTTAGTCTACATTTTACGCTGGCCCATTCCCAGACACACACATACCCGCGCGCCGCGGGGCAGCAGGGGCGCAAGGGCAACAGCGTTGCTATCAGAACCAGGTTGGTCTGGCACATGCACAGCTATGAATGGGTTCATAGGGATAATACGCACACACACACACATGTATGCAACAAGGTCTGTACGCCACGAATCTACATAGATGAATATCATCGCATAATGTATGTACATAAAGACACGCGTGTGCATGTGATGATGTATCAATGCAGGCATATAAATTCTAGTATATTATCTACATAAAATAAGCGTCCATATGCACGTAGACACACAACGGCATATCTACCAGGGCCTGGCCATTTGTGGCTATTATCTTTCCTTTTTTTTGAGGGGGGGGGAGGGGGATAGATGGGCTTGGCACGAGAGAGAGAGAGAGAGAGAGAGAGAGAGAGAGAGAGAGAGAGAGAGAGAGAGAGAGAGAGAGAGAGAGAGAG
>WELA01003449.1:54335-66617 GCA_009602735.1 Mesotaenium endlicherianum
GGGAGGGGGGGGGAGAGGAGGGGGATGTCTCGTACCGCCAGGGGGTGGATCAGGCAGGAAAGCTCCACAGGGCGACTTGAAGACATCTGTCGGCAAAACAGGTGCTCCTCGGGCTCCTGTCATTGCCGAACATGACAGGAGAAATGTGGCAACCAGGGCGAGGAAAGTTCCCTGCATATCCAAATACTGACACCTCGCCATTGTTGACAAACTTATACCAACAAATCGAGTCCGCACATGTACGACCAGTCTGCACGAGCTGTTTCGACTTAAGAACACGATGATAGAGCTGGACAGATGGTCCAGCTAGCCTCCGTGTACACTCCCCCAGATACTCCTTCGTCTAACTTGGCTCTCTGCTCTCCAACTATGGCAAAGACGTTGGCTCACTTAATTATATTTCCAAGCTTCAATCGGCGGGGTGTCAGCTATATTGCACAACTAGCTTGCTAGCTTGACGTTACTGAGGAGGTGTACGATCACCGCGCATTGCCATGAAAGAGAGCTCCTTCACTGGAATAGGCCTCAGAACTTGTACTTTTCCTCGACCCACAATTGGCGCTCACGGGTATACAGCAGCGCAATCCACACCATGCGGCGTGGCACTACGTGGTATAGACTGATCAGTGATAAGGATCTAGGCTACAAACAAGCGTGCACAAGAGGCGGTATAAACAAATGTCTTAGTCGAAGGTACAACTTTTACTGAACTTGAAGGACTGCGAGTGCTGCCATCCACTTCCAGAAGGATTTTCGCCTCGTATGACGAGTTCGTTTAATAGCTCTATAATATGCTGTATGTACCCACAGTCTGCACCGACCACGCTAACAGGAACAGACTGCAGAATAACGTGGAAGGCGGATCTGTCATTGCAGGAATGTATGTAATCTTTCCTAAGGAAGTAACAACAAGCACCAGTTTCTCTTTCCCCTAGGTCACGGAGTTCGCTTCGCGGAGGCCAACGTTAGTGCCTGCAATCATAAAAGTGTTCTCAAGACATCCTGGAAACGCCGGCCAGCAGAGAAAACTGTTGGCCGGTGACAGCGAAGGGATATGATAACCAGGTTGTCTGTACGACATAAAAGACACGGTTACGTGGTTAACCTGGAGGCTGGAGTGGGGAGTCTGTGGACCCATGCACAATCATTAAAAACGCATCAGGTCGGCACACACATCAGCCAACCGTCCAGTAGTCATTATAGGCGCACTAGAGCGCATTTAAGATTTAAGCCGAGAAGTCACTACACGACAGCTTTACGAGGCACTCAGCAACTCGGGAGCTTGTCCTTATTGACGACGTCTGAAATGCAAGCTGAACGAGAGGGGGTGCCGACTCCCGAGTCTGGGTTACATAAATAGTCTGACTATAACACTGCGAAGTTTAAAGACTGCCACGTGAGGAAATGTGAACTTAAGTCAAGGAGACCACGAAGCTTCCTTGCGCGCATCTGCCAAAAGGCGCGTCAGTAGGATGCCGACTATCTAGTGCAATCGACACCAGGCGACAGTGGACACACTTGCTGGACACATTCTGGGCCCTGGCATCTGCTACTTTTCTGCCATTTTCGAAACACAATCACGCGGACTCGAACTGATTCACTTAAATGCATATGACTACAAATAACCTTGCGAAAGCCATGTGGCCACTTCAGAGTGGATACACCACCGTCCTTAATTTGCCAACTGGTAAAGTGGGGCTCCTCGGCCCTTGCGACTGCTCGCGACGGTGCTCGAAAGTGCTCGACAGCGCCAAAGTCGGGCGACTTTCCACAACAGCTAGAGGCCAGCTGTTAATCACGTTACCGAAGCTGACCCAATAACGTCGTCTGTAGCTCTTTACAGAAGGGATATTTATAAGTTGAGCCCTCCAACTTGCAAAAATAGTCTCAAATAGCCCTCAAGTTTTGTAACAGGGAAAAATAAAGCTTCACCATCTATTGACGCCGCCCTAAACTCAATATCCTAATCATCATAATGTCTCATATGTCCAATTTTATATAACCCTAAAGCATCATAATGTCTCATGTTTTTCAAATATATATATATTTGAAAAAGTCATTGTGAATGTCGCGACTGCTATCCGTTTGACAGTGCCGCACGCGCAGCGCAGGTCACGGCCGCCCAGGTTCAGAAAGTCAGCGTTGACTCCCCGACCAAAAGTCTAACTTTTACTAAGTCAGCATCAAAGTCCAAGTCACACAAAAGAGTGACTGCGACAGGACAAATCGACACTCAACTATGGGTGGGGTTTGACAGTCAAGTCAACTGGAAAGCCTATTAAGTTGGGACCAACAAATGGTATGTGTTAGCGGCTGCCAGTAAGGCAACACTGACTGGACAACCAACCTGGCAATGTCAAGCCAGGGAAGCTGTGTGTATTTGAACCATCTCACCTAGGACCTCTTATGTGACGACCACAACTTAGGCGTCCACCTCAAGTGTCACAAGCTCTCAGGCCACATAGGCGTGACCGCTGGCTGAGAAGCCAAGCAGTCACGTCACGAGGGGTGCATGCATGCTAAGTGACGACCACTAAGTTAGATTGTTACGAGGAAGCGGAAGCAAGGACAACATGCATACCTAACGATGTGACTAAGCATTAGAATTGTCGAGAGAGAATGGCGTGCGTGGTGCCTGGGTAAGGCACGAGCCTTGAACGAACTTACTACATTCTCGCCCTCACATTTTGCCAAGAAGCAAAAGGGAACCCAGAATTGGAAGGAGAGGAGAAGAAGAAACGCAAAGGAGAAGGAGTTGCCAAGGCCACAGGAGAGCCGAGAAGCCACGCTTCTGCCGACGCTTGAAGATTTCCCTCTCATTGTACCATTGAAGAGTTAGAGCTGAGGAGTTCCCAAGAGGGATCTTGCTTGTAAGAATTAGAGGGTTTGCAAAATAGAATCTGCTAGAAATTCTAGCGCAGATCTGGACCAAACTCCACAAGCGTGCCTAGAGCTCATAAAGTGGTGAGTGCTGTGTTAGTTTCCAAGTTCTCAGAAGTCTCAATTGTTGAATTGCTGATAGCAAGAGCAAAATTAACAAGTAAAGCTCTCAGTAAAGGATTGAGTGAGCTCAGCCAGCAATGTGAACTGCTAAGGCGCGGTGTTGAGCAAAAAGCTCAAACTTGGCCAGCATAGATACCATAAGTTTCAGAGTTTTGTAAGCTGTGACTTGTGAAAGTTAAGCGAAAGCCCTGGTGGGCGATTTTCTCAAAACTCGGTTTAATTTGCTTAGACGTGATTTCTACATATTACAAGTTTGTTCACTTATGCAAATCCTCAATTTGGGCAAAAGCCTAATTGGAAGTAAAACGCTTCTGTCCTACTGTAAGGAAAATTGGAATATAATAAATTTTTTGCAAAAAAAATCACGAAGTTCTGAAATAGGAAGGTCAGAAAACCAGTTTGGTGTGAAAACACTGAGTGTTGATGTGCCCTCACTGAATGAAGCAAGTGCAGGGAGACCAAAAATGGGTCAACCACAGCCAGCCTGCCATCGACACACGTGCAAAGGTCAATCGGTCAGGTTGATTCCACATGCGCAGCAATGCACCGACCAGTCGGCCATGGACTACTCGCACGCGTGAAGGACCACCGACATGTCAACCTGGTCAATGGCACACATGCTGGGAAGCCACACATGTGCCTAGGACCCGACGCTGTTAGGCACGACATGAATGCAACTCTTACAAGACGTATTTTATACCTCAAATTTTAATCAACATTATTTTTCCATTATTATCTCCTATGCCTATTGTTCATTTTTTTCCCATAAACTTATTCTTTAACTTGATTGTCGAGCAAAGATTCTTGAGATAAGTAGAAACATTGATGAATAAAAAACAACAAAAAGACGTAGACAAGGAAAAAAAAAGAGGAAGAAGAGGAAAAAGAAGAGTTTTGAAAAGAATGTGAAGGAAAAAAATATGTTGCGCAAAAACATGTATTAGCAAGAAATGCGTGCAAGGGGGGGCACAAATCTCGAGTGGCGGTCGTCAACTATGTGTCGGGCACATGCGGAGGACTACGCGGCACACATTAAACTATGCCATAAACTGGAATGTCCCTTAATAAAGCGTTATTTGCAAGATACTTGAAAACTTAATACCTACCTCATTATTGTTGGACAAAAAAGTGGGCTTTGGACTTTCAAGAGTAAACATAGCGTATTAGGGGAAACCCATCTTCCACAAGAGAACCTTTATAAAAAGGAGGCCGGAATTTGTCCAACTCCCCAAGCTTCTAATTAATGGCAACCGAGCACTCCACTATAAGCAATTAGGAAGTTCAACATATAAAATCCAAGTGTAATGTGTGTACATTTGGAACTGCTCTCCTTGTGTGCATGCACCTCAAGATGTGCAAGTCACGAGACGGCACGAATTGTTATACTCAAAAATTTATAGCAACCGATCCCATTTGACCTAGGTAGGACGAAAAGTGAACCCACTTTGGTTCCTATCTGCAAATCCCATGAAAGACAGCGCTCTACAAGTCCGTTGTTATTGTTTCCATGCTTTTTATTCTGCCAAACTAGCAAAAAATTTGAAATTGCACAAAAAGTTTCAAACCACCAACAATTTTTGAAAATCGTTGACGGGCTCTGACCGGGTTTGTGTGATTAATGAAAGTCAACTTCGTTTGCTAACTATGTGTCCCGCACGTTAAGGATTGTTAACTGTGTGGTGTGTGACGCGTGTGAACAATTATAAGCTATTAATAGAGCATTTTGCATACGAATATTTAGTGTATGTTCATCTGTACTATCACTTAAATGTTGTTTCTCCGGCATGGAAGAGTTTATCCATTCCCATGCGCCATATACAACTACAATTGTGCAATTGTTGTAGTGATTTGAGTTATAATATATTAGTTTGCTTTTATTTTAATGCTTTTGAATACATTTAAAGTAGTATTGTGTGGATTCAAGTGTGAATAGATACTCTAGTGACTTGGTTCATGTTCTTTGATCCTTCTAAGGCATTTTCGAAGTTAGAGGAAGGACCTAGAAGAACTCCAGGTGGCAAAAGTCAAATGTGCCATTTTTAGGTCAAAAGGACATGTGTACATTATTCTAGAAAGAGGTGGCAATTTTTGGGATGTGTTGGGTGCCAACACATCAACATGCACCTTCCTAGAAATTACTTATGTAGCAAGTATATAAACAAGAGCTACAACATAGAAGGGCATTCCAGAATCACTCTTGTACTTGCTAAATTCCGAAAATATATTAACTTTCAAGAAGCCATCTCTCTTTCAAGAAGCTACCACTTGTGTTCAACGATCCTTGTCTTGAATAGATAAAGTATTTTATCTTACTAAGTACTTTATCTATCTGTTTTACTACAGCCGTTCACATTGTTCTTGAAAGGAAGAGTTTCAACAAGTCAAGAGAAAAAATTAAATGTTGAGCCTTCGCGACCTTATTCACGTATTCCTATCATTATTCAATGTGGGTCAAAAGAAACAAAGTCACTGCTTTGCCTTGACAATGCGTGTGTTCATGAAAGTCAACTTGCATTCCGTTTTGGAGTTGAACATATTTATTTCTAAAAGTTGTCAAAGATGCCAAGTTCTTCAGAGACGACTTTTAACATCGTGTGGCAATATGTATTAACAGCACACACATGGTAAGTAAATAGTGAAGTTACCCTTGCATGTGTTATATACCCTATTCTCGTGTTCTTGACACATTTAAATATCCTATTATATAACTTACCAACTAGAATGTGGTTTTGTGCCATATAGACGTACTTGTAACAACGTTCTCATGCACGTCAATTCCGCCCCTACATGCACATCTTGAAATGTATTTTCGTCTACGTACGGAGCTTAATATAAGATATTTGTTTGCACACAAGATCTAAGTTCGAGGTGTGCCCTCTTCACTCATTAACTCAATATCCACGTATTATTCTGCTGATATTTGTGCCTCAAATTTGTATGATCAAGTGCATCCTACTTTGTCTAACTTGGAAGAGATGCTCAGAACTCGGAATATATACAACTTGGACAAACTATGATGAAGAATGTGTTATAATTACATTATTCACAAGCGGAGGGCGTATATGGATGCAAGCCATGTTTTATGCCGCCTGGAGCCTCTATGTTACATGAAAGCCACATACAACGAATGAGTTGGATAAATATGCGGATCTCAATAAGAATTTGACCTCAATTGTTATCACTGCCAATATACTTGGTAGGAAGAGCTTGACAAAAACTTGTGGAAAACAACCATGCAATAATGTATGGTAGAAGGCCAAAAGGGTACTAAGATGACCAAGACCAAAAGCACCAAAGCTGCCATGCATAATAAGCGTATTCAGAGGAAAGGATGAATGTGATGATTCTTAACGTGCCTCGCGGCTCGCCACCTCTCAAATAGCTGCCGCAAAGCCTGCCATATTAAGTGCAACTGAGTTCAACTGCACTCTTCTTCACGTGACCGCCCGTGTGTGCCGGGAAAAAACAATATTTTCATATGCACAAGACAAATTCTTACTACTGTAACGAAAAGACTCAAAGCCCTCATAGAAACCTCACAGTCCGGCCCCATTGAGCAATCCTTGGCTGCAAAAACGGGTTCAAAAATACCCAGAAATCGTAGGTCTCGTCAGCCAACTTCTGGGTTCAAATATATCTCAGGTGAGACCTCTTTCACCTCTTCCAATAAGACCGAAACCTCTAATTGCCACTCAACGCCGTGACCTCCGCTACACGCCGACATGAACGGGCATAGTATTTTTATGAATCTCTTCGCACGTGCCTTCATTGAACCCTCAATTCAAAGGCGCGAGACCTAGATGTTGAGCCTGGTCAATTAAATCCAACACTGTGAGCCTCACACCCTGAACCCTAACTTAGACTTAAAACCCTAATTTATGCCCTGAAACCTAGAATTCAAACCTGAGCGCCAAAAGTCAAACCCGAACCTTCATGCTTAGTAGCCTAATGCTCATATTCTTGCCCGGGGGCGCTGGCCCTGTGAAGGGCTCAGACAGTTGGCCCCAAACTAGCTGGATCTGGTTGTGCCGCGTGACGACATGTGTCCTGCTGTTGGGGGGGCACTACTGCGGTTCTCAGCCTGCACAGTTCCTCCCACGGGGGGGGAGGTGTGGGGTTGGGAATGGACGTGCCGAAGATTGTTTTCATGCAAGGGAAGGGCATGCGCGTGCCTGCATGGCTAGTAGGGTTGTAATAGTTGAACAGCTGGCACGGCGTACGCATAGGAATATTGCTCATGCACCCAGCTGCGCTCTGTTGTGCTATACTGTAATGAATCAGTATATTAGTGGATATAATACTCATTTAAATCTAATAGTTAATTAAGTTCAGCCTGCTGAACTTTAGTTAATAGTCAGTCTGCTGGACTTTACATAATTATCAGTTTAATGACTCGGCCGAAAGCAGCAGGCTGAGGTCAACTTAAGTCAGCTTGCTGACATATTCTTTGACAGCCAGCTGACTTCCGTGCTCGGTAGCAGCGAACTGCCTTGATGTGCATCTAAGTACGACATGCTAGATGAATGGCCAGATGACATCCCCATGATGGATGGCTATTCGGGATGATGGGAGATGGCGGTGGATTTGGTCAACCGAGGTCCTACCAACGTGGTTAACTCCCGGGTAGGCGGTGCCATCGCACTGATCGTTGAACAGTAAACTCATTCCATGTACATATGCTAGGCATTGCTCTCGAGTTCGGCATTCGGAAACGAGGCCAACTCTCTTGTACAGCTTACTGAGAGAGATCTGAATCCAAGGCGAGAAGCCATTGATACGCACTGTCTTCTAACCTTGCTTATGTATGAGTCTACTGATTTGCATTATTGATGCTAGTTTACTCGCATTTGACTTACGAGTATTATTCACTGCTAGTGTATTGTCCTTTGCCGTTTAACCAGTTAACGGAAATTGCCATCAAGATTACTTGCTGATATAAAGATCTTTATTAATTGTTAATCGCTTATTTGGTAAGTCGATTCATTACATATACTGTGTGCTGGGCTGTTGCAAACAGCGCTAGAAAACAGGGTGTGCTGTCATGCAGGTTCTCCCCCAGAGAGCTGGCGATGAGTCTCTGGGTGTGAAGGCGAAGCCTTTGACAGGCTTTAGTGTGATCAACCCCTTCAAATAGACTAAACTAGACACAACTAGAGTAGACTAACACAGCAGCATGGCATCAGCTGAGCCCGTAACAATTGTGTTTGAAGAGATACAGGACTTAAGGTTAGAGGGATAGTGAATGCATGTTATGTGATGGTGCTGGAGCAGCCACTGTCACACACAAAAGTTCTTGAAAAAAGTCCTTGGAAAGTGTGTGCACATGATGGTGGAAGCACAGTAAAGAGAGCAGGTTATGTGAAGAGCGTGTGTCCGTCTCTAGCACACGAGGGAGAGTTCGGCAAAAAGCAGGTGCAAGTGCATGACCACATTGAAGAATGTGCAGAATGAAATAAACAACATGTGCTACTGAGATGACATAAGCGGACCATAATGAAAGGTTGTCGTTGTGTGCTTCTCAATGAGACACAAACTAAGCAAAAGGTACAACATGCTGAAAACCATTTGCAAACAAAAGGAAAGCTTTGAATAATGACATGGAAGAGGTACATTTGCAAATAAAGAATATGCTAGCCTGGGTAAATGCTACAGATGCATATTGAAAAGGCTTACCACAATAATATATTTCATGACTCAAACACCACCCTCAGGTATCACTCTCAGGTGTACTAGCACGTGTCTCGTGCGCTTGAGAAGCACGTCTCCCAGCAACACTATCTGCAAGTTGCCTGACAACATCAGACTTGTCACGGCCTACGTCTTTACTGACAACAAATGACTCACGCGTAAGGCCTACATCAATGTCATTCCTTTGCTTAGCAAGCTTGATCCTCAACTCATACTCGTCAACAGCAATTTTCATGTGCATCTGTGTTGCCTCCCTAAGGGCAGCAACAGTGTGGTTACTACTCTCAAGTAGAGCATCTATCATCTTCTCCTGTCTGCTAGCAGTGTTAGCAGCATGCATCTCAAAGTCACTAGCTTTTCTCTTCTTTTGACCAACTTTGACAAAGTCAGTCCTGCCAGCAGCAGAAGAGGGCGGAATGACGGAGGGAACCGGTGATGCCGAACGAGCTTGACGTTGTGGCGTGGTTGAACGCCTGTTGGGGGTGGGCTCTCCTCCACGGGAAGGAGATGACATCCCAGATAAGCCCCCACGCGGCACGCTTGCAGGCGATGAACGTTGGGCCCGTGGAGGTGGAGAGAAGGCAGTAGGGACACTTGGGCCAGTCTCATCCTCGGGCAAGAGGTCATCATCATCGATGTCCACAGGGAATGGTGCAGACTGGTCCCTTGCCGGTCCTTTTCCGCGGGCTGATGGAAGGTCCTCCTCTCCCTCAAGCAAATTATCTCCATATTGACAGGTGGGGGTTGCCCCCATACCCAACAACAGTAGCGATGCAGCACCCCCGCTAATACGAAGAGTTTGAGCACGTTCTATGGCTCTAGCCTCTTGAATTGCATTATGATCCTGCTCTCCAGGATTACAAAATGCTACCTTATCCCCTGCCCTCTTTTTCCACTCAGCATACACTTTCTCATCTGGCCAATTTTTAGTCGGTTTGATGTTTAGTATCTGCAAGTCTTCTTTTTGCAGCTGAAAAAAGGATGGAAAGCCAGAGGCGGGCCTATGCTCATAGTCGGCAATACCCTTAATCCCAACTAGCATCTTCTCAAAGAATCTCTTCAGTGCCATACCACTACGTGCAACCCCTGTCAAAATGGTCAACCTTTTGGCCACTTCATCCCACTCTGCAGGAGGAAGAGTGTACTTGGCTCCGCAATTCTTTAGCTGTCCCATGAAGTCTCTATAGTCGCAAAGGGCACAAATTAGGTCAAGGCGTTGTTGTTGACACCAGGAGGTGCCCTTTCCCCCCCCCTTATCCAAACCCCCCTCATCCAAACCCCCCTCATCCCTCTTTGTTTTTGTCTTACGTTTCACAACTTGCTTCGACTTCGAAGCCGAGGACGTCGATGCAGACATAGGAGGGGGGTTCAGCTGCAGGCAATACATAGATATCGTATACAATGTACACATTGTAAGGAGAGAGGTACTCGAGGCATGAATACAAGGAAGTTCAGATTGCAAATATTGGGTCTGATGAGCAGTAGGTCTCACCTGTGTCATAGCAGACGACTGTATTCTGGGCTGGGAGCCACATGCAGCCGCAGGGGCAGGAGGAAGGACAGCCTACAAAAAGAAGAATACAACAGTCTATGTAACAATTGTAACAACGCAGATAAAAAAAAGGCATTGATAAGTTACTACAATGGACCCTGAAGGAAGATGCAATGAGAAAGATAACGACATGAGCGTACACATAATGAATGTGAGGAAAAGTTTCCCATAAATGCTGAAAGATGTGGAAGGGGTGTGGAAGGAGTGAGAAAGTAACTGGTCCTTGAAGCACGGTTGGAAAAGTAACAGGTGAGGGTGTGTAGTCTTTTGCCTGCAAACAAAGAATGGCCACTTTCAGGAAGGGTCCGAGGCAGCTTCTGGCCTACTGATGCAATAATTGAGATGAAGAATGCTAAGCACGTCATCAATAAAGATTGTCAGAGGATGTACCTGCTCCTGATTACCAGTTGGAGACATGACGAGCTATATATTGTCAACTGTTGTGGATGATTTGACGGGCGACTGCACTTGGTGCTGCACGGGAGTGCCGGTGGATACGTTAGGGCTCTTCCAGGCAGGAAGGACGCCAGTGCCCAATGCAGGAAGGGGTGGCCTACTGCCAAAGAGGCAGGATGGTACTACGCCGGCAGATGATGGAGGTGTAGGCTGAAAGAGTGGGGCTGGTTTGCCTGTGTTCGATGCTGCTGCATAGTAGCTTTGACGAAGGTACTGCAAGTATTGCAGCTCAGCAAGCGATATAAAAGGAACACCCGCTGGGTTGTTCATGGTGAGAGAAGTGGGAAATAAGAACAAGACTGGAATTGCGTGCCATGGTGTGTTATGTACACTCTTGTTTGAACTGGAAGAGACAAGGAGATGGATTGGATTGTGGCACTTCTTGAATGGGCTTCGAACTGTAATGGAGGGAAACGAGAAGATGGAACCAAAAATTGGAGTGGCATGTTTGAAATTTTGGCTCACGGAATTGGAACCATCCGTAGTCGGCTTTTGCCATGCCCAAAAAATACCCAGGGACAGATACGTACCTCGGGCGGCCAAATAAGAGGTACACATTTGCGAGTGCTCATGTTATTACACACAAAAAGCGACCAATGAACTACCAGGGTCTAACGTAATTCAAGGACTTACGATTTTTGAAGTAGTGAAGACTAGTCTTCAAAAAAACTCCCCTCCGGAGTACCTAGAGGCACTCGTCGAGATGCGGGTTCTATTTGGCAACAGAGGGGCGTGCATGGCGACAAATTTGTGTGCATCTGACGATTTCAGAGAAATATTCTCAACATAAAGCGAGTTCTGTGGATAAATAAGATATCCTCCTCGACGAATGAATCTTCCCCGGTACACGAGTTTGCGAAAGGTGGTAAATTCTAGGTGCAAATTGACGTGCGGGTGTGCGAGTTCTGCTCAATGGGGCCGGACTGTCAGTAAGTTTCCTCAACTTTCTTGAGATGGCCATACATGGCAACTTGCAAGCTCTAACAACACGATCTCAAATGCACTGACCATCCACATCCAGTGTCCACATCCAGTGTCCAGAGCAAGAGCTTCGCCAATCGGCGCAAATTGGTGTGAACAGAGTGACTACTCTGAGCTGGTAACGGGTGCATACGCTTTCCGCTACTTGAGCTTAATCTGTCTTTGTTACATCTACCAACGTATATACCAGTAGGCTATCTGTACAAGAATATACAGCTAGTATGCACACTATTTCATCGGGGGCCCGCCCCTCACGACGACCCAAACTCCCAGTTCCACTGCTGGAAGCCTTGCAGCACCTCCGAAGAGACGCTGGCTCGCACGCCTTTCAACGCCCTCTTGAAGTCGTCCAGCCTCACCGGTCGTATCTGCAAAAAAAAAAAAAAAAGCGGCCGTTGCCGTCCGAGCACAACCGCCGTTGCCCCACGTTTTGCAACGCACGAAAGCCCGCGCTCAGTAAGCACCTTTGGAGTCCTGCCCAAAAGTGGTACGCTCGTCTCCAAGTACGCACCCCTCTAGCTTTTTGCCAAACTGGCAGACCACATGCGCCCCCTCGTATCACGCATTTATAAAAAGAAAGGGGAAAAAAAAAAAAAAAAAAA
>WELA01003449.1:90355-105303 GCA_009602735.1 Mesotaenium endlicherianum
CTCCCTCTCCCCCCCCCGGGGTTCCCCTGCCTAACCTAGCGGAGAGATGACGCAGGTTATGCCCCTCCCCAAGCGTGCGTGCTTGCGCAGACAGCAACACATGCGCGTCATGTATGCGCGCTCAGGTGCATGTGCATGTGCACGTGCACAGCGCTCTCTCTGAGGCCAGCCTGCGGAGTGGGCTGCTGGGGCAACGGGACCCAGGCGGGTTGCAGTGGAGTCGGTGTTTGCCCCCTTCCTAATCTGAGAATGCGTGTGCTCGCGCGCATGTGCGTGCGTGCGTGCGCATGTGCGGGTTTGCGGATGTGCGTGCGCAGGCGCTGAACACGGACCTGCCGTGGAGCGTGAAGGAGACGCGCGTGATCTCCATCCTGCAAGCGGTGAGCGCCGCGCGTGCCCGAGTCCCGACTGTCTCCTCACTGTCTTCTCACTGTCTCCTCCCCCTTCTGCTGCCAGGCTTCTACTTTCCCGTTCGATATTCGTTGCTGCCTCCTCTTTCTTCGAGTTGTGAAGGTTCTGGGATTTCCCGCCACCTTCCGCCTCCCTCTCCCCGTGAAAGAGTTCCGGCCGTCAGGCGTAGTAGGCCTGCATCACTTCCTTGGAGCTACTCTAGCACGTCTCTAGACTCTCACTCCAAAAGGGTTCTGGTTGTTCTGACAAAGGCCTGGATTATCTCCCTGTGAGCGGCTGTACGCAAGGATGCCTACCCATTTCATATCGACTCTCCTGAAGCTACGCATGTCGTGTTTGAAGGAAGTTCTCGACTCTCCTGATGCTACCATAATGCCCTCCATAACATGCTCGGGGATGTCTTCTTCACTCCCTTGTCGATGTTTCTTCCGAAGCTACGTCGGTGGCCCTGTTACGAGAGAACATGGCCAATCATTTTGGACTCTCACGACTGCTCTGCAAGCCCCTCTCCTTTCTTGCTGGCCCGCCTTCCCCCCTCCCCTCCTCCCTCTCCCCCTCACCGCTTCTTCCTCCTCTGCCACTTAATGTGGTGCTTTGACCTCTGCTGCTACGCAAGCTTTCACAGAATACTCAATATTTTTTTTCTTCTTTTCCTGCTGGGTTGCGCGGCTGCTGGCCGCTGATTGGACGTGCTGGGCCTGGGGCCGGGGGGATGACACCTGGCAGATGGACAGCAACCGCGATGGGCGGATCGACTTCGACGAGTTTGTGGCGGCCACCATCCACGTGAATCAGCTGGAGGAGATGGACGTCGACAAGTGGCAGCAGCGCAGCAAGGCGGCGTTCCAGAAGTTTGACACCGACAACGACGGCTTCATCGATTCCGCCGAGCTCAAGAAGGTGCGCGCGCGCTCCCTTCTGGAGAATGGAGAGGGGGGGGGGGGTATCCAGTCTGGTAGTATTTGTGAAACTGCTCCAAGGTTCTGCTCTCCAAGGTTGGCATGCCCCTCCTGCCATTCGTCGACCCGCCGCTGACTTCGTCCCTAAGGCGCGTTCTGCAGGCCTCTGAGAATCTTTCTCTTTGTCTCTCCCTCCCTCTCTCTCGCCCGCTCCCTCCCTCCCTCGCTCTCTCTGCAGGCGACGCAGCTGAAGGGATCGATACAGAGCCTGATGGACGAGGCCGACGCGGACGGCGACGGGCGCATCAGCCTGCCCGAGTTCCAGAAGCTTCTGCGCTCCGCTAGCATCAACTCGCGGACCAACAACTTCGGCGACCGCTCCCGGGGAAAGCCGTAGGGGCTGAGAGCTCAGGAGCGCAGAGAGAGAGAGAGCGAGAGAGAGAGAGAGTGAGAGAGCACGCGAAGGGTGAGCTGGGAATCTCTCTCGGGAAGTTTTTTTCTCCCAATTCGCGCTGACCTCGGGAACGCCGCAGCAAGCGCTGATTGCATTAAGTAGCGCTGATAGCATTGAGTGGATATGCCAGTTCTTGTCGGCGGCTCTTGATCAAGGGAAGCAGTAGAGGGCTCGGAGGAAGCCATGGCTAGGCTGGTTAGGTCTTTCTGGCAACCGCTCCCTTGGAAAGGTGAGAGATGGTTGCAGGGTGCGGAGAGGGGAGCTCTCAGGGCAGTTAAGGGCGCTGTGTATATAGTCCATAGCGCATACAAGTGGCAGTCGTCACCCGCGCGATGTGTGTGAGCGGGCGTGCTGGCGCTCTCTCGCTCTCTCGCGCCTGCCCTGCTTGCTTTTAGTATGTTATAGAGTGAGCGTCCTTTTTGGGGCCTGAGAGCGAAGGAAGAGGGTGGGAGAGATGTAAAGTGGTTCCCCATAGTGATGGCGTATTCTCCTCAGTATCTCAGCGGGGGCCTGCAGGAGCTTGCCACAAGGGCTCCTGCCATTCTTTTGGCTGCCTGGGCTTGGGGTCCTTCTTGCGACAGTCGTTATACGGAGTCAGAGGCGGCGGCGTTCTCGCGCCAGGGGCAGCTCGGATGCGCGGCAGGTCATTCCTTTTCTTCTTCACGGTCCAAGTTTCTAACCTGCTGTGGGTCGTGGCACCATCCTCTTGATCTTAGACAAACATAGTGTAGGAGCGCCCGGGACATCGAACTGAGTCACTTATACAAGTGCTCAGTTAACCGAGTCTAACATCGGGCCTTCCGCCATCCGTAATCAAGACAATCGAGACAATGTGATGTCTAGAGCACCACAATAAAAGTTGGCTGCCAAGTTTACGCGTGAAGCCAAGGCACAGACGTGATTAGTGGGCAGGTGCGCGAGGTTCAGTTCGGTGCTTGAACATGCCAACGGTTCCTGACAGCGTCCTCCTAGAACGCCTTCTTAGAATGCCGGAACATTCTCGGCACATGACTGAGTGTAAGTGGGTCTGAAACATGCGCGTGCATGATCTGTGGCTCGTAGGGTAGAGAAGAGAATAGTGGCGTGTTACTACAAGGACTAGTCACCACCACAAAACTTACTGGATTTTATGAGGGGTATCGCCGCCCACGCTTTTTCAACTGTAAGTTCCACTTTTATATTTATATTGTTATTATTTTTTGTTGTCGTTTCGTAGATGTGTTCTGAACATGTGAAAACAACTACCTGGTGGTTCTCGAGGGTGCAAAAGTCTTCATCCGCGCTGCTGTCCATCAGCTTTCCGCACGAAGTCGTACCGGCGTTGCTTCAAGCCAATTAAGCTGGTATTGCAGCGTCCCACAGGATGTCGAGTAGGATTAAACTTGTGCTAAAGCTATGAAAGCTAAGGAGTTGAAGGCTGGAGCTAGCAAGCTCAAGTTTGGATTACAATCATCAATCACTCATGAATCATTCATCAAGAAGACCCCTCATGGACATAGAAACGATTCGGTACTTTTGGCACTTCTGGTACTTTCAATACTTTCAGATGAAATCAAGGACATGCAGTGAAGTCTGGGGTTCCATGCTTGCCCAGGCGCGCGCGCTTCATGCGGCTGGTTGGTGATCCGTCAGGTAGTGTACATACACTGGTTGTTTGTCTGTGCCATCCTCAGGCTAGTGTAGGCTGAAAGGGCAGGCATGCAGGCTACGCCGCTGCAGCTAGGTTCTCCCAAGCCAGTTTCATGCACGCACCTGGACACCAGTTTAAAGGGCTTGCATGTGGATAGCTAGAAGCGTGGTCCAGCTTGGGGAATCAAATACTTTGTACACCTCAGGGGTCAGCATGCATACTTCTTCAGACTTCAGAGTCTCCATCAACTCAAAGGGCGTTTTGCTTGGCATCTGCTCTAAAAGACTAAACTTTAAATTTGGCATGAAATCCAGCCAGCCCTTTTGCTGTGCCGCAGTAAGATGAAGAGAGAAAAGAGCGACAAATGCTTAGTGAAAGGTTCACCCTTGCGGTTAGCTTGCGGTAATTTCCTGCCAGCTGACATTTACGCAATTTTTGACCCCGTCTGTCACCAACTGGACAGCCACTTGGTCTGCCACTTAGACGGCAGCCTGATCAATCATCTTAAAAGTTTGCGGCTTTAAAATATGAGACTTTTGACTGGAAAGACGAAGAAGCGTAGTGTGCAGGTGCGTGGCACCTGGCCTCTCGCGAGCTTGCCATGTGGCCACTTGCGGCTTGCTCATGTGCTTTCTATATGATTTGTACACCTTATTATCTCCTCTCTATAGCTGCCCTCCTTGGTCCCCCCCCCCCTCGTGTGTCTGACCTCCCACACGGCCAATGCACCCGCAGGTCTTGCAGCCAGTCTTGCACTACCAGGTGGAACTCCCACGCCGCCCCTGCCAAAGCTAGCCCTGCGAGATCGTCTGACATGTCATCCTCACGACCCTCTCAAACCTACGTTAACGGCAGCAATCGGTTAGTTATAAATCAGTAGCCGCATTTAGTACAAGATGCGTTTGATTCAAGATGCATGAAAGTGAAGGCAGGATGTTACTCTGCAGCGTGTGATATGGAGCAAGTGCTGTCAACTCCCTTAAGGTGGTTTTGTTGAATGTTCAACTCTGACAGGTGAGAATGTGCAAATATGGGCAGGAAAAGTCCCCCCTATAGCACATGCAAATGCCCTCTGCAGTAGGAGCGCTGTGCTTGCTGGCTGGCTGGAAAAGCTAGGAATGGCGTCTCTTAGACGACGCCGCAGTTGAGCCTGTCTTCTGAGAGTTGCTTTTCCTCCAGCAGCCGCCAGCTGCTATGCTCAGTTGCTGACGGATCTTTATAAGTGTTTTTGTACATTCTCTTTCGCTGACTCATGTGGGATACTTTTAGATTTCAGCAACTAACCTCCGCAGCCCAATAAAGGGGCTAGCATGTACGCAACACGTAAATGGCTCAGGAGAAGCCATCTGTCTACAGATACATATACAGGATGGGCATTTGAGGTCATCTAACAGAATGAGTAATTACGTCAATGACACACATTATACAAGAATCAGCAATTAAGATATTTATTACCAGCTAAACCAGCTCAAACTGAATATTCTAATGTGTACATAAACGAGATACTGTAGTTTCAAATGGATATAACTATAATATCATGCCAGCCTCATGCGTGCATAGCCTATGAAAAGTGGGTGATGCAAAGAGCATTCTATTTTGTTTTAAGAATTGTGACAGATGTCAAGAAAAATAGTAGCAGATGATCGATGTAAACATTAAGAGATTGATACTTTCCATTCACAACGAAGATGTATCACTTGATTATGGGAAATGCATACATGAGATGTGATGATGATGAAGTATTAATTCCAGTATTGGAACAATAAGGCATTGTAGGGACGTTTGCTTATACACTGGAGCTGTAACCTCAACATATCTCACTATTCACATAAATATCTATCTACATGGAATTCCCTTATCTTCCAAGTCCATGCAGCAACTCAAATGAACACTCAAAACGTTTCTGCATCTTTAGGATCATGCATCTCTCTGTATGCTATACGTACTTCGAACAAATGGTTGATCATGCGCCTTCCAAGTTTTGAAAGGTGCAGATGAGTCCTCTTCCAACTTAACTAGGCCTTCTTCTTGCAAGAAACTTCCTCTTCTGGGATGTAGTGAGTCGTATGTAAAACGGTGTCGTTTTGAATTCTTTGTTGAACCGCGTATGAGGTCTGTAATCAAAGTGTGCTGTACTCTCCGCCCTTTGATCATCAATCTACTTCTTCTTGAGTGAGACATTGGGGATGGTTGTGATGGGGCAAGGTTGAAAAGGCCTCTTTGCGCACTCTCTGAGAGTTCCGAGGTAGTCACCCCAGCCCTGCTCGTAGGTCCATAGGTTTCCGAAGCATCTCCAGCCCACGCAGTTCATTCCTCCAGGACAGGTGGTGTCCCTACCCCATCCGGTCCTCATGGAGTAGACCTTGCACCCGCAAGTGTAGCCGCGCAATTGGTCTTTATCGTCGCACCCCAGCGCCGGCTGGGAAACGCATGCCATGAGAACCAAGACAAGGAGCGTCGCTCCCATTGTTTTCTTTGAAGGAGCCATATTTGAAATGTTGACTTGCAAAGTTTCTATTCTCGAAGTTGGGCCTATGTGAGCTGCGGATGGATGCTGTGTTGCTAAATATGTGTGGATGGTTAGCTCGGAGCTTGATATGCATAAGGGCATGGGGTACCTATTTATATCCTTAACATGGCAGATGACACTGAAGTGAGTGCTCTCGATAGTCCCGGTGTGCTTGGAGAATTTCGAGTTCGGTTTGTTTTTGGTTCGTACGTCGGTTGTTCCCACATCGTTAGCCATGTCGGACTCCACTTCACCAGAACAAGAATGCAATTGACCGTAGCAGGTTGCATCGTATACCGGCAGCAACCAGTATCACAGATTCAAAAACGTTTTGGCATTGTTATTGTGAGCTCAATAATATGACAACATAATATATAGCTATAAGCGAAGGCATATTCTTCGACCTTCCGCCTTTGGGTTTAATTTCCACAAAAACATTGAACTTTGAGAGTAAACTTCACGAATTTACTAGCACGTGTAGAGAGCAACCAGTAGCAACCTATTTTGACAGGTTCCAAGTTGTTCCGGAAATTTCCGTTGGTATTCGAACAAATTTACCGTTCAGGGTTGGTTCAAGTTGTGTCCATCCAACTTCTCACGCGCGAAGCGATCACCACATCTTCAGCAACAGGTAACGTGTAACAGGCTGTACCTGGGTTGTATAATTAAAATGCACAGGGGCTTGCTAAACCAATATATTACTAATCATATGAAAAAGAGGTGGTTGTGACCTTTTTTGGAACGAAAACAACTCAGCATATGATGATTAGAACATTTCCTGCGGTGGGATTATTTCAAAGGCCTTCATCGTTGCCAAGCTAACCCGTGCGATACCATCCACTTTGATCATATCGATTTGTATGTCGCAAAATTTCCAGGTTGAACCATGGAGACGACTCACGACAATTCCTCCCGGATCCGGGGGTGTAGCGCAATATAGCGCACTCTAGTTGCTCAATACAAGCCATGACACACTTCACGGCTGCAATGATGTGAAAGCCTGAGGTGCTAACTGCCTTTAATGTTTCTACTTCAATCACTTTGGCTAGTTGTGTGCAAAGGCTTCCCTGTTTATTTTCTTCGCAACCCCCGAATTTTAATTGAAAATAAGCTTAAAGATTGATCTTGGCGCAAACCAAGAACCTGTCGCACTTTGCGCCCAAATATTTGAACTGAATATTTATTTCATGTAAAAGTATGACTGAGACACCCTTGCTTATGTGGTCGCATGATATAATGCATGATCATCAAAGGCTAACTATTGAAAAGAAAGTTAAAATGACTTTAATTTGGGGGAATTGTGCAGATTTTTAGATTTGGTCTTCCGATTTCCCCACATTGTCACCATGATTCCTTGTGTGAGGCAATTTTTTGGCCATTTCAAGAGCTTTGTTTTGTCACCCATTTAAACACTTCTCTTTTCTTTCACTCGGTGTGAGACATTCTACATCATCACCAACGTTTCTCACAAACCTTCCCAATGTTAGAGCATATATGCAGGGACAACAGATTACCCCTATCCCAATATTCCTCGCAATTTGTCAAAAATGGCCAGGGATGGTTCTACAAGGCATTTCTTTATGAGGAAAAAATGCATCTTTGGATTTCAAGCCCAACTTATGAAGTAGTAGACACTGATTTGATATTCACTTGTTTTGAGTGGCAAATCAGTAAGGACACATGCATTGTGTATGTCAATCACAAATTCATCTTGCAATATCATAATCGCCATTGACAATGCATTCACGCGGAACATACCAATTCCACATCCTTTTGCTTTGTTTCTCATTTGTTGAAACATGCAAGAAACTTCGACACTACGTTAAAGATGACATGCACGCAAACACATTGAAGATGAGATAGTACTCCAACTCAATGCACGTCGCAAGCGCATTACTATCACATCAATCACCACTCTTTCATGTTCAGTTTCATTGCTTCTGCAGGATACTTGCTATGACAGGCAACTCCGCGACTGAATCAGTAACAGGAACACGTCACGAAGTTTGACTCGACTACCGACAAAGTACATAGTTTCAGATCGGAGAAAAGACTCACTTGGCACATTGCTCCCATTCACTTGATCAAACGACGCATAGAGCTCACAAGCAACCTCACGTTACAATCACTCACGGAGACATATTCTTCACAAGACACAAAAGGGTGCTCTCTGCGTGCTCCTCACAAAGGGGGCCTCTCGTCCAGCAGAGGATGCCTAATGGCCTCTCCGCCCTCTACCACCTCGTTACCACGAGGCACCCCCTCCTCAAGATGCCTACCCAAGAGCACGCTACCACCCTGAGGCCTTCCGGCCACCTGCCCTTCCCCCCCTGCCGACCGTGCGTCGTCCTTTCCTCCCGCCCCCCTCCGCTCCGCGCCAACCTGCCTCAGCACAGAGAACCCGGGGCCATACCGCTGTCGCGACTCAGTCCCTCCCCCCCCCATCGCATGCCCTCCCCTCGAAGAGGAAAGCACAGGAGAGGAGGAAGAAGTCACAGGAGAAGACGGAGAGGCAACAGGTTCCGCGAGGGCCATTGAGCCACCGACATGCTCCAGGCTCTCTGCGCTGCCTCTCCTCGAGGAGCCTTCCGAGGGAAGCTGCTCTCTCGAACCAGCCGAGCCAAGTGGCGGCGGCGCCTGCTTCGCCTGAGCGCTCGGGCTGGCACCCGCTCCGTTCCTGCTCTGCGAGGCTGTGGAGGGGACACTTGGCACTCGGCCAGAGCCGCTTGAGAGAGGGAGATAGCGATCTTGCGCCCGGTAAGAGGCCAGTCCTGGCCCCAACCCTGGCCCGAGCCAGGCGGGCTGTGGCGACGGCGGTGCGAGCGCTTGCTTGTCCTGCCCCTCCTGGCCCCGCTGCCCTCGGCCCTGGGCCTGCGCTCGTGCCTGCGCCCCAGAGGGAGCTGCATAAGGAGAGGGAGAAACCACAGAGGGAGGCTCCGAGGCCTGCTGCTGCTGCTGTTGCTGCTGCTGCTGCTGTTGTTGGGACAGCAGGCGACCGCTGTCCCTCCTGGTGGGCCCGCCCGCAGAGAATGCGAGCAAATCTCTGTTGCGAATGCTTGCCTCGTCGGCGACGGCCTTGCTGGAAGCTCGCCCAAGGGCCCTGCTACTCTCCATCAGATCCGCTCTTTCGGCGCTGAACAACGCAGTGCCAAGTGTCGCACCCTCCTCCTCCTCCTGCTCCTGCTCCGCCTGAGCAGCAGCCTCTGCAAGCGCACCACCCCCAGCCCTTGCACCGGCCATTGCTTGCTGCTTGCCTGCACCAAAGCCATCGGCAGCAGCAGCAGAGGGGGCTGAGCCCCTGTGGGGCGGGCCCTCGGGGATGCGCTGTGCTGCCCGGGGAGCAGGGAGAGCAAACGTGGGCTTTGCGGACGCTCCCTCGATGAGGCCCGCCACCCCTGTGGCTGCTGACTGTGCATGGGCTGGCAAGAAGAGGTCGTGCCGCTGGTCCTTGTATGCACGCCACACCTGGAATATAACAGCACATAAGTTACGACTGCTTCTTGTTTCGCAATCACCGACAAATTATGCAGATGGAAAGAGGAGCGGGACGAGAAGGGGGGGCCGCCAGAAAGCCAGCGCAATGCAACGGGCCTGTAGCAGAGCCCCTGACACCTGGCGGTCAGCCAGCACGGCGCGGCCCCAGCTCCATCGCATAAGCAAAACCTAACCTGCCGCAGCAAGCTGCCAGGTGTCGGAAGGAAGAGGAAGGATCGAAATGCAGAGGCTCTCATCATCCAACGGGAGGGCCCCGTCTCGCGCTTCCACTGGCAGTTTGGGGGCAGATCTGGACGAGCCTACCAGCAGCGCCAGGTGGCAAGGGCCAGGTGGCAGCAAGGGGCTCACCGGGGAGGCATTGAGGTGCGCGAGCACTTTCTCCGCGTGAGCACCGTCGGCTGACAGGGCCCTCAGGATCTGCCGCCCCACCCGCCGCCCACCCGCCGCCCCGCCCGCCGCCCGATTCCACAGGGTTCAGAGATTTACTCCCTGCGCCACCTTGCCACACGCTGACAGGTGGAAGGGGCTGCATCGAGCAAAGGACTGCGCATGCTGAGTGCCGAAAGACGAGGAGAGGAGGGGGAAGGGGGGGGAAGGGAAGAGGATGTGGGCTTTNAAGTGCAGGCGCGCCGTGTGGTAGGAGGCGTCTATCGCAGGCACCACGATGTACAGCCCCACGCCCGTCAGGTTCTGCGCCGCGATGGTGGTGGCCGTCTGGAGCACGCGCAGCGGCAGGAAGTCGGGTGAGATGCCCGTGCCCGCCACCTGGACGGCGGGGCCCACGCGCACGCTGCTGGTGCGGTTGTTGAAGTACATGAGCGGCACGTCGGGCTTCCACGTGCGCCCCTCCAAGTCCAGAAAGGGAGCGGGGTCGCCGCCCATGTCCAGGCGCGTGATGGTGCGCATCATCATGGGCGTGTTCACGTTGTTGCGGTACAGCCCCGGGTAGTGGCGCGCCACCTGTCAAAGTCGGCGGCACAGCAGAGGCGCAGATGATGACATGCGTGACATGAAGGCTGGCGCAGAGGGTCAGAGCAGAGCAGAGCAGAGCAGATGACCTGCCAGAGGCTGGGGTCTGGCTGTGCTGCTCCCATGCCTGCCTGCATGGCAGCTCCTGCCAGAAGCATGGGCTACAATCGATTTGGTCGCCGCATCATCACCATCATCATCATCTTCATCTTCATCTTCATCAGCAGCTGCAGCAGCAACGCTCAAGGTGCATGCATGCAGGTGCCGGCCCACGCTACGCAGAGCACAGAGCACACACCAACGGAACAATGGAAGGGCACAAGCGTGTGCGCGTGCAAACAAGCGCGCTCACCTCGATGGCGGAAATGTGCATGGCTGCTTTGATGGCAGTGAGGGACACCACGATGGCGCTGCCGTACACGGGCACCGAGAACTCCACAAAGTATGGCACCGCCGGGTTTGCCACACTGTACGCCCAATACGCCTGCAGCAGCAGCATCAGCAGCCATGGCCTTTGCTTCAGCACTCGGCCGCAGGAGGAGTAGCTGCACCCAATTAGATGCAACACAGCGCACCCGGTGGCTATCTTTTCACTTTATGCCTGACAAGTGCAGCTTGCTCTCCTGCTTCCTGCTGCCCTCGCCACTTCATTTTTTTGGGGGGGGGGAGAGGGGGAGGGGGGGAGAGCCTAGTGGAAAGGAACGTGCGAGAGGTTGTGAGGGGGTGAAAGCTAGAGGGAAATGTTTTGCGGGACTTTCCAGGAGTGTGCACAGGGCACGCTGATAGGGGGTGCTCGCGCCTCGATGGGAGAAGTAACAGAGACCGAACCGTGCTCGAGCCGACGAGTCAGTGCACCGAAGAGACAGCGCGGGCACAACGCTCACTCCACACCCCGATATATTCACTCGCTCCCGAAGACTCGGACAGTCAGCAGAACAGTGGCGGCTTGCCAGACCTACGAAGATGTCGGTGAGATCTCGGCGGAGCCTCGTCGCATTTGCCCGTATTTTCTTTTGAAAGGGATGCGAGAAACTTCATTGGGAATCATCCAGTGTACGCTGGCGGGATGATCTCTTCCCTCCATCCCAGCATTCCGCAAAGAACTCGTTAACGCCTCTCCCGGCACATCGAGGTGTCGCTGAATCGAGATGTTGGTATATTGAGGTGGCGTCAACACACACCCGGACAAATGGAGGAGACAGCTGGAAAATGATCCCTCCCACCGGAGCTGACTGAAGCTGACTTGAATTAGTTTGGCCTCAAGACAAAGAAAAAGAGAAGAAGGGAACGAGAGAAGCCCGGAAGAGCAGCTGAAAGTACAGCCCCAAGGACAGCGTGCGCCTGCCACCTGGCATAGTAGAATGGTGCACAAGATACTTTCTTGGGCTGAAGATGGACCCCTGCTGCCGGCCAGCATTGCCGTACACGATCGCATACGAAAATGTTTAAGATAGCATGTTTGCCCCTTGTTTAATGCTAGTGGGCGAGGGGTGCAAAGGAGAAGAGAGAAGGAGGGGGAGAGTGGGCCGCACAGGAGGAAGTGGTCAGGAATAAAAAACGAGAAAGAGGCTCTACCTCAAAAGGGCGTAGAATAGATAGGAGGATGCGAGAGTGAACCAAAAGCAGATGTATTGCTACTAGGTACTCGATAGCAATCCAACGGATGCAAGCACCCACACACAGACACACGCACACGCGTGCGCACATACACACACACACACACACACACACAGGGGCGCAAGCAAGCATCTGCACATACACACACGTCTCTCCCCACACATGAAATACTTAGAACAACACAATCACAATCGAGGGACGCGTTGCATGCCCAGAAGCAAACAGGCAGACTGTTGCACAAGGTATGGACACAGTAGGTGGAGAGAGACCTAGGCCCAGAAAGGAGAGACACAGGGAGAGAGGGAGGAAAAGAGGCAAAGAGAGGCAGGGAAAGAGACAGAGAGGGAGGGAAAGTGAGACAGTGAAGAAAGAGAGGGAGGGAGGGAGGGGGGGGGGGCAGGAGGCACCAACCTGCACCGACAGCACTCGTGCCACTGACGCCTCCTCCTCTGTCCACTGCATGCCACCTGGCGGTTGCTGACGTGGCTGCCCGCCGACGCCAGCTCGCCAGTCGAGCAGGCCGAGAAGCACCGGCACAAGGCCAACCCTGCCGCCCGCCAGGATGAAAAGGAGAGAATTTCAAAAAAGTGAGCGCATGCCATCTGTCGTTGCAGTAACCTGCCAGACATACATCGCCAGCGTTGATAAGTTGAACAGCGAACATAACATGCACAAATAACCAATATAAACAGGGCGAGAGTGAGGGGAAGACGCAGAGGGGTGGGCCGTGAGGGAGGGAGTAGTGGGGGGGAAGAGGACTCACTGGAGGGCCTGGGCGGCGAGGGCGTCGCGTGCCGAGGGGCGGGCGGCAGCCACGATACGTTGCAGGGTGTCTAGCGCCAGCACGCCGCCGCCCGCCGCGCTCCACCCAATTGCCCTCACCAGCAGGGCCACCACCTGCCGCCCAACAGGTTGCCGCCCAGCCGCCGGACAGAATGCCACCCAGATGCACGCGCACACACACGCACGCATGTCCAGGTGTCAGAAAAGATGGAAGGGAGCAAGCACGACGTGACAGCAATAGCGCTTTATGTTTTCATATATATATATATATGTATGCATCTACAGATATGTATGCATATACAAATGTAATTATATATACACACATACGTATATATTTACATTTTTGGCATGATACTTCCAAGCTATGCCGCTTGCTGTAAAGGACGGGGTGCGGGACCCTCCCTTGAGCAGTGATACCTGCGAGAATAGCGCTGCACAACGGGACACAGCAGCAGTAGCAGCAGGCTTTAACCTCTTTCCCGGCCCCTAGGTGTGGCCGATCAGCCTCGCCCCCTTCCCCCTCCCCACCTTCCCGCTTACTCCCCTCCCCCCCCCCCTGGTGACTTTGTGTTTAAGGCATGAACTGCCTGCAGCGTTTACTTACAAAAGTCGGAGAACCTCCAACACATCGACCAAAGCTAGCCGATCCATGACGGGGGCTACACACCAAACACTCAGCCGCTTGTATGCATGCAGGTTGCTAGCTCCACCCTTCCTCCTTTCCACACCCCTTCCTCCCCCCCGCTCCCCCCCACCCCAACGCCCTCCCACGCACCCCCTCTTGCACACATCTGCATCAGCGTGCCCTCCCTCCTCCAGGCCCCCCCCCCACTCAACCCTGTCCCACAGGCCATGCGTGAATTAAATTCATTATACATGAAATACCCTGACCCCATTTAGACAATATATGCCTGTGCTCCTGAGAGAATAGGGGCTGCAGGGAAGGAGGGATGACCACCTGGCGAGACGCGGCGCCGGAGGCAGACGAGGACGAGGAGGGGGGGGGGGCGGTGGTGGAGGCCATGGCGTCGGCGCACGCGCCGGAGGCCGCCAGCTGGTGCACCACCCTCAGGCAGCTCCCCCTCATCCTCTCCCCCACCCTCACCTCCTCCTCCTCCTCCTCCTCTGCCTCCTCCTCCTCTTTGAGCTGCTGCTGCTGCTGCTGCTGCTGCTGCGCTCGCACCGTGCCTTCCCCGCCTCTTGCCCCGGACAAGCCGCCAGAGCCAGCGGAGGATGTCAAACGCCCCCCAGCCCCACTCCCGCCCCCGGCCCCGCTCCCACTTCCACCCCCACCAGCGGCTCCCACACCTCCGCCCGCCGCGGAAGCAAGGCGGCCCCGTGTGGCCTCCCTGGCCATCGCCGCAATCAGCTTGGGGATGTACCCCAGCTGCGCCACGTGGCCGGCCAGCACTGGCTGGACCCTCAGCAGCGCCACCAGCGCCGCCGAGAACAGCAGCGCCAGCTCAGCGCGGTCTGCTGCCGTGGCCGCCACCTGGCGAGCGGAGTCAGCGGCGGCGGCAGCGCCGGGCCCCCTGGCAGCAGAGTCAGCCGCCGCCGCCGCCGGCAGCAGCAGCTGCTCCTGCTGCCCGCGCGCACGCGCACTGTCTGGGGCGCGGGCGGCGGCCATGGAGGAGAGGTAGCTGTCGAGGAGGGCCTCCAGGAAGCGCGTGGGATTCCGCAGCGGGTATTTGGGGTCTTTGAGGAAGCGTCGCACGTACACGCCGCCCGCCTGCGGCTCCTCGCCCTGCCACCCGCCCGCCCGCCGCCCACCACCCGTCGCCCGCCCACAGCCCCCTGTCAGAAGGCGCATGCAGAAACAAGTACGAGCACAAACACATGCACATACACATGCACGTGCGCACTTGCACGTCCTTATATAGACACCGGAAACCCGTTCGGTCAGTTTGACAGAGCGTGTTGCAGAGAGGCCAACTTCTCGAGCTGCAGCCTCAAACCACGCCCCACTTGTCACTTGCTGGGGCGTTCATCGGTCATTCTGCTCGTCTGCCGGAGTGCCCACTCCGCATTGCACACCATGCCACACACACACACACACACGCGCGCGCACGCACGCACGCACACACACACTCACACACACACACACACATGCACACGCGCACACACACACGGACACACACCCACAGCATACACACACACACACACACACGCGCGCGCGCGCGC
>WELA01003449.1:118947-129592 GCA_009602735.1 Mesotaenium endlicherianum
GGGGGGGCAAGAGGGAGGAGGGAGTAGAGGGGGGGCGTATATGGGGAGCGGAGCATTCGACCTGCTCCAGCAGCACCTCCCCGCGCATCTTGTGCGTCCAGATGATCTCCGGCGTGTCCCAGTCGCCCACCATCGCGTTTGCAAACGCCTGCGGGCCCCCCCTGTTCAGGACGTACAGTAGGCTCTCGGGCAGCAGCCCCCCCAGCACGCTACGCTTGGCTAGGGGCAGCGACGAGAGGGTGGTGGCCTCGGCTCCCCCGTGGAAGTCCTGCTGCAGGTGCGTGACGCTCAGCAGGTCCGCCAGGTGGCGCAGGTTGGAGCCCCCGTAGGCGAGCGCGAAGTAGAAGGCGCCCGTCACATAGAGGCGGCGGAGGGCGGCGGGGTTCTGGGCGGTGACGCTCTGCAGCAGCCGGGCGGCGCCGTCCACAATGGCTGGCTCGCCCGTCAGAAGGGCCTGCAAGCATGCGCCATGCGCCCCGCCGCCATGTGTCACGGCATTGTGGTAAGACAAGGGTTGCTAGCAGATATGCATAGTAGCCTGTTGATCAATTACCGTCAAAGCACACTAAGTATGTATGGACACCTGTGAGCGGGAGCAACCTCATGGGCGGGGCACCCTCGTGCGCACGAGCTGAAACACATACGCATGCTTTCGCAACAAAACACGACGAGACAAACTTCTTCTATTCTTGTAAGCAAGAGAGTGCCTGCACATTTATTCAACTAGCGCAGATCTGAAGAAAAGTGGTGAGACACGTGACATGGCCCCACTCCCGAGTGAACTGCAATTGCAAAGGCACTAAGTACCCCTAAAGGGCACACAGGCACGCAAGTTCGCCTTGCATGTGATGAAATGCAGTGCCGTAGAGGATGCCAAGTGGCATGCGGGTGGCTTGTGGAGGCAGTCGCATGAATATCCAGCTGGTAGCAGCAGGGGACAACAGCTCGCGCAGTGGGCCGCCCGCAACAAAGAAGGAAAAGTCAAGACTGGGCGACGGGGCGGCATGCGGCACCTGAGCAATGTGGGGGAGACACGTGGCGCTCGACAGGATGCGCTTCACGCGGGGCGTGGGGATGATTTGCTCGCCAGCTGTGTTGAGCGCGGAGCGCACGCTGATCATGGAGTGGAGGATGGAGAGGGCCACCTCTCCCACCTGCAAGGAGCGCCATTTGGGATTTGCAACTGATATGATGTGAATTTTGTCTGAATATTGGGGACCTCAGATCACCACATCTGTGCACGCATGCTGTCTTTGTGTGTGCGTGTGTGTGCGCGCGTGTGCGGGCAAAGCAAGTATGATTTTTCCATGTTCGCTAGTAAGAGATAGACACAAACTTTAATGCAGGCATTGTGTGCAAATATTACATATTCAAGTATGATGACAGTAGTGGCTCTACCTAAACCTAAAAGGCTTTACGGAGGACTCAAACACTTGGCTCGGACTGGGAGAGCTGCACAAGAAGAAGAAAGGGAACGCAGAGAAGAGAAAAACTAAAAGAGAGACCTAAGAACCTGAGCTCTCTGAAGCAGATGTTAAACGTCTCGATAACAAAAGAGTGGGCCTGGGGTGGGGGGGGAAGGGGCCCCAAGAGCTCAGGACCATCATGCAAAGTCTGTTGTGTTGCAGACGACGACGCAGGCGACGCCCGAGCAGTCACTGAAGGAGTTTATCCCGAGCAAGGACAGGCTCTGCAGGAGCACGCGCGCATACTGCAAGTCCCCAGTTCTCAAAGTAGGACTGTAACACAGTAATGCGCAAGGCAGCTGGCGTCATGCAAGGGGGCGTACCTGGACAGGTGTCAGCACGGGGACGCCCGACGCCATGGCCCACCTGAGCTCCCTGATGTGCTGACGTGGCCGCCAATCTGGCATGCCTTCCCGCCAGAACTTGGTGCTCGTTCCGATCTGACCCTTGGCCCACGCTCGCCTGAGGGCGTCCTTCTCGAAGGGCCCCGCCTGCGCGCCACCTGGCAGTGTGTAGAACCACTCCTTTGTGGGCTCCGAGTGCGCGGTAGCGGCGATCATGTTGGACTGCGCGCGGCAAGTACAAAGAAGAAGATGTATGCATATGAGTGTATACATGAGTATGATATATACTAATGAGTTGCCCGCATTTGTGTACATACACACACACACACACACACACACACACACACACACACACACACACACATACTGACAGACGCACAGAGAGAGAGAGGGGCGTAGTTTCTACAAACGCCTGTATACAAGATATACACACACAAACACACAAACACACAAACATGTGCATACTTGCGAGAAGCCGTAGTCCTTTTCCCAGCAACCACAACAATCTGCAGAACCACCACCAACGTTGCATTTGTGCGACAAATGCGTTCCGCACACGTGGGGCTAGCACTCCAGTCCTTCGCCAGAGAAAACTTGTGAGAAAACACAAATGACACTGACAGGACGTCCATTGCGCATGTCCGAATAGCCGGTATGGTATGTGTGTAAGAACCCCCAAGCGCGGAGTGCGCTGACTTCAGCGTCCGAGGTACACCAGGAGCGTCGTTATGTCAACAGGAGAAGAAAAAAAGAGGGACGTAAGCTTTCAACCTTCGCCAACCCAGAATATTTTAATTAAAAAAACTGAATGATGTACCTGCAGAGGAATGGGCGTCCTCTCCGAGGCCTCGTGGGCAGTCGTGAGCAGGTCCACAGCCAGCTGGCATCCCCCCACCGCAACACACGCCTCTGCATTCTCCGGGACTCTCACCAGCGCCTGCTCACAACAGGGTCGAGCCTCCATTGAGCTCTCGCCCTAAACCCCTCAGGTCCAAAACCCTACCCCCTGGACTACTCAAAGAGACACGCCTGCTTGTAAATACTGAGCTTCCCAACCGACCTTCTGTGGAGGACCCTGATTGCCAGAGCGTCTGGAGATAATAGCACAGCAACATCAAACGGAGGACTTCTTTTCCTTTTTGGGAACCCAAAGCCCCTTGCAGAACCTGCGCATCTCGGTGCGTGCAGAAAATGCACCTCTGAGGCGTGACTCTGTGTCAATCACCTGCAGCAGCAGTAGCAGACAGCAGCAGCAGCAGCTAGCAGAGGCAGCAGCAGCAGGCAGCAGTGCAGCGCACGCTCCTTGGTGCCATCCACCTTGACCTCACCGCTGGCCCTAAACCCAGATTCCGTCTCGCAGTCCTTAAACCCTAACCCCTCGATGCGGGGCTCAGAGCAGAATCACCTGCAGCAGCAGCAGCAGGCGGTGGCGGAGGGCGCGGTCGCCGGTGCGGTCGAGCAGCACCGTCACGTGCGCGGTGCCGTCGAACGGGCCAATCGCGGCGCTGTGGCGCGCGTACACCAACGCCATGGCGCGCGCGCACAGCTCGCGCACGCGCGCCCAGTTGCCGCCGCCAGCCCCGCCGAAGTCGTTGAGGCCTGCAATGTCGCACCGCTCCTCCTCCGGCCTACGTGATATATTGCACATAAGTGAGCGAGCGAGCGAGCGAGGGCGAGCAAGAGAGCGAGGGCGAGCGAGAGAGCGAGGGCGAGCGAGAGAGTGGCAGCGAAAAGGACGCTGCCCCGGTCAGAGCAGCACTCACGTGCGTCTGTGTGCGCGGACAAGCAGACGCGCAGACGCACAGGCGCGCAGGCGCTTGCTGCTCCCCAAGAACGACGCTCCCGGGTGAGAGCAGCGCTCGCGGCCTAGGCACGCGCTAGCGCGAGCGCGAAAACGGGAACGCTCGCTTGCGGACGGCGACGCTCTCAAGTCAGAGCAGCACTCACGGCCTCAGCGTGTGGACGTGCGACATCACAGGCTTGCTTGCCGAGAGAGACGCTCTTGTTCGAGAGCACCTCTGAGAAGTGGGACAGGAGAGGCACGCCTCTGCCTGCATGCGTGTCCTGTGGACCGTTCGTGACGTGCAGTCGACAGGTCCTTGTTGAGGGGTACTCACACGCGTCAGCGCAATAAAAGATTGCGTCAAAAAACGCGTTCCTGCTAGACCCATGCAATAGCACGTATTTGCGTGAAGGTGCCGACTGTTGGCGAGAGTGTAGATCGCACTCTGCACACGCTCTCGACAAAGTGGTCACACAGCGCGCGCACGCACGTGTGACAAGTCGCAGATGCATGCAGAGAGACACAAACACACAGACATACACACACACTCGCACGCACGCGCGCATGTCACTGTATCGAGAGGCAGGCTCTCTCGCGCACTCCCCCTGCCCTCGCCTCACAATGACCACAGAAGGCTCCTCGGCTACTACTGGCGAGACAAGTGTCAGCCTCCTAGTCTCTCCATCCGCATGCAATGACTCACTTGGCCAGCAGCAGCGAGCAGCTGGGACTCGGTGCCCTCGCTCACTAGAGGGAGCTCGCGCGGATCCACAGTTCGGGGCTTCATTTCCAGAGTTCATAAATTGAGAGCTTTGAGAGTTGCGATTGATCTTGGTTATGATGCGGACACACAGGGGATTGGCGTCACAAGGGGTTGAGGATTTAGGAATTATAGTTTAAAGTTTCAGGGTTCACATTTAGGGTGCATGGACTAAAGTTCTGGGCTTAGGGTTCTGCCGCACTCACAGGGGGGGGTCGTCCAGGGCCTCGCCCTCAAGGGAGGGGCCCGTGTCCGCCTCGCACAAGAAGCGGTGATAGAGCGCGCGAAAGAATGCCGCAGGGTCGCGCAGGGGGAGCGCGGGGGTGGGGGGCGGGTTGGGGGCCTGGCGCCGGGCGGCGCGGCCACCTGGCGGAGGGGCGGGGGCGCCAGGTGGCGCGGCGTCGAGGAGGAGGCGGAGGTAGTAGTGGCCCACGCAGAGCTCGTGGGAGAGGGAGGCGTATCTGACGCGCATCTCGGCGTGGTTCCAGCTTGGTGCCGCCCCGGCCTCCGCTGCCACCTGGCATTCCCCGGCGCCATCGGCGGTGCCTGCGGTGCAGGCAAGAGGGAGGAAGTGAGCACGAGAAAGAGGCCAAGGCCATGGCAAGAGGGGCGTGGGTAGAGGTGAGGGCGATGGAATAGCAATGGAAGGGATGGAAGATAATGAGTGGCGCCCAGAGGAAGAAGAGAAGACAGAGCGAAAGGAGGAGCGGTGGGGGAGAAGAAGAAGTGGGGGAGAAGAGGCAGCTGCACAAAGAGAGAGCCAGGCACAGACGTCAAGGAGCAGGCCTGAGGAGAAAGTTATGGCTGGCTTACTCGGGCCAGCTTGGTTGCCAGTCGGAGCGCCACCTGCCGCGCTCCTGTCGCCGGAGCGCTCGCGTTCGACGTCCAGGTGTCGGATCTCGGCATCTAGCGCCTCCTTCAGCTCCTGTCTTGTCAGCGCGTTCCATATCAGATCTGCGCGGCTGTGGTCCCGCCCAAACTGGCGCCAGAGCTCCGCCCAGTTCAATGACAGCGCGCCAAGTGGCGCATTCCTGTCGGCCGCAGCCGGGTTTGCCTCCTGGTGAGGCGGCTCAGGTGGTGCGCTCGCAACACTTGGCAGGAAGTCCGCGACAGGTGACTCGGGCGCAACAGCTGGCAGGCTGTCAGCGCCAGGACTCTGCATGAGTGCTGACAAGGACCCTGGGACCGCCACCTGGGGTTGGTCTGCCACGCTGGCAGGGGCAGCCGGGTGCGGCGAGCTCGACACCTGAGTCGGCGCTGATGTGGAGGGGTGGGGAGAATTTGTAGCCCCCCTTGTGGGTCCAGCGTCGTCAGTAGAGCTCAGATTGGAATTCTGATTGGTATTTGTTGTTTTAGGATTGGGACCAACGTGGAGGCTCTTGGTGGGGCCGATGCCAGCTGGAGGCGCGTCGGGTGCGCCACCTGGCACACCGCCGGGCGTCAGCAGGCCTGCGCCGGGCGGCTGCGCCGGCGACGCCCCTGCACCACCGCTGACATGTGGCAAGAGGGCGCTTGTGCTTGCACTCTGCAGGCTGCTAGTGCTGACACGTGGGCTTTGGCTGGGCAGGGGCGAGGATTGCCTGTGTGCTCTTCCACCTGTTGCCACCTGGAGGGTAGACAGCGATTCCCTCTGGTGGGACGCACTGGCTGCTGTGGTCCCCGCCTCCAGGAAGGCAGCCGGCCCAAAGACGCCACGTGGCACTCTCCCCTTGCGCTCTTGCAGCAGCCGTTTCAGCTTCCTCTGGGCCGACGAAAAGGAGGCTGCTGATTGGCCGAAATCCATTCCCATGAAGGAGCCTGGCTGGTGAGATAACACCTGGCGCGAGCCCAGCCCGCCACCCCGGCCTGGCAAGGACGGAACTAGGTCCGACTCCTCTTCCTCCTCATCGTCCGCCTGGCGGTCGCTAGATGGTGTCACATGCAGGTACGCCACGAGCCCTGGCACGACAGGTGGCACACGTGGAAGATCAGCGCGGGCACAAAGTTTCATGCCTTTCAAAAACACACAGCATGCATTTACATTCGTGTGGCAGAGCGTTGGGCTTGTGCAACCCTCACAATGGTGGCTGTTGACTTGTCTGCTTGGCAGCCCAAACTCAGCTCAAGCGAGAAGAAGAAACCTCTGAGAGTCTGAACCCTAATCCTGGAAACCTGAGATATTTGTAAGATATGGCTCAAGATGAGCGAGAACTCAGCTTAGATGAACTTCACCCTGGTGGGCTGCTAGAATCAATGCGAGCAAGTTAGGACTGGATTTAGGTTAGGGCAAGTTTGAGTGAAATTACAAAAGCATTTTGGCGTCACAGTTCGGGGATGATACTGAGTTCCAGATAGTCAAGATTAGCCACCTGGGGGGATGCATCGGGACAGCAGCTCGAGGGCAGGGGGATGGCCGTCGGCCCACAGGGCCACCAGCTGGCGGCTGACGTCGCGCTTCTCGCCACGTGGCAGGAAGAAGGCCCCCGCCAAGTGGCGCAGCAGCGCGCCGTCCCTGAGGGCGGCGTCCCGCATCGGCACCGCCGCCCGCGGGTCCTCCTCTGCGATCGTCCTCATGATGACAGCTGTCGCCTCGCGAGTGCCCTCCGCCGGGTGGTTGAAGAGCGCAAACAACCGCCGCCGCAGGTTTGCCACCTGTCAAGTTAGGCAGGAGCAGTAGCAGCGGCAAAAGAGGATAGGGCGAGTGGATAGTGAGAAAGAGAGAGAGGAGACCGGAGAATGGGGTCAGGGGAGAGGGCAAGGCAGGGGCCAGGGCCAAGGCTGATAGGTGTGACAGTTGAAGCTGGCAGGTTCTGGAGATAGCGCAGTTTCTAGCATAGAAGTACTTGTTTACACCGTCTAGACTCCAATGAGCACAGAATTGTACTTTGCAGAACAAGAACCCGCACAAAGCTTTGAAAAATTCCGCCCCAATCCCGAACCGAAATCGTAGTCCCAAACCACAACCTTAAGACCCATGCCAAAACCCAAACAAAACCCCCAAGCTTTAAATCCACACAAAAGAAATCCCAGACCAATCTCTGCAACCAGTGATCTAAAGCCCGCACTGGAAAGATCTAAGCCCCCAAGCAATTAAGTTAAGCCCTCAACCCTCTCCCCGAAAAGGATCCCCACCTGGCGAAGCGTCTCGTAGAAGGTGCGGTCGTCGGTGGACTCGCTTGTCGGCTCGCAGAGTATCGCCTCGAGCACGTCCACGATGCACGCAGACAGCAGGGGGGACACGTGGCGCGCGCGCAGCCGCCCCACGAGGACGGCCGTCTGCTGCGGGCTTGCCAGCGTGGCGCTCTTGGCCTGCGCCAGCATGGCGTGGCGGTCCCCGCGCGTATGGTGCGCGGCCGCCAGGTGGCTGTCGCCGGGGCCCCCGCCTATGAGCATGGTCAGGAGTCCTGCGGCGGGAAGAAGTGAGGGAAAAAGTGAAAAAAAGGCGAGATAGGGGGAAGCAGAAAGAAGGGGAGGGGAGGGGACGAAGAGAGGAAGGAAGAGGGGAGGAGGGGGGGTCTTGAGTTGGAAAAGGGTCAGGCTATCTGCATGTCCGTAAGTGGTATGAGTCTTTTTACACACAGAGGAGAGTAACAATCACCACCCCCAGGGCACCAGTTTAGTCAACAGGGACTATGATTGGGGTGATGAGCGGAAAAGGGCAAGGCATCAGAGCCTATGGAGGATAAACAAAGTAAGTGCAGGGTTAGAGTCACAAATATGATGAACTGCGGAGTGGGACCTGCAGGCTGCCAAGGGTCAGCTGTTCTATATATCCACAGGTATGAAGACATGTACACACATAGTGTGCAAAGCATTATATGTCTGTGGATGTACGTGCGCATGTGCGCGTGAGGGCATGCGTGTGTGTGTGTGTTTGTGGGTGTGTGTGTGTGTGTGTGTGTGTGTGTGTGTGTGTGCGTGTGCGTGTGTGTGCATGTGTGCGTGCGTGCAAGCAAGCGAGCGTATACATGCATGTTAGACTTAGCAGTGAAATTTTGGGCAGTCACATGGCTTTTCGTATGAGATTATATGCATCAAGTGGCAAGACCATAGTGAAGCATATAAATACAGGTAGATGCACAAGCATATATTCACACCATATATTCACAAACACTGGCACGCCCCCTCCCAAACAAATTACAAAAACTCATAAAAAGAACTGAAGGTACACCTTTACAAATGTTCAACACATACAATGGATATACCCATATATAAATGTGCACGTTAACGTATCTAGATACCTGTACATATTTACCTACATATATAAATATAATGCAATCGTACATGAATATATACATACATATGTACATATCCATATCTATCTACATACCTTTACATGTACAAATTTACATATATACATGCATGTATCTGCACAGATGCAGGCAAACATATTGCCATTGAACTCCTACCAGCTGCCTCGGCGGCCACAAGACCGCTGCTATTCCTAAAGCTTGCTGGAATTACATGTACAAGAAAGAAATTATATGTGTATGCACATCAATTGACATATATACGTATGTGTAGATATAATATTTACATCCATTTACATCATATAATATGTCATATGTATATGTGCAGGCGTGACACATATACATGTATATGTATGTATATATATGTATTTGATATATTATATGATGGCGCAAGAGTCCTACCAGCTGCCTCTGCGGCGACGCCCTCGCTGCCGTTTCTGAGGAGCCCCATCACGCGCGCAACCGCGCCAGGCATGCCAAGCACCAACGCCGACGCGCCATGTGTCGCCAGCAGGCGCCTCAGGCATGCGAGCAGGCCGATGTAGGTGGCGGCCGCCTTGGGGGAGGGGGCGGGTGGGGGAGGCGCGTCTGGGGGCAGGCTGGGGGGGGGCGGCAGCATGGAGAGGAGGGCCATGAGGGCGACATCTGGCACGTCGGCGGCGGGCGGCAGGCCGGAGTAGGGGACGACGGCGTTGAACTCTCTGACGCGCCGCCAGAGGCGCGCCTTGGAGCCTGCATGCGGCGCCAGGTGGCGGGCCGGAAACGGCGGAGGGACAGGTGTCAGGCGACGGGCATGTAGACGTGCTGGTGAGCATGTGAGTGCACCTCGAGTGTGTGGTGGTCTGCCTTTTGTACGTTTATGGGGTGACTGAAGCGTTGGGAACCAAAGGCTGATCCTATGTCTTCGCACTTAGAGGTGAAACATATTAACATGCATGACATGCATATCCACGCACATACATGCAAATATATACAAATATACACAATCATATGCGCCAATAAGCAGCGGAGGTAGAAAATAGCCCCGGGTACCGAGGATGTGCGCTGACAGTTTCCCTAGTGAGAATTTCCATCAATACATCCTTTTGTGTCTCCTCGTCTCCAGTTGCATGTGTGCGTGCATGGGAACATGCGAACTATCGTGCAAGCACGTATGTATGTGTGCCTATTTTTGCATGTGTGCGTGTGTGCGTGTACACGTGTTTGTGTGGGCTGTGTGTGTATGTTTGTGCCTTCATTGTGTACATACGCAGATACTGCCTGGAGGAAACTCAAGCAGCGCCGGTTCAAATACAAGCCAATCGCTCAGTGTATAGCAATCCCACAGGATACGGGGACTTGTGCGCACGGAACGAGAGACTTTCACAGACTCGCAGGCTTGCGATGACGTCGCACGCCCACACGCGCGCGCGCGCGCGCGCGCTTCCTTGGAGGCGTCGCTGATCGATGTAATACACATACATGTAGCTCCACCCTCGAGCCTTATGTACACTATACGTCCACATGCTGGTGTGTTGGCGCATATGCAGGGAGCAGTGTGTGTTTTTTGTGTGAGACTTCTACACGGCATGAACCAGAAACTGCGTAAGAACAAGGTTAATCCCTGTGTTCGCCGTAGGACAGGTGTCCGCACCTGGGATGGACCCCTGCTCCGCGACCGCGTCCTTGGCGGCAGCCGCCAGGTGGCGCACGGCCAGCGACTCCGCGTCGGCCTCGCCGAAGAGCCTCTGGGCCGGCCCCTGCGGCTGGGGTGGGGGGAGATCGACGCTCCCGCTGTGGGGGTCCAGCCTGTGACCTGGCATCGTCAGGCGGGGCAGCACTGGGAGGGGCCTGTTTCCCTGCAACGTTTGATGATCAAGCAATAATGGGTGGTATTAACTCGCCGAGGAAAGACAAAAAAAGATTTACGCCACGCCACGTGGATAAGTAAGAAGATTCGACAGGCAAAAAGGAAGACGCAAAGAGTGCTGAGGTGGCGCCCGAGGGTCGGGAGGAACGGGGCTACTTTCTGTCGATTTTGACTTCAGAGAAGGACCTCAATCTCCAAGGAGAAGGGGGGGAAG
>WELA01003449.1:129650-139914 GCA_009602735.1 Mesotaenium endlicherianum
GGGGGGGGACTTCACAAAGGGCAATAAGCGCCAAGAAGGATAAATACTCTTCAAGGAGGAATGACATTCTTCAACAACACCGACAACGAAAAAAATTAAAAAACATGAATGTATTTCAGAAAAAAGGATGATGTCCTTCAGAATAGAGATCATTCCCCCCCCCAAGGCAAAGCAACGACGTAAAATGCCTCTCGGAAATTGCATCATCCCCCCCCGGTACAATAGGCGCAAACTCCACATTGTGCTATTGCATCGTAGAGTGCAGAACGGCTGCTCCCCGCGCAATCGCCTGATGCCGGCAGGAGAAGGAAGCCCATAGCAGTGATGGAGAATCTTTGGATGAAAAAGCTATGGGGCCGAGAAGACAGGGCCAGCAGTCGGCGCGCGGCACTCTCGCCCCCCCACTGATCATGGGGGCCGGGCGGGCAGCTCCAGCCGCATGGTGACACGTGGCGCGAGGGAGCCTGGGGGGGCCCACGTTGGTCGGTGGATTGCGTCGGTCGACAGTTGACAGCCGGCCTCACCTCGGCCTGGATGGCGTCTCTGAGCGACGCCAGCAGGTGGTCCCGCGAGATGCTGCTGTACACCTGCAGGCGCGACACGCGAGCGCAGAGCGAGAGCGCCACGCGGGAGCGCAGCCCCGGAAGCGCAACAGCAGAAGAAGAGAGCGTCACTGCAAGGAGCGCAGCGCAACAGGAGAGGCGCGGGCACGGCTCGGAGGTTTTGCTGCCGCCAAGGCATGCTGAGCGATTGTTTAGCACATGCATACACCTGTATATACAGATTTCTACACTTATACATACATATATATATTCATATGAATATACATTCATATATCCTTATCAGGCAACCCCGTGCCGTGCAGCCGCGCGTGCGCCTGCAAGCATGGCACAAGAGCGTGAAGAAACCGAGAGCGTACAATACGAGAGCGTAACGCACACGGGAACAGGACGGGGCTAAAAAGCAGTCGCAGGCGTCCGGGCGCAGTGAACGACTGTCCAACATACATGCAAGCATCTGCACATTTGGGTATAGGACAAGAAGGGCAACGCTCTGCACTACCGTACATGGTGGGAGGGGGGAGGGGGAAGGTGGGAGGTGGGAGGGGGGAGGGGAAAAGGTTGGAGGGGGAAAGGGGCCGGGGGTGCTGATAGCGGAAGGAGATCCCATCTGTAAGGCTGTGCATCTTGTTGGGAACACCACATTTCAATGGAAAACCGAGAAGAGCCACCCTTGGGGAGAGGGAAGGAGGGATGGGGGGGGGAGGGGGGTAGCTAAGAGCTTCAGATAAAGCTGAAGCCGGAACTGAGAGGAAAGAGGGGCAGGAATTTTTCCATCACGCGGAACGCGCGCGTGCGCGCGAGCAGAGAACAGAAAAAAATTATAGGCGCTTGCCGCTTGATCAGCCACGTGTCGGGGGGCGCGTTGGTGCCCCCTCCGGCCTGGAGACGTTGAGACTCCGAGAAAGAACAGTGGGCAGATGGAAGCTCTACGGACGGCTACCGGCACACCACCTGGCAACCGGACAGCCGGACAGCCGCCGGGACTTGAGCTTAGGGTTTAAAATCAAATTTGAATTCTAACCTACAATCTTATTATCATCATGTATTAGATTTTATTTATATTTATTGTTTATTATTCATTAATCTTGCTACGGTCCTGGGCTCTTGTACTTCCCCACTCGGCCTTTCAAATAAATTTTCCGGCAGGGGGGGAGGTGAGTCTCAAGCGGAAAAGAAAGGGCGGCAGTTAGGCAGTTAACGCACGAGGGTGGGGCAGCCGTTGCCAAACTCGACGGCAAACATCTGGGGCTCCTCCGCAAACCGCACGAGCGCCGAGGTCGTAGAGAGCGGCTGCGAGAGCGCCACCTGGCAGGACGGGACAACAAGGGCAAGGCATGGCCGGCGCAACAACGCAGAGCGAGGCGCCCGGGCAGGCAGTGAGTGCAACAGCTGTGGTGTTTATGCACGACAATGCTGTTCCCGACGGTTGGGTTGCAGGCAAGAGATACGTGTGTGGGCGTCCTATGCTTCACGTAGGGAGGAGCAGCATGACAGGAACGCGGAATTGGTCCGGTTGGCCGAAGTGCGTCTGCCTGCGCATGTGCGTGTGCACGCGCGTGACTGAGTACGTGGAGCCACACTGCAAAAAAGGTAGGAGAGCGTGCCACAGAAATATGACAAACTTATTCTCATTAGCAAAAAAAAACACTCTCTAGTAGATGAACTTTAGTAACCCCCCGGGACCCCACAGGCTCACAAGACAACCTTGCACCCTGGCGCTCTTCCTTGAGCGTTTCAAGCAACATCAGTCCCCCGCCGCTGCGAGGTATCAGGACTTGTACGCGCACTCCAGGAGTCTAAGATTGTTGCTCCGAGCACTCACCTCGTAAGTGAGCGCGTGGCGTTCCACAAGGAGCGTCCTAGTCAGCACCAGCTGGCGGGACACCCTGGAGCTGTCGTCGCCAAGTGTCAAGCCCGTCCCCTGGGTCATGCGCAGGGCGGGCATGGGCGCGTAGCCCTTGCCAGCTGTTCTATCCCTGATAACCGACCACGCGCCGACAGGTGTTTCCTGCTTCCCAATCGCTTCTGACGCTGCGGCACACGCATGTGCGCGCATGGAGTACTGTCAGCGGCATGCATGACAGCTGGCATGTGACAGGTGGCGCTCGGAGAGTGGAGGTGGCAACAAGAAGGATGAGAAGCTGACCGGTCACAACTACTTGACCTGTTGACTGGCCCAACTGGTTGACCCACAAACACACTGCCACCTGGCAAGCACAGTGGCTGGAAGGTGCCCGCGAGCTGGCCATCTGACAAGGATGCCAGCTAGCAAAGTGATAAGGCCAACAGCTGACAAGCTGGCAAGAGGGGGGATTCGGAGGCCGCTTCTTGATACAGAGCATATTGTTGTTTGTGGGTTGTGATTTGCCACGTGTCAAAAGCGCAGCAGCTGACTTCATGGGAGCAGCACGAGGAGAGGTGGGGCCCACAAGGGCAGCGGACGGCAGCAGCTGACCTCGTCTGGCAATGAACTGCTGTACGTCCATCTTCGCTGACGTGTCAACCTCCACGTGGACCCCCACGTGCAGCTTTGCCATTGCCACCTGGCGCACGCTCACGCGCACAGCGATCGCAGAGCGAGAAAGATGAGAACTTCTCAATGCTCTCAGAATGATAATAAACATCGCATACTGTAGATGAAAATATAGTACACATATACATGCACTCAAAAATGTGTGCATAGATGTATGTGTACATAGGTGTAAATGTACATGTATATTTAGAAATGTGTGTACATATACACATATATACATATACATACATCTATGTATATATGTATGTTACACTATATATTTACACAAACATGTTAGAGCGTACATATATCTTTATAGAGCTATCCAGGTGTAGGCACGGGTGTATAATTGATTCAATGCACATGCAAGTTGACTAAAACATACACATCTTTTCGCTTGATGCTCCCTCTCCGGCTTTTTAATATTTTTCATATTGTATATATATGTACACATTTGCACATGTCTATATGTATATACACATATATATATATATATATATATACATATATACGTATATGTATATCTCCTGCCGATGTATTTGTGTTGACGAAGGAGCATGCGCACGTACTCACAGCCAACCAAGTACACATATATATACATATGCAAATATGCATGCGCACGATCAGTAAAGCCCGTGAAATCGTCTTACGATTTTTGCGAGAACTGCTGAGTTGCTGGCCCCCGCCCCAGCTTTGAATGCTTTCTTCTTCTTGCCATACAGCGGGCAGAACACGAGGGCTCCCGCGTCGACACCTGTCCTCCCCAGGCCGTCCTGCAGGACGACAACAGCTGGCGTCGCCATGTCTCGGAAGTCCAGGTTCCAGCGCAGCTCCCCCGTGGCCGGGTGGCGCGTCTCAAGGCCGACGCACGTCACCCTCAGTTGCTGCCAGGTGGCGGCCGCAAAACGGGGCGCAGTGCGGATCAGCACACACGGAGCTGCTGCCGCGTAAGTTGCGAGAAAGAGGTCGCGCTCGACTGCTACTGGCACGCCACAGCTCACGTCGCATTTTCCAGCATCGACCAGGCCTCACACAGACGTGATGAGGATAGGCAAAGCAAAGGGAAGCCAAGGCAGAGCGGAGGCACAGGAGAAGCAACACGACGCAGCTTGCAGAGGAGAGTGCCCAGAGGAGCCCTGGGCCTTCGCTTGTGAGGGCAGAGGACAGGTGTCGAGCGCTGGGGAGGCTCTGCGGACCCCGAGCTCCGAGCTCTGGGCGGCTGGCGTGGGGTTTGAGAGCAACCTTACTGGCTCAGACCCAAAACCAGGTGGAAGGCCTTCAGGTGGAAGGCCTGGGGCTGGGGATTAGGGTCCAGTGCCGATCTAGCACTTCATGCATACTTCGGAGCGCAAGGGTCTCGGAATTCGAGGGTTGGCCCGTCGGTTCGGGGTTTGCGTCAGTATTCAGAGACATGTCACTTCATGCAAAGGAGCCCTGAGATTTCGGAAATATGCTTCCGGAGTAAGGTTCAGGGTCTGAGCACTATTGGCCGCGGGTTGAAGTGAAGGCTCTGTGGCGTCAACCTGAGGGCACAGGCTTTGGAGGTTTACGGTCTGGGATCGCATGCCTCTCAAAAGAGGCTGGGTTTAGGGTTTAAGGGCGTGGCGCACTTGAGGGACCCAGTCGCCGAGGCGGCGCCGGAGGTGCAGCGCCTGGAAGTTGGCGGGCGGCGGGATTTTGGGGCCCTCGGGCAGCGCCTCCAGGACGCGGAAGAGCTCGGTCAGCAGCGCGGCTCTGTAGGGGCAGGTGAAACTTATGGGCTTGAATTTCCCCCGCCCGTCCACGCGCACGTTCACTGCAAACTCCTGCTTTTCCCTCTCCCCCACCCCCCACCCGCAAAGAAGAGATACAAAAAATCCCGCCGCCGCCCAACCCCTCAGCAAGTCACGTCGGGAAGGAGCGCGCGCGCCCCTTGTCAGCTAAATCGCTGCTCAATTTGCTTCACCCCTCGCCCACTTTCCTACTGCCCCTCCCTCTCTCCCCCCCCTTGTCGTAACCGCTGCACTGTCGAATATGATTAGGATATGCTGTTTTCCTGCAAAAGGCTTGCCCTTAAGCACCACTGTCTCGCACCATCTTGACTTCTTGCCTACCCCCCATATCCCCCCACAAAAAACTGAAACCCCGATGCTCAAACCCTTGGTGTATAAACCCTGGCGCATAAACCCTGGTATATAAACCCTGGCGCATAAACCCTGGCGCGTAAACCCTGGTACATAAACCCTGGACAACTGTCAGGGCTCAGCCGGATGTGCTGCAACGATCAAAGGGTACGAGCCCGAGTAATTGAAATTCGAGTTTCGGAGTTCGAAGTGTCGTTCCCGCACACACTTCCAGGTCGGGACAGGTCGGGGACAGGTCGGGGACAGGTCGGGGACAGGTCGAGGACAGGTCGGGGACAGGTCAAGGGACTGGTCAGATTTGACCCTCTCAGGGCCGTCTTTCTGAAACCTTGGACCAGGCCAACAGTCGTGCATGAACGATAGAAAGAAAAGGCGATGGCAAGTGCAATAGCGCAACGGCTGTCGGATTACTCCTAACAGATAAACGGACACGCCTGCGGGCGGCCACGCCAGCCGACACAATCCGTTGAAACGTCGATGTACAACTGAGACTCTGAGACAGGCCCTAGGGTTAGGTTGACATTACACATAGAATCAGGGCTAGAACTATTGCTTCAAGTTTAGGGTTAGGGTCTAGGCTTAAGGTTAGGCTTAGAGAGCCCTCACTCCAGCCCTGTGCCATGGAGAGGCTTATGTACTTAGAGGATTCCGGGCAAGCAGCGGAAAGACAAACTTTTGCGTCAGGGTCTGTTCGTAGAGTGCGTAGTTCTTGATTACTACACTCTAATGAAACAGTCATGCACGCAGCCGAACAACGATTCATGCAAACCTGATACCCTAAACCTTCTCACAAAGCCTTCTCTAAAACCCCGCATGCAGAAATCGTCCCTTATTGCCCCCAGAACCCGGAACCCTAAAAGAGGCGAAGTTGAAGTCAGCCTCTGTGAACGCAAACTCACTCGCCCTCAGCCTCACTGCTGCTGACCCCAGTGGTGCCTGAGCCCATAAACCACTTAACCCTGAACGCCTACTAGCCTCTCCCATAGCCGGGAAATTTAGGGCCAGGTGCGCCCGCACCTGGGCGTCGTCTCTCCCGCCGCCAACTGTCACGCCCTCGAAGTCCGTCGCGAGATCGTAGTGGTTGGTGACGGCGAGGCTGTTGGGGTCGAGCGTGATGATGGCATGCTGACATAAGCAGAAGATGCGCCGGTACCGCCCGCGCCACGAGTGCTTGACAGCTGTGTAGCGGCACACGTACTCGGGCTCCTCCGCCACGCCCTCCTGCTATGGATGTATTTACACATATATATGTATATATGTATGTGTGTGTATATATATTAATTCACATGTATGAGAACGAAATTAATTTTGGGGAATACGATCAGAATACGTGCACATCATACAATCAACAGATCCGTGTGCATGTCCGTGTGTATACATGTGTGTGTACATATTCAAACTGCCATATTTACAAGTGCATGTCTTATCTGAATGTACGGACAGCTCACCGCATTGGTACATGTGCTTTTTGCCAAGGATTTAATTGATGGCCTTCACCATGTCCTCCTCTCGAAGAGGCAACAGTCGCACTAAATAACAGATGTCTGAGTGTGTGTGTGTGTGTGTGCGTGTGAGAGAGAGAGGGAGAGGGAGAGAGTCTCTGTGTTATGCCTGTGAGCCTGTACTACACCCACATCAGCCCACTCAGACTGTCTCCGAGGCGTCCCCAGCTGTCCCCAGTGCTTGCCAAGCTGTCTCCAAGCGTCTCGCAGTGGACCCCTCTCTGAAGCTCCTACAGCTGGCACGTCTCCAGCCCGTCCCTTGTCTCTATCTCCCCCCCCTACGCGCATAGAGAAGCTGCAACACGTCCACGACTCCCAAGAGGGTTCATCTAAATTTCTCTTAAACTCACGGACTGCCAAAATACTCGCATTGTCACTGACGGGACCTCACGCAAACTCCAAGCCTTTCTCTTACACGACGTCCCAGAACCCGCTTTTCGAATTGTCACTAAACAGAGGGGACGGCTCCGAGTCATCCCCCGGACACGTTGTTGTGCCTAAACATACTATATTTTAAGAACCAGCCGGGGTATTCTATGGCCCAGACGGGGTGTATTCTTCCCATGACAGACAAACTCTTGATCCAGGTCCGGGTTAGGTTTGGAATCAGGCTCAGGTTTGGGGGCAGCTTCAGCTGTCAGCCTAAGGCTAGGTTTGGAATCAGTCACCTGAGCATGATGCTCAGATGAAGCCGTAGACCGCGTCAGAAAGTCCATGCTCCTTCTCCTCCCGCCACCTGGCAGCTTGCCGGACTCCCTGGCAGCATAACCCTGGTGGTAGCCGGGGCTGACCTGGCTGCCTTGAGTTCCGTACCAGGGGAGCAATTGATGGCGCCTGGGCGGTAAGCTCGCCCCCAGGCGATTGTGCGAGTATGCTCCCCCCAGTTCTCCTCCACTAGATGTGAACGGGGGTGGTTTTTTCAGTTCCAATCAAGTAGCTTCCACTAAAGTCCTAAATTTCAAATTGCTCGACATGTACTTTGGTCGCCAGAACATCTGTATGCAACAGGCACAGACATGCAAATAACTTAGAATTTTGCATAGTCAACATAATCAAAAGTTGCGCTTCTTCCATCGATAGCCTTATCAATAAGAATGGCTTCACATGGCCGCTTTTTCATGCCTGGTAAGAAACTGCTGTTTGCAATGCCCATTTGTGCAGCATTGTTGTTATGACCTTACAAGGATAGAACTGGTGGAGGAACTACTGCAGTCATTGTAAAGCAAAAATAGTCAAACATAGTGAAAAATAGTGAAAATAGTGGGATGTGGTCAGAAGATTCTCAGTGGCACGCGTTTGAGTTTATAATGGCAAACCATTTCAATCTGAAGTGCCCGTACCGCAAACCTACATTTAACATAACATAAACTGAACTTCAAGGACCCTTTCTTGTGCCAAATTCAAAGAATATGCACTTGCTTTCACCTAAAAATGCTGAGGCGAAGACGTTATCTTCACCAATTCGTTGTCGACAGGGCGTGCAAGATCTAGAGAGGCAGAGGTCGTCATTTCTCTTGTGCTCTTAGAGAATGGCCCAACATGCAAGTGTAACAAAGCATTTACGCCTTTCTTTCACCCTCACATTTGCCTCTCCATGAAGAGTTACGAAAACCGGGGAAAGAGGTCAACGTTGACAAGATGGCAATCATTCTTTATGGGAGTTGGCTCCTAAATTGCTCCATACGATTTTATGTTGTTACATTCGACTGCAACTTGGACGAGCACACACCGGATGTGGACTAGTGCCATTGCATGGGTGCGATTCGCATAGGGTCTCCGCAGGGAAATTGCTCATTCGAAGGGCATGCAAAATCCTCTTTTCGGGGGGGGGGGGGCCGTAAACTTCTCTTGAAGAGACCTTAGACGGGCACGCAAATGCATATGCAGGGGCACGAATGATCAGCTTAACATCATATTTTGGCACGTAAAATGCTTCGTGTGCATGAAGGGGATTGGAGACGGGGCACGCTATATTTCCCTCTTTAGGGGCACGGATAATTGCCGGACGGACTGCAACTGCTTTGCGAGCACTCAAAAATTACCGTCTTTGGGGGCACGCAGTATCCTCTTTCTGAATTAAGGCCCGCCAATATAATTAGCCGCTTGAGGGCATTCAAAACATTCTTGTAGCAGGCTCGTAGAATTTTATGAGGGGGCTCGCAGAATGAATTTGGAATGGCCCGGGCACCCCAGCAGGCACGTAAAATCAACCTGAATTCAGGGGGCACGCAAAATTACTCTTCCGGGCACGTACTTCGGGGGGCTCACTGCGACCAACTGCGAGCAATTGCGAACGATACTGCTGACCACTGCTGACTGCAGCTGACTCTTTGGCTCTTTGGGAACATACAGATTGATGTGACGCTTGCGTGCGTGATGTGCTGCTTCGTCGGTGCTGTGAGGGACCTGTCCTTCATGCACTCTCCCCAGTCCTCCCCAGGCAGGTGTGATCACAGGAACATGTCCATAGTCTATCATCCGCTCTCAAGTGCTTATTCTACCTTCAGGACAATCAGGAACTTTGCCTGAAGGATGGGCATCATGAAGATTAAGTGAGGACGCATACAGTGAAGTATTGCAACAAAAGCAGAGCAACCCGTGGTTTCATGTATGCAGCTCCATTTCCATCTTCTTTTGACTCAAATATCCCATATAATGTGTACGTTCTTCATTTCTCTAAGTTTCGACAAAGTTCCTCATAGTTTTCGTGTCTTTTGGCACATTAGGACTGCACCCTTGTATTACAAAATATGTGGATGCTCCAGGCTTGTATTTATAAATCCGTGTCTAGCCGAGCATATTAAATAGTAGTACAGCTGTAAAAAGTTCAGAGGTCTTCTCCTTGAGACTCCCCAACATGAGCTATTCGTGTCCTCAATCCATTTAGCATGAAGGGACAAAGACGACCTTTCACATGCAGAAGTGAAGTCTGTTTTGGTGCTTTGGTTTAGAAGATCTGAAGTAAAAATGGAGACACCGTGCCCCATGCAAAAACGTATCTGCAAGTTCCTAGTCAGAGTGGGATGCTAATAGGGTCAATCTGCGTCACATACGTTTGCAAGACTTTGTGTATACACCAGATCTGATTAACCCAGTTGATGGACCCGCTCACGTTGTTCTTCTGGGACGTGTGCTTTCACCAAGCTCCATTCACCAGTATTGCACTTGAGACGTTTACAGCTCAAATTCCTATGTTGATGTTGTCTATGTTGATGCTGTGTATCGAGAGCTAATGGGGAATGTGTGCTAGGATTGCTGAGCCATGGCAACTTATCTGCTGGTATGCGCGCTTCATATGTCCCTTTCCTTTTTTTGAGGGATGAAGATGAGGAGGCTATGGCTTCTATAGCTTCAGGTCAAGTTCAGCTATGCTGAGTTATATACTATACACATCAATCGAGTGAATAATCTCCAAAAACCGAGTATACAAAACTTTTGGAATGATATGCTTTCCACACCTATTAAAACCTCTGCTCCAATACACTACCAGCTAGGTAGAGTTAGTGAGGCTGACCTGGTCCTTCTGGGTTGGGATGTTTTGTTTTTTTTTTGGGGGGGGGGGGG
>WELA01003449.1:143910-156391 GCA_009602735.1 Mesotaenium endlicherianum
GTGGGGGGGGGGTAAGGGCTCAGGGGCGGATAGAGTTTAGGGCCAAGGTTTGGCTCTGGGGTGTGTACATCGCGGCAGTCATCGTGCGGGCGCCTGCTTGAAGGTGGGGGAGGGGGGCACCCCGTTGAGGCTCTAGGTGTTGTGCTCGGAGGCTTGTTCTGTCTGCTCAGTGGTGCGGGCACGTGCGTGCATGAAGGAGAAGGAGGCGTCCGGTTTGTGTTTAGGGTTAGGGTCTTGGGTTTGGGTCTAGGGTTTGGCTCCGCGGCTCTGTGGAGACGAGAACAGCGGCGCACATGTCTCCAGCGGCGTTGTGAGCGAGCGCTGCCTGTTTCCTCCCCTCTCCCTCCCTCCTTCCCCCTCTCTCTCACGCTGTGCATTCCCGTCGCATCGGCTCCCGGGTTTGACTTCACGCGAGTGCACAAGATGACGTGTCACTCTTGCGACAAGCTCTCTGCCCCGCCGGACGCTTCCAGCAAGCCTGGTTGCCAACGCTGCGCCATCGTGCGTTTTTTGGTGTTCCTTCTTTTTGTTGTACGTTTTTTCTTCTTTGTTTTGTTGGGGCCCGGCCGTTGCGTGCGTGCGTGCGTGCGTGCGTGCGTGAGCGCATGTATGTGTGTGCGCGCGCGTGGCGAGAGCGCCAGATGTCATTCTGGCGCTTCCTGCTGGGGGTGTTCCTGGCGCCGCTGCTGCTGGGCCTGATGTTCACGCCGCTGTTCCTGCTGGACGTCGGCGGCCTCACCTTCGAGCACGGCGTGCTCCACGAGCCGGACGACTACCACGACGAGGGCGGTGGCGGCGGAGGAGGACAGGTGGCGGCGCTGTGCATGTCCGCGGTGGCGCGGCGCCAGGCCTCCATTGCGCTCAACGTCTTCCTCTACGCGTGAGTGCGCGCTGCTCGCGGATTGCGGGAGCTCGGGTTAAGTTAGGGTTTGGGATACATTGCTGACGTCGGGTGCGGGTGACAGGTCTAGGGTTTAAGGATGCACAGGTTGAGGGTCTGGGCCTCCACACGCTCATTGTCTTCTCTCCGCATGAGCGTGCCCCCCGCCGCCGCCGCTCCTTCCTTGCGTCGATCGTGGGGGCTGGGGGCAGCTTAGGCTGAGATTTTAGAGTTTAGAGCTTTCGGGGGTCACATGTACTGGCCGCCGTCACGCTCCACTCCTTGTCTTCCACTCCTTGTCTCACTCCGGCTGAGCTCAAGTGCCACGGTCTTTCTTGTCAGGGTTAGCATTTGGGTTAGGGTTAGGGGTAGGGCTTGTCGTAGATCTGCAATTAGGCTTATAACTGGTGTGACAGCTGCAGGTTACGGCATGCGAGAAAGCGCCTGGCGTGTGCGTCAAATGCGCCTGCGTGGGGCTGGGTTGTGGACGCGCACTTGCGAGTGTGCTTGTGCCTGCCAGCCCGTGTGGGCGGTGCCACGCGGCCCTGGCGGGGCTGGGGCGGGAGCCTGAGCCTGGGGGAAAGGGGGGGTGTATTGAGGTGCGTGTGGGGCAAGGTTGTGCTTGCCGTGTTGTGGGATGCTCTGCCAGCTGCTTCCTTCTGGGCGAGGCAACGCACACGCACGCGTGCGCCTGCGCGTTTATGTGCGTGTGCACGCCCCCTTGTGCGTGCGCGTGTGTGTGCGTGCGTGTGCATGCATGCCTGCAGCCTGCCGCTGCCGACGGCGTTTGGTTTCTCACAGTGCTTGCGCGTGCCCTTTCATGCGTGTGCGTGTGCGCGTGCTTGCGTGCGTGCCTGCAGGCTCTCGCTGTCGACGACGTTCGGGGGCTCGCCGGTGGCGGCGCGCTCGCCTTTCTCGCTGATGGTGGCCAACCTCAACACGCTCATGGCGCAGTTCCTCTTTGTCTTCCTCAGCGGCGCTGGTACGCACCCGCCGGTGCCCTTCCTGCCTGCCTTCCCTCTCTTCCCTGCCTGCCTGCCTGCCTGCCTGCCTGCCAGCGGGCCTGCCTGTCTATATTGCATGCCTGCCTGCCTGTCGTGCGTCTTCAGTCTTTCCAGTTGTGTCTCCCAACGTCTTTGTGGGGTGCTCTCTTGAGGGACGAGAGAACAAGAGTGACAAGCACGACATGCATAGGTTTAAATTGCGCTTGTTTTGTGGCCCTCGATTGCTTGCTTGCTTGCTTGCTTGTGTGGAGAGTGACGTGACTCCTTTGTGTGCGTGTGCGTGTATCGACACGCATAGTATCTGGCGCAAGCTGTATGCATCGCATGTCTGCATGTCTGCTTGTCTTCACACGGCCCAGAGCGCGTGTGGCCGCCTGTCTTCTCAAGGGAGAGCGCATGTGCATGCGCACGTGCATGAGTGCCACAGCAGATCATATGACGCGCTTGCAAAGAGTGTACTCATGCCAGAAGGTTGCGAACGCATGGCGTGCGCACGTGTGTGTGTGTGTGTGTGTATGTGTGTGTGTGTGTGTGTGTGTGTGTGTTTGTGCCCGTGCGTGCGTTCCGTGTGTGCGTGCGTGCGTGTCTCCGTGCGCGTGTGCATTGCGTGTGTGTGCGTGCGTGCGTGCGCAGTCTTTGCGAGGATGTCGCAACCCTCGCAGCCGGTGCGCTGCTCCAAGAAGGCCATCATCCGCAACAACGACTACACCGCCGACGGAAACTCTGCCAGCCACAAGTCAGCCAGCCACCCAGCCCATCTCTCCCAGACCTCAAGCTCCAAACGCCGAGCTCTGATTTTGCTCTCAGCCACAAATCAGCCAGCCAGCCCTTGTCTCCCAAGCCCCAGATGCCGAGCCCTGATTTGCTATCAGCCACAAGTCAGCCAGTGCATCACTCTGAAATGCTCAACCCCAAGCCGTGTGTGCTATCTCCCTTCGACGCGCGCTCCCCGGGGCTCCCACGCGCTTGCCTCAGCGCGCCACGTCAAGCCTCAGCCTTTGATCATCTTGCTCGTCGTATGGGTGTCGCGGGGTGCGCTGTGTTTTCACTGCAGCAGCGGTGTGTGAGATACATTTTATGACAAGTCTCGAACAAGTTGCCAGCAGTGTCCTCGGCCTTCTTGCGCCATCCGCGCCCGGGGGTGGTCGCTGCCTGCACGCGCGCGCGCCCGCTCGCATGTGCCCGGTGGCTAACTCCACTCGAATCCATGATGGCCCGGACTAAACCTTCCGGTCACTAGCCACTCTTCGACCACTCGTGTTTTGTCTCTGCTGGACCTCTCGACTGACAGACTTGCCGGCGGTATCACTCTGGCGTTGCAGTCCACAAGTTTGCTCTTCCCCTCAAGCCTGCGTCTCTTCTTAAGCCTGCGTTTCTTATCAAACCTGCGTCTCTTATTAAGCCTGCGACTCTTATTCTCGGAGCCTTGCTGCGCCTGTGAAGAACAGCATGCGGGCCTCGAGGTGGTTGTTTGCTCCTCGTCTCTCCTCCACCCCCGCCCTGATTGTTGCTGCCTCAACGGTTTGAATACTCTGACTGCCCCGCCGAACAGGAATGCAAGAAGTAATATTGTAGCTCTCATACCTCATTGGGCAATACCAGCAGTCAACCCGTCAACCCAATAATCGTCAACCCAATTAGTCAACCCGATTAGTCAACTTCAATTTTTGAAGTCTCTCGATCCTCTGAACCAAAAGGACGTCAGTGAAGAGACTAACGCTCTGTGCTCATGCTTGCGTATGAACACGCACTCGCACGCCTCCGCCCGGCCCAGCCCACTCATGGGGCGGCACTCCTCAGCCCCCGGTGTGCGTCCAGCTGTCGCGTCCACCTGTTCCTTCCACCTGCCGTGTCCGTCTGCCGTGTCCACCTGGAACGTCCTTCTCCTTGCGGAGCGAGCACCGCGGCATGCTGACCCTCGCCCCGTGGCACCTGTCCCGTCTCCCTGTCTGCGCCACCTGTCGCCTCGTCCTCCTCCTCCTCCACCTCCTTTTCCTCTCTCAGGGTGTTTGCGATGCGGCTGGTGCTGACGGGGCCGCATCCCACAGAGCTGGTGGACGTGAAGGTCACGCTCACGCTGCGCCTCTTCATGCGGCTCCCTTCCGGGTCCATCTTCTGCTCCACCAACGACCTCCCCCTTGTCAGGCCAGAGGTTGCCCCCAGCCCCTCTCCTCCCCCTCATCCCCCTCCCCCCTCCCTCTCCTCTCCTCTCGCTTCCCCCTCCTCCCCCTCTCCCTCCCCCTCTGCTTGCGCCCTCCTTCCTCCCCCTCCTTTCTCCCCCTCATCTCCCGCCGCCCTCTTTCTCCGCGGCTTGGGGTAGCGACTCCCCGCCTGACTCCGCCGTCGATTGTTGCTATCCAACGGTCTATTTTGTCTCGCGCATAGGCTTTCTGACGTGGAGGGCGTTACTTGAGAGTGAAGAGAAAAGAAGGTATTGTGTGTTGCTTCTTGTCGCTACACTGGGTCGCCCATGTCGGGTGCTGCTGACAACTGCGGGCGTGACGTGTAAGAGCGTGACGTGCGATTGATTGATGTCGCGCGAGTCTGCTGCAGCCCGCACGACTGCAGCTGGGAACGGAGAGGAGAGCGCCCATGCCCGCGGAGCGGTGTGCAGGTGCTGCTTAGAATACAGATGCTGCATGGTTGCGGCAACTCTCTCATTAAGAGTACCGTCACGCAAAAGAAACTGTGCTACTCCAATGCCCCCCTACAGTAATGCAAAGTCTTCTAGATATGCACTACTTGAGTGGGGAACGCCGCCGCTGTTGCGCTGTCGCTCCTGCTGCCGCTGGCGCTGCTGCTGCTGCTGCTGCTGCTGTCACTGCTGCCACCGCTGCTGCCACTGTCGCTGCCGTCTCTTAGCCCTTCGGTGCCATGCGTGCCCCATGCCTCCTGCCCTCCTGGTGGGAGGATATGGATCCCTGGAGAGGGCCATGCACAAGGGGGGCAGAACACCCCCCCCCCCCCTCGGTGTGCTTGCGAGGGAGGACTCTTGCGTTGTTGTCCAGTGTGCTGCTCGGCACTCTGGATCCCTTTCCTGGGGCAGCTCAGTGATGGCGCAACAGGGCATGAGCTGCAGCCACGCTGCGTGCCCGCTATTTCGGCAAGCAGCCGCAGAGGGGCCTCCTCATCTTTTCTGTTCTCCTTCTCGCAGCTCTATCCATTCCTTGCCCCTCCTGTGGAACTGGACCATTATCGTTGGCACCTGCTCCTGCCAGCTCACCTTCTTTTTGTCTTCCCACCCACCCCCTCCCCCTGCTTCCTTGATGCCCTGGTCCCGCCCGGCGTGCCAGGTGGCGCACCTCAAGTACGGGCTGACGGTGCGGCACGTCATTGACGAGAAGAGCCCGCTGTGGGGCCACACGCGCGAGTCGCTGGCGGAGGGCGACGCGTCCTTCTGCGTCACCATCGTGGGCATGGAGCGCTCGTCCATGCAGTCCATCTTCATCCTCCAGGTGTGCCACTCCCGGGGGCAGGGGACGGGGGACAGGAGGACAGGGGATGGGGGACGGGGGGCGAGGGACAGGGGAAAGGCTTGTGGGGTCTGAGGGTCTGAGCGCTTGTCCATGCTATTCATTGTCATCCTCCAGAGGTGTCTTTCTGGGCTGGGGGACAGGGGATGGGGGACAGGGGACAGGGCTCGTGGGCTTGAGGGTTTGAGCAATGAGCGTCCACGCCGTCCATCTGCATCCTCCAGGTGCCACCAGGCCAGGAGACAGGGGATAAGGGACAGGGCAGGCCAACGTTACATCGTCCACGTGTCGTCACTCTCAGGGCCAGGGGCCGGCGGGGTTTTGGGCTCAATGCTTTCGGTTGGGGTTTGAATGCTGATGCTCCTAAGAGGGCCTCTCTCGAGGGGCTCCTAGTGCTCGCGGGGGAGTCTGGCATGGGGTGGTGTTCCCGGCGTTTGCTTCTGCTGCCAGAAGCTGAAAAGTCTCAGATGTCTATCCCTCGTTTCAACACACTCGTGCTAGTTTGTGGCTCGATGAAGCGACCAATTTATCCCGGTCTCTGTTCTCAACCTGGCAAAAGCTTCCGGGCCTTCTCCCCTTGCTCAGCTCGCCCCACCTCACGTACACCCTTGAGATGCGGGGACGACGAGGGGATGTTGTGAACCCTCGCCCCCATCTTGCTCCGCCCTTGAGGCTCTGCTGGTGTGTGTACCTCTGTGCACGACGAGAACAGGGGCTGACCTCGAAAACAGCTCTCGGAGCCCTAACTCTAGCTCTTGCCTTGTACAAAGTGTTACGCGTACGCACCACCCCAGAGGGGCCCTTTAGGACCACTTTTCTTGCACACCGCGTCGGGAAAGATGTTGGGGCCGACCCTGAGGCCGCAAGGCTTCGCCCGGAGTGCACCGGGAGTGCACACTCCCCGAAGATCCTCAATCCTCGGGATTTTTGTTCGATCTCTCTTTCTCCCCCTTATTTCCCAGCCACTCGAGACGAGCCCCTGAGCCGAGGTGAGCTGTGCTCGACGGGGGCGTGCAGGCTCGTCGTGAGCGAGGCATGGATGCGGCCGGCTGTAGCTCCTGGACCCTAAACCCTAAAAGCTGAATCTTGAGGCGTCCTTGCGCGGTGCCGGACTAGCTCGTGTGCACGTGGGGCATGTGGTGCTGGCTGTAGTGAGGGTTTTGGGTTTGGGGAAACCCCGAGTTTAGATCATCCACAGAATCCTAAAGCCCAAAACTGAAGCGCCCCCTCCCCGTGCAGCACTGCTTCGTGCACGGCGGGAAACGTGCAGCCAATTGGGCGCACGACAGGCACCCATGCAGTTGACTCTCAATCCACTGCAGTACTTCCTCAGGCCCCTTGGCCCACTAACCCTCACCCCAACCCTGAACCGTCTCTGGGGGCGTCCCCTGCGCGGCGCGGGCGCAGGACTACTTTGTGCACGACGGCGACGTGGAGTGGAACGTCGACTTCCTCGACTTTGTGAGCATCAACGACAAGGGGCAGCGCGTGCTCGACCACTCCAAGCTCGACCTCATCAAGGTCTTCAAGGTGCGACACTTGGCGGTCTTGGCATGGCGTGGGGGGGGGAGAGGGGTAGAGGGTTTTGGGCTTGGGTATGATGTCCGGAAGCTTCTTTGGGCATGGCTTCTCCAAGCTGGTCGTGATGGCGGTCTTCGGGTGCATTGGGGGGCAGCCAGCTGGCAAGCCAGCTGCGCGCGCGAGGGGCCGCGTGCTTGCTCGCCACGTGTGTGGGAGAGAGGGTGTGAGGTTCCTGGGCCTGCATGAGGTCCTCGATTGAGGGTGAGGCTTAGAAGCCTAGAAGCGTTTTTTTCCTTCTTCTTTTTCTTTTTTTTTCTCGTGGCCTAAGCCCTGAACCTCGAACATGTCACGCTCCCCGAGGCCCGCCCCATGCCTGCCTGCCTGCCAGCCAGCCTGCTCGCACTTGTTCCCATTCCATGCCCCCCCCCAAAGCCCTCCTAAAGCCCGTCTCTCACTCTCCAGGTCTTTGGCTTGGAGGAACCTGATTCCTTTCTTCTTTTGGGTTGTAACTTTTGCTTTGAGTGGGCGGTTGGGTGGGTTTCTTATGGGGCGGGGGGGAACGAGGGCCACAGACGGGGGGAATTGTGGGGCAGGCTGTGTCGCGCATGAATCACATTGCCGCGCGCGCGCGCAAGGAGCACGAGCACGAGCATGAGCAGGCGGCCGCGGACGCTACGTCTGCCTCTGCCTCTGCCTCTGCCGGCGGCGCCGCCACCGTCAATGCCAACGACAACAGCAAGAGCACCGGCAAGGCCTCCGATAGCAGCGGTGCGGATGGAGATGGTAAGAAGCAAGGCAATGGGGGGGAGGGCGAGGAGAAGAGCAGCTGGGATCGCATCCTGGAGGATGCGGAGGAGGCCACGGAGAACGCGGCGGGCGCGCTGAGCAAGTGGATGAGCCTGAGCTCCGCCAGCATGCGCAAGCGCTTCACAAGCAACAAGTCGGACTCGCTCACGCACGCCGCCGCCACCACCTTGCTCCCGCCGCTGTCGCCCACGACGTCGTTCAAGTGAAGTGAGCGACCGCGTGAGCGTGCCGCACGTGCGCGTCCCTCGCCGCCGCCGCGGCCGCCCGCGTCGTCGAGCGAGCGAAAGAGGGCGTCACGCATTTGCGCAGCGTGTGCTCGTAACCCGTGCGCATAACGCGTGCGTGTAACGTGTGCGCGTGATGTGAATGTCATGATAGGTCGATTGATCACCGGCTGCTTCGACGGTGCCGTCGGCACCGTCAGCGTCGGCACCGGTCTCTCGCACCAGGATGGAATTTCTCGTTGCACGATGGCTTGGCCATGGCGCCATCGGCTTCCTCTCACCTCCTTTGATTCTTTGCGTAGAAGTAGTAAGGATGAAGGATGTTTGCTACTGGAAGCTTCTGTCGGTCGGAAGGAAGGTTCGAGGAATGTGTACGGCGACGTGGCATGGAGATGAATGAGTGCTCACTGGATTGGGATGCGAGTTGATTGTAGTGTCTTGTAGCGTAGTGGGTCAGTGTTTGCCACTTGGCGAGACATTGCAATACGAGTAGTAACTTGTAAAGTTGAGGAAGGGGGAATCTGCAGGTGGCTGGTCCATGTGTAGAATAATCATGTATTATATAAGTTGATGAGTGCTGTCCAAAGACCTTTCTTCAGTGCCATTCCAGCATCATAACATAACATCTTTCATATTTCTAATCAGGCGGTAAAGGTGTGTGAGTTTACTGCCCTCCCTTTGTATTTGGAACCCATCATGTTGTGAGCATTGACTTTATTTTAACAAGGTCAGCAATCTTGGCACGTTGCTATGTCTAAAATCACTATAGATGCTCTATAGCACGAAGCTTACCTAACGTCTTGGCAGTTAGCCGGTCAATTGACTTTCCACTCTTGTAACAATGCACACATTGATCCTCTTGAGCGTTTGGGCCAAAAAGCGAAATACGACCGCAGTGAACAAAAATAAACGAAATACACATTTGTGTTCATGAAGTTGAGTCGAAGTGAAGTGTGTCTACATCACATAAGCTACCTGCATACACATTGAAATGAGTAGGCAAGTAAGGGGAATCGATAGATATCATTATCTTTTTGGGTGTGCAACACGTAGTTGAGCAACTAGCATGCAGCAAAAAGACACATATAAAGAAAGCAAAGACAAACACCACAAGCTAGTCAAAGAATGTGATTGTAAATTGTTACTTGCAAATGCATTGTGCATATAGTTACGTACGTTTTCTTGCTACAAAATCGGCACCCTGCCAATCGATTTGACCTTAAGTGATCAATTTCATTTCAGAGGACAATCAACCACTTAAAGCCTATCCCTTGCGATAAAAAGTAGTGCCGGCCTACAATTTACATCTTCACATTTTCTGTAGTTAACAAACGGGATAAGATCAGAGTTCTAGGGTGTACCACGTATGTACACCTATTTCATAAACCACCGATGTCCAACATATCATGTACATAATTGGTAAGGTGATATGGTTCAATTCGGCGTCGATCAAGTGAAGCGCTGTTTCCCAAAAAAGAAGCAATGCGCAAGGTTTGTCCACTTCCTTCCTAATTTACAATTTATGTGACAACCTTCTTGATACTTCTTTGAATGTTGTACAAATGATCTTGTGTTTCATACGGCCATCTTGAACTGTGAGGCATGTGACCAAAGTATGGTGCATTGAAAATCAATGAGTGTTCCAGCGTGCTGCGTCGAATGGGTTGTCAGGTCCAGAAAACTCTAAAAATCCCAAGCTGCTTTCTAGCTCCGGAAATCGGTGGCCAAAAGTGTGCACCTTCCGGAAAGTCGGAGGTAGTGTTGGCCGATATTGCTGGCTACCTTTCTCCATGCAATGACTTGACACGTGCAATTGAATTTGTGACGGGTTTAAATACTCCCTTGTTGCTCATTTGGAGGGTTGGGCTTGTATGTAGGAATTGTCAGGGACTGAATTAAGGCACATATCTTCCTTAAGTGTGCATTAACATGTATTCTAGAAATGTTGAGGAGCGCTCAAGGACATATTTGGGAAAAGGGTTTGAGTCCCATGGCTCCGGATCCTCGCGCTTCGTGCACGACATACGAAAGGTCTCCGCCTCGTCGTGCCATAGGGGAGTTGCAGGCAAGTGGTTCGGTAGACAATCGAGGGCGAGAGCCACTTATGCAAATTTGGCTAGGGGTGCTGCTCTACGCAAGGAGAAATTGATAGCAGCTTCAGATGCGGTTGAGGTACGAGCAAATGAGAGAGGTGCAAAGAGAAAATTGCAGATTGGTGCTCCTCGAGTCGCAAAGAAAGCTGCAGTTGCACAGGGGGGTAAAGAGAATGACAGTCAAATTGAGTCTTTAAGTTCGCCTCTGACTCCTAGGCCATATAAAGAACTTCCTCTCAACGTTGTTAGCAGTGGAAGGTCTCAATCCAACAATCTGCCGGACGACGTGGACTTGTTGGGTGAGTCTCTGGGTATGAGGGTTGGGGACAAAGTCAGAGCAAAAGTGGGTTGTATGAGTGGTGTCGTGTCATAGAAGATAGGCGTGTTCAAACAAAACACTGAAGCTTTGCTAGGGAAGAAGCTTCTTCCTCTTGCAAAAGTGTTGATAGAATATCACGCGAAAGTCTTGCAATCTGTAGAGGGTGTAGTGTGCGAGGCTGTTAGGGTCCAAGGGAAGCGATTGGAGGAGATGTTGAAGCTTGAAGTAGGGAGGTTGGCTTCGGCAGAGCGGGGCAAGAAGGACACTTCTGAGGTGTGTGCCTATCATGCTCATCACTCCCACTCGCCTTCGTCATTAATCACATTACGATGCGTATTTCCTATGGGGTGTCAGTGGTCAATGCCATCTCAGTGTTTGTTTTTCTGGAGGAGGGCGGAGGGCGGAGGGTGGAGGGCGGGGGGTGGGGGGTGGGTAGGTTGGCACCAAGAGCTGCTGCTGCTTTTCCTTTTGGTCGCCTGCATTTGCCAATGCATTGAGATGCTCCGTGTCTTTTATTGAGAAATTGTCGTCTCCCTGTCGTCGTGGCCATAAATTGACAAAGCAACCTGGAGACTACTCTGTCGTGTGCGTGTATTTAATTCCAAATTATGTTGTGGGTGATGTTTGGGCAGGGGGAGGCTTGCATGAAGGTCGTCAACAAGCACAAGGGGACCTGTCTGACGGGCGGAGCGCTGGACAACACGATCGTACTGCAGGGGCATGTCACAGAGGTGATGCAAATTTTGCAGGAAAAGGGAATCATACCCCAGAGCCGCAACCTTAGCACGGTGCAATTTGGACCTACAAGCGATGGGCCGCTGGTGAACTTGATTATGAGCTTGGTAAGTGTATGTACCACTCTCGTGCCCCCTACCTCTCGCTCTTCGTAGCTGGTCACGCTGCTGCGCGTGCACACTATTCGTTCTTTTCCAACAACTCACCCTTTGCTTGCGTCGGTCAAGGCGGGCTGGCTGCAGCAGGCCTGCAGCCCGCCTCTTTCTAGCTTCGGTTGTGTTGGGCAGTCTAATGCAGCGGGCCAGCAAACCGCCCCTTCGCTTGCTTTGGTCGGGATGGACAGGCTGCAGGAGGCCAGCAGCCCGCCCCTTCGCTTGCTTCGGTTGGGACGGGCTGGCTGGTGCAGCCGCCCACCAATTTATTGCTTGCGTCGTGGAGGGCATTGCTCTCTGGCCGTTTGTTTGTTACTTTCTCGCTCTGTTGCTATTGCCGTCTTGCTCCTTGTTGTTGCTCCATGGTCTCAAGTTGTCGCTAGCTTGTCCCGATGCTCTCTCTACCCGGCTGTATTTGCGTTTGTGAGCGCGTCTTTGCATGGCAAATGAGACCCAGGTGGCAGAGCTGTGTCTCGGAGTTCAATCGCAATGTGCGAACGGTCCTGTTGGACGACAGCAAAGCGCTGGCATATGTGAAGGCGTGCAGCGAGGCCAGCTCAATCCCTCGCAAACTCTTGGACAGCGTGGCCGAGAGGGCGTTCAAGCTGAACAAGTTACAACCACTAGAAGGAGTGTCTTCGTAAGCTGCCCATAGAGAAGCGCAAGCGCGAGCGCGGTCCAATGATCGTAGAGGGTCAAGAGTCGGCCAGGATACAATGCAAGGAAGTCCTGGACAAAGGCGACGTTGTCCTAGAGAAGACAAGGGAGTGGGTGGCAAAGAGGACAAGAAAGAGGAGCATCGAGAAGACAACTGCCAGGGTGAGAACGGCCAAAATGACCTTCCAGCTGATACTGTAATTGTTTGCGTGTGGGCGGTTGTTTGTTGTCTACGCTATTTCGTTGACGTACGTTGCTTGCTTCATCGACAATTGATGTGCTCTGCGTCCGTAATTGCGCAGCACATGGACGAGGTTTGTGAGGAGGGTGACGAATGGGGGGGGTCGAGTGACTACAACAAGTATTGGCAAGATCTTCAAGACGATGACAACAAGGGCCGGGGGGACAGGGACGCCGAAGAAGACGAGCGGGAAGAACCTGATGAATCGTGAGTACACCCGGGAGGAGCGGGGGAAGAACACCGACGACGACGACAACAGGGACGACGCCTGAAGGTATGTCACCCACTCTTCTCAATACACACCTAGCTGGTGCTACGCTACTTCTTGTCCTCTCGAGAGGGTGGGGTGTTTTTTAAATTTGGGGGGGGGGGGGG
>WELA01003449.1:156474-178582 GCA_009602735.1 Mesotaenium endlicherianum
GGGGGGGGGGGAGAGAGATAATTTTTGTCAAGCGGGATTGATACAGTATCTACTTGTCAATCCGAAATATTGAAGGTTTGACAAGCGTTTATCTTGCTATGTAGTAACAGCGCATTGCTTTGTGCATGATCATGGTGGGAAGGGCAGGCGTGAGGGGGTCACATTTTCAATTTGCAAATTGTGTAGTTTCACTGAGGGGGTTATGCGACTCTCTCATGCGAGTAGTTTACACCAAGAAGGAGCTTGCAATTCTCCCATGTCCAAAATTGATTTGCTTTTGTTGAAGGCCAGCCCCTCACGAGTCACTGACATGATGGTGTGAGCTTCGCTGCAAACAAAAGGGTGAAAAAAATGTAAGCAGGGTTGACTCAGCTGAGCCTGCGCATGCATATTGGCATGAGTGTGTGCAGGTGGTTTCACGGGAGCTGAGAGCCATTGGCAGCAAGACCAAGTGATGGGCTGATTTGCTCAAGCTAGTGCTCAGTGGTAGTCCTTGTGAAGCCTAGCCTTCGTGTGCGATAATTGAGATGCTAGCACAGGACAGGAGCAAGACATGGACTGTAGGAATGGCGATGTAGGTCCCTCCATGCAAAAGTGTACATGCAAAACAATGTAATATTGGCAACTTGTTCATGAATATTACTACATGCAAAATAATGGCATAATGGCAGCTTGTCCATTAATGAGGCTGCATGCCATCTGCTCCATTGTTGTGTGGAATGGCAAAACTGACATTTTAAGAGTAGGAAATGTGTGCCATATTTTGCAGAAAATGGCAAAACTCTGGCCATTGCCATTCTTGCCATATTTGGGCTGTTGTATTTCTATAGTGTACCAAAAAATGCTTATTGTGAAACTGAGAATGGACCTGCCCATTCAACATGGCAGTTGCCATTGTGTATCAAAAGTGTATTGTCACATGGCACCTCGCCATATTTTGCAAATACAACATATTTTATAATTGGGTCGTATTCTATGCTGCCCAAAATGGGCGACCTTGCCATTGCCATTTTGGGCGCTTTTATGGGCTGTTGTATCTCTACAATGGTTCTTACACTGTAGAAATGCAACAACCCAAAACTGGGCAAAAATGGCAATGGCATAAAGTCGTTTAGAATGGCAAAAAATGTCTCAAGTTTCCATGGCAAAAATGGCACCACCAAATCACGGCAAGTTTTCCACGTAGTGCCGTGCGCGGTCAACAAGCCGTTTTCCACGCAGCATGGCTCTTTGCACATAATGGAAGCGTATGCCATTTAGAGGTGAGCACGGTTGTACTTTGAGCATAGCGTCAAATTCCTTTTTACGAATGTCTTTGTCATCTTAATAACAAACTGATATTACATGCGTCTGTACGCTACCTTGCCTTCTGCCTCACATTGACGTAGGCTAACTACTGCAAGTGTACTTGTTAACACTGCTAATGGTTTCTCAACTCTTGCTGGCGCGCTCTCCCACCGAAAAGCAATGTATCACCTCTGCTGCACTTCACCTGCCCGAACACGTAGATGTTCAAATGAGCGTCGGGGTTGCCGTTGCATGCAGTCACGACATACAACAATGACATATGCCAACAGCTCGCACGCTGAATTCCTACGCCGTAATATTTAAGATATCATTAGGTGGGTGATGCAGCAGCTGAACGGATATGCATAGGATTACCAGTCGGACAGTCGATAGACGATACATCAGCAGGAAGGAGGAGTTGATAATAGAGTGATCGAGTGGGTGAACTTGTCCCCCCCCCCCCCCCCCCCCCCCCCCCCCCCCCCCCCCCCCCCCCCCCCCCCCCCCCCCCCCCCCCCCCCCCCCCCCCCCCCCCCCCCCCCCNTAGCTCACCTTCAACATTCACGCGCATCGACGTGGTCGTAGCTGGCCTCGATATCTTTCTTGTTGTTGCTGTTGTGGTCGTGGTAGTCCCCATTGTCTACGTCATCTTGGTTGTTGGTGACATCATTGTCATCATCTCGTCCTCGAAGATTTCTGACTCCGCTCCTTGAGGACCCCCCTCCAAGTAGAGTGCGACACACGTCGCCCAGGTGTTGCCCACACACGCGTACACATCATGTCAACCGGCCTTCCAGAAAGCAATTTGTTGTGCCGTGAAGACATCAGCTTACCCGCTTTTGCATATTGATGATGCTCACAATAACAGGGCAGCCGCTCAAAGCATAGGTTGCAGACACTAATAAAATACCAGGCATAACCACCCTGTTACAATATGTTTCAGTAACATGCACATGTGCATTGATAAAGTGACCAATAGGAGTTGCCAAGAATTAAAAGCACAAAGAGTCCATTTTTCAGTGACCACTTCCATAGCAAGCGGTAGCACAGCAGCACCCACCCTAATCACTGCTTGTCACATTGTTGCTCAAGCTCCAGAGACTTACACACTAGATTAACTTAAGCCATGATAACTTTTCATAATAGTGAGACCAAAGCAGTGCACGCCATACATGACAACCAAACGTGCAAGCCATACTTCGCAGCCAAATGTGTAATGTCAAGTTTGCAATTGGACACGCACATTACCATTTACAAGAGCAATTGATGGCAGCCAGAAAAGCTAGGAATCAAAGCCTGCCAGCAAGCACACATGCAAAGAGTTGCAGAATTGAAGGGCTGGTTGCAAATAGTGCTCACCACGGCCGGCGCGTCATTGGCGCCGCTCTTCCTCCTCCTTGACAGCACCCACCTCCGCGTGGCAGCCAGAAACGCTTTGCCTTTCTCAAACCACTGCTGGCACTGCTTCTCAGCCAACACGCGACCCTCCTCCATCACTGCGTCTTGCTCCTCTTCCAAAAGGTTCAAGAAGCATTCTCTCCACGTTTTGTCCTGCACAAGGGCCATCTTGGTCAAGCTGAGGGTAACCCTGTCGGGGACGATGTTGTTGTTGTTTTTGCACGCGCGGACCGCCGCCATCTTATGTTTGTCCACTACCATGACAACCCGCACCATCCAATTGAACTCGGTGTGGCGTCCTTCCCACTTGTTGTCGAACTGCAAAGTCAAAACATCCGCACTCAGATTAGTACTCAATCATCACATACTACACAATTTAATAACTTGCAAAATAACACACTGTGACAAACTTGCATTGATGTGTGACCACGTAAATTTTGTTACATGCTCAAGAAATGAGACTCAGTAGGATGTCGGATAGTATGCTTGAATGATAGGCTGCCCTAGGACAAACTTACGTAGTCTGTGATTAGCTTCACCAACGCCTTGTCCTTCGTTGCGCCAGAACCGCACCTTGTCGAGCGTCTTCCCCAAGGGAAGGCGCCCCTTTTAATCCAGAATCTGCATTAACTCTGTCACGTGTCTCTGCTGCACTTGCTTGTCGTCCAACGCTCCTCCCACCAGGCACGTCTCTTGTGCTTGAGAAACAATTTACCGCAAGCTTCACCCTGCCACGAGGGCCCGAAACATTCAATGTGTGGAAAAAGAAAACCCAGATGAAGCCCCCATTAAGTAAATTGAACAACAACAGCCTGAGACGCGCGACAAGAATGCAACTAGTCCGCTTCAACTCTCCAGCCAGTACGCAAAGGCAAGCACGTGGGTGCTAAGGCAGAAAACAATGTAAGATGCAGTAGGCAACAGCTAGAACGCTCGCCTCGGCGTGTGCAAGCAGGGGGCAGGCTGCAGCCAGCCCGCCCCCGACAAAAATGCAAGCAGGGGGCAGGCTACAGCCAGCCCGCCCTGACGAGAGCGAGTAAGGGGCGGGCGGCACAGCCCGCCCCGACGTGTGTACAAGCAGGAGGCGAGCTGCAGCGAGGCCGGCCCAACAAGAATGCAAGCAGGGGGCAAGCTACAGCCAGCCTGCCCCATCGAGAGCGAGCAAGGGGCGGGCGGCTGCAGCACTGCACCAGCCAGCCCGCCCCAACCTGTGCAAGCAGGGTGCAAGCTGCATCCAGCATGCCCCCGACAAAAATACAAGCAGGGGGCAGGCTACAGCCAGCCCGCCCCAACGAGAGCGAGCAAGGTGTAACAATCTGAGCTTTTGAGGCGTATTTGTGACGTTTTCCTGATTACCTAAAAAACGTTATACTGTGTATCAATATATTAATTGATAAATGATTGCATCTTGATATTCGACACACGCGTGCGCTGACTAATTCCTGGTCGATTGGCGAGACGACCAAGATGCTATTGCAAAAAGCATCGTAAAGTAACTCGATTACTTTGCAATAGTAAGACATAATAATCATAACGTTAGCTTGATTACTTATGAAGGAATAACTTGATTAATCGATGATTAGTTACCTTATTATGACTTTCCTTATTTTGGATAAAGACTGTCATTGTTTTTGTTTAATGACAATCGTTAACCCGTCAGAAAACACCTTTGAAAGTGGCCCAAGGAAGCCACCGACAGATTTCGCTATATACATTGTATTATCAAGTATAATACAAAAATACACATAGCGCGGTATTTTGTATTATCAAGTATTATACATATATACATATCGCGATATATATATCACGGATATATATTATATTACCAAGAGGCACTATGACACCTACGTAAAGTCATGAGGCTCCTGGCATAAGCCAAGAGTCATTACGATACTTCCCAAGGAGAGGATTGTCTCCTTTCACATGTCACGTGAAGAGATAGACCTTTTGGGTTGTCACCTTCAACACGTACAAGTTGTCCTATGACAACCCCCTAACGTAGGTGTCGCAGGAGTGCCAAGCACTCAATTGGCTTGCGTTGGTAAGTATAAATACTTGTAGAGCCAATCTCAGTGCTGCTCTGAGAACACTTCTTCTCGTCATTGCATTTTTGTCCAGTTTTCGCACAACTTCTTTCTGAAAATGTTAGAAAAGATCTTTACAATTCTCACGAAACTTAGAATCGTCACATTGGTATCGGAGCAAGTCTTTGCTCCACTCAAAAAAGTAGTGAAGAATCGTTCAATTTTGCTTGATTGGTTCAGATTTACAAGGCAAATTATTTTTTTTTGTCGTGTGCAAACCACTAACTTGAGTTATTGTTGTTTTTTTGCCGAGGTAATCGACGAGGAGACAAGGGGCTTGCTTCAGGACGAATCCCGTCAAATCTTCAAGAGCCAACCATGTCACCCATGGTCGGCCCAAGAAGACCTGTCGGCAAGCTGGGGGCCTGCTTGGCCTCCTTCTTTTCGTCAACAAGGTCAAGGGGTGCCTTGGCCCAGGTTGGGTGGCGGGAATAGCCCCGTTACGCTGTCACGTCTACAACGAGGGAGGGACCTTGGTCGACCTTGGTCCCTCGCTCTCGCTTCTTTTTGACGAGGGGGCCTGTGTGCCTAGTTATGGGATTCGCGTGTAATGGTCCGTGAGTGACGTAAAGCACCACGTATTTCGCCGTAATTTCAAATTACGCAAAATACGCGTCCCGACGAGGTAAAAACGAATCCTTGGCGGTTTGAAAATGTAACAATGATTTTTTTACTTTCACTACCTCCATATCGTAGCATATTGAGTCCTCTCCCATTCGCGACCAATCGCGCTCGAAGTTTCCAAGCAATTTGAAAGTTATAAGCCTTGCCAATTTTTTCGAGAATAATGGAAAGACGTAATACACACGTAATCTTATTTTTGACGCGTAATTTCGCGAAACGTATTCGTTTTACGTATTCTCTAAATACGTACTTCATTTCTATGCCTGTGTGGCGCTTTCTTGTCCGTTTGGTTGTCATCGACCAGAATCAAACGGCCGGGATACGCCCGGGCCGTTCCGATCATTATCAGGAGCCCGTTTTACTCCTTTGCCTCGACAATATGGCTGCGGATTTTCCGCGGGCCATAACTCTACCTTATATATATTTCATAGGAGGGGGGGAGGTTCTGCGTTTCCTCTCGCCCTCCCTCTTCTTCCTTTATTGGTCACGGAGGTCTGTGTGGCGCCCGCTGGCCCGTTCAATTCTACGATTGGCATCGCACAGGCCGCAAAGCCATTTATTTCCCATCCATCCCACCCACGTTGTGTTCGTTTGTGCTATGCGCATCTTTTGACACAACTGACGAGCTCTTTGCCCAAAGGTCTTTTCATGACATTGTCGAAATTGTAGTCATTCTACGAGAATTAACTCCTTTGGGCATATTTTGGATTGACCGCAGAGCACATTTGATTTTGACATGTTTTGACTTACGATTCTTTGAGATTGTTGATTCTTTCACCTTCTCTTTCTACATCCTTTGGCATGATGCTTTTGCATCTGATTCATCTTGTCAATTTGTGACTCGACCCTCTCACATGGATTTGAGCTTGAAAGCAATAAGAAAGCCACCCCGCTTATCACAACGCTCACTCGAATCATTTCAAGGATGGCATCGCATTTTACTTGATAAAGTGCCAAATTCTTGTGTTTTTGTTTGACAATCGACAAAAATCTGCATATTTTGGCGATTTTCCTTTTTCGCATTGTCAATTTGTTCTTATGTTTTAGTGCTGGTTGATGCACTTCAAGAGCGTTAGGTTGCGACCTCTCGAGTTCAGACTTGTTGTGTTTGCATATGGTTGTGTAGCCTCCACATGCGACATTGAGTGCGCTCATTTGTCGTACAAAGGGATCACAAGAGTTGTGCGCGTTTGGCACTGTCATATGCCCTAGTTATACTTGAGAAGCTTGGCCTCGCTATTACGTCCGACGTAATCGAGCGTTGTCCAAATGGTCTCCAGTTATCCAATGATTTTAGAAGTCGTCATCTTGTACGGCCCCACTTTGTGGCATACTTTGGATGCCTTTCGATTTCTTAACGTCTGTTCGCATGCGTTCCATAAAGATGTGTATCCTAGTTATATTCCCATTTGGAATATACGAAACGCTAGTGGTGCGTTGATAGGATACGAATACCATTCCGGTTAACATAGGATGCGATTGCACTGTTGTAGCCTGTAGGTGCATAACATCAGACAGACTCCGATGGGCCCTTCATACACTCGTTTGTGACGTTCTCTGTGATTTGGTCACATATGTCACCAGATTTTGCTTATGAACGACGTTGTGATACGTTCACTTCGCCAGATGCGCATTGTTGTACTGGGACATGTTGAAAGGTCGTAGATGCGTCTACACCAGGCCAACCTTGCATGTGCGCAATATGGCCTGTTCCCGTCTGTACTCCATGCGTGTTCATTCCTTTGATTTGCAAGATACTTCATGAGTATTTGCAACAAGCTCTCAGTATTGGCTTTGCCATATACTACTCTTTCAAGGATGAACGTATCGTTTATTTGGGAAATGATAAAATGCATTTTGCGTTTGAGCGCATTACGTATGTCCTCACCCTTACGCTCGTTCTCACATTGGCCGATCCAAACCTGCTTACGGAGCAGTAGAGGATGCGTCTCGTGTTGAGAAAGGGGCTCTTCTGCTGCAGGCAGGCACGCCTATCGATTTTGAGAGTCGAAAGCTAATACCTGCCTAACTCAAGCAATTGTATACGCCTTGAAACATTTGGCGAGATTATTTAGAAGGCTACAAGGGTTTGCCAGTGGTTACGGATCACTGCTCAAATACCTTCTTCCAAATTCAGCCAACGCTATCGAGGAGACAGACGAGATGGTCTGAGTTCTTGCAACGATTCTACTTTGAGTGGGCATATTGCCCAGGCCGCAACAATGTTTGCGATCCTCTAAGTTGAATTCCTCATCACCACTAGATGTTGGGGATTGTTGCTAGCTTGCAAGAACAAAATGGTCAAGTTCGAGGGCGGCCACCCTTGATTCTGCTGTATACCCCCAGACGTCTGACCGCAACCAGCCTGGTGATGCGGACACATGCGTAACTTGGAAGTACTTGACTTGCATCACCTATTTCATGAGGGCTATCTCAAAGGTCCGTTTTTCCTAGTTCTCCAAGGTATTGGCTTGAACAGTGTAACCATAACGATGGGCAATATGGACAAAAGGAACAAACACTTAAACTGTAAGTCTAAGAACGCTTTTTGGTGACACAATGGGCGCATTGTGGTCCCAGAAGGCCAAGTGAAATATGTGCTACTACGCGAAGCGCATGACTCTCCTTACTTGGGTCATTATGGATTTACCAAAACCACACACGCTTGCGCCGAGAGTACATTTGGCCGTCTCTCAAAGGTTGGTGTTGCCGAGTACACCACCAACTGCGCAATATGTCAGAGGAATAAACCGAGCAATACGTTGCCGGCTGGGAAGTTGCAACCATTGGACCTTGGATGTGCTCCTTGGTAAAGCATGAACCTTGACGTTGTCATGGAATTGCCTACCACTGATACAGGACACAATAGGGTGTTAACGATCGTGGATCGTTTACTAAGGTGGTGCACTTAGGTGGCCACTAACCATCACTTGATGCAATCGAGAATGCTCGTCTCTTTATTGATGACGTGTTCAAGTTGCCTGGCATGCCAAACAAGATCAAAGTGATCGTGACAGTAGATTTACAAGCCACTTCTGGCAGGAAGTTTGCTCGTACTTCGACACGAAAATTAAAATACTATTAGCTTCCATCCTCAGATCGATGATCCGAACAAAACAGCTAAACCGAGTTCTGTAATTTCCTTGAGCAATATGTGGATCCTCACTAAGCCAACCGAGACACCCTCCTTTCAATTGCAGAGGTCACAATTGATAATCCTTATCAGGTCCGATTTAAGGAAATTACGTTTTTCTGTATGGAAGACATCCGCACACTCCTCTCACGCGCTCGGTCCCCGGTGAGGCGGGGATGTCAACCATATGAGTACCAAGTGCACGCCAATTTGTCCAATCTTTGCAAGAGATGCACGAACAAGCGTTGGTTTTGGCCGTTGCTCAAGATCGACAGAACAAGTTTGCTGACACGCACAGGATTGATTTGAGTTTTTAAGTTGGCAATAAAGTACTTTTGCAACTTAAAATCTTCAACTCAAGCACCCAGCTTCTGCTTCGTTGGGTAAGCCCTTTTATCGTTTTTGCAAAAGTTTGACCTGTTGCATAACGACTGGATTTGCAAATCCACGGGGCGAACGCATCCTGTGTTTCATGTCAATTTACTCAAGCTGTTTAGGTCTGACGGCCATTCTTAGCCACAAGCACCGGAATCGGAACTCGCCAATGATCATACTCAAGCTGTTTAGGTCTGACGGCCATTCTTAGCCACAAGCACCGGAAATGGAACTCGCCTATGATCATAAGGCCTGGAATGTAGAGGACGTCTTAGGACATTGCGACACCCGTCATAAGCCTCTCAAAAGAGCTTTTGATCACATGTCCCGATTACGACTCCAATTGGGACTTGTACGAACTTCAGGACAACATCCTACTACATTGTAGTGACCTGGTTCAAACAGTATTGGTTATGATGGGCTTTCACCCAGCAAGCTCTGTACCACGGCAAGTGTGCTACCCGGTACAAGTCGAAATGCAATGAACAAATGCGAAAGATACGAGCGCAAATATTTGCTCTTTTCCGTCCCTGTGATGATGCAAAGTCCATTCGCTCACATTGTGTTTTTCGCTAGCTAAGGCAAGTATTGACACCACCCGACTTAAAAGACGTACGCTTAACGAGGACTTTAAGTTCTTTTGAGAAGAGAGGAGTGTAACGATCTGAGCTTTTTAGGCGTATTTGGGACGTTTTCCTAATTACATAAAAAATGTTATACTGCTTATCAATATATTAATTGATAAATGATTGCATCTTGATATTCAACACACGCGTGTGCTGACTAAATCCTGGTCGATTGGCGAGACGACCAAGATGCTATTGCAAAAAGCATCGTAAAGTAACTCGATTACTTCGCAATAGTAAGACATAATTTAATAATAACGTTAGCTTGATTACTTATGAAGGAATAACTTGATTAATTGATAACTAGTTACCTTATTATGACTTTTATTATTTCGGATAAAGATTCTCATTGTTTTGTTTAACGACAGTCGTTAACCCGTAAGAAAACACCTTTGAAAGTGGTCCAAGGGAGCCACCGACAGATTTTGCAATATACATTGTATTATCAAGTATAATACAAAAGTACATAGCGCGGTATTTTGTATCATCAAGTATAATACATATATACATATCGCGATACATAATATATATTACGGATATATATGATATTATCAAGAGGCACTATGACACCTACGTAAAGTTATGAGGCTCCTGGCATAAGCCAAGAGTCATAACGAAACTTTCCAAGGAGAGATTTGTCTCCTCTCACATGTCACGTGAAGAGGTAGATCTTTTAGGTTGTGACAGGTTTGTCTCCTTTCACATGTCACGTGAAGACTTTTTGGGTTGTCACGTTCAATAGGTAGAAGTTGTCCTGTCACAATCCCCTAACATAGGTGTCACAGGATTGCCAAGCACTCAACTAACTCGCGTTGGCAAGTATAAATACTTGCAAGGCCGATCTCAGTGCAACCCTGAGAACACCTCTTCTTGTTATTGCATTTTTGTCCAATTTTCGCATGATTTCTTTCTGAAAAGATTAGAAAAGATCTTCACAATTTTCACGAAAGTTAGAATCGTTACACAAGGGGCGAGCGGCACAGCCCGCCCCAATGTGTGTGCAAGCAGGGGGCGGGCTGCAGCGAGCCCGCCCCAACAAAAATGCAAGCAGGGGGCAGGCTACAGCTAGCCTGCCCCAACAAAAGCGGGCAAGGGGCGGGCGGTTGCAGCACTACAACAGCCAGCCCGGCCCAACGTGTGCAAGTAGGGGGCAGGTTGCAGACAGCCTGCCCCGACAAAAAAGCAAACAGGGGGCAGGCTAAAGCTAACCCGCCCCGACAAAAGCGAGCAAGGGGCGGGCGGCAGAGCCCGCCTCGACGTGTGCAAGCAATGGGCAAGCTGCAGCGAGCTCGCCACCACAGGAGTGCAAGCAGGGGGCAGACTACAGCTAGCCCGTCCCGACAAAAGCAAGCAAGGGGCGAGCGGCTGCGGAATTGCAGCAGACAGCCCGTCCCAACGTGTGCAAGCAGGGGGCAGGCTGCAGCGAGACCGCCCCACAGAAACGCAAGCAAGGGACAGGCTACAACTAGGCCACCCCAACAAAAGCGAGCAAGGGGCGGACGGCTGCGGCATCGCAGCAAACAGTCCGTCCCGACGCGTGCAAGCAGGGGGCAAGCTGCAACGAGACCGCCCCACAAAAACGCAAGCAGGGGGCAGGCTACAGTTAGCCCACCTCGACGAAAGCGAGCAAGGGGCGGGCGGCTGCAACGCTGCAGCAGACAGCCCGTCCCAACGTGTGCAAGCAGGGGGTAGGCTGCAGCAAGCTTGCCCCAGAGAAATGCAAGCAGGGGGTAGGCTACAGCCAGCGCGCCCCGACGAAAGCAAGCAAGGGGCCGACGGCTTTGTTGCATTTTTCAAAATCAGTTGATTATGCACTATAAAGGAAGAAATAACAAGCTCTACTTTAACAAGAGGTAATGAATAGAGATTTGCAAGCTCATCATATGAAGAAGTCAAAGCAACCGGCGTCAGGTACGTACCACGTAGTAGACTAATGAGCTCTTGCCTCGGGTTTGCTTTGGCTCCTCAGAGGCCAGGTTGACAACTTCAACCCTACTCATCTCCTCAAGACAGCTCCCTTCAGTGTCACAACCCCGCATACTACGTTTGACACCGTCTGCAATATCTGATCGTGTTTATTTTCCAATAACGACAAGAATTTTTGTTTTATCACCTTGCACAACTTCTGGAATCTGCTCCATCATCGCTGCTAGCCTCTCTTTCATCGCCCCAAATTTACACGACGCCAATCATGCGACCTATTTCACTCTCAATCTTGCTCACGATGGATTCACTCACTACAGTATCGAGTGAAGTGAGGTCGTCTGTTGCTTTATTGTCATGCGATGTTACACCCGACCCCGCATTCACATTCAGTTCGTACAAAGGCAATGTCGATGGGTGCCTCATCATAGAGATCCCGCATGCTATGTTCATGACCCCCCTTTGTAGCTTTCTTAGCACCTTGAGGGGGAATGTACAGGCATCAAGTACTGGACAGGCATCAAGTTCACTTACTTATGTCAACCCGCATGGAGTAGACGGTTCATCACAGTTACATCCACTTACTTGTGTCAGTCGGGAGCTTGTATCCTTGCAACTCGTTCCATGGACACATTGCTGGGACTAAATAGTTTGCCGGGTAGTAGACTTCGTTGGGACAAGACGCCTGAGGCCTGGCAAGTATTGGAGGGTTGTGTTAGGGTGGGTACTATTGGCCGCTGGTTCCCTCCGAGTGTTTGAACTAGAAAACTCAGCGTTATTGTCACATAAATTGAGCTTCACATAACCATAGTAAAGTACAACGAACTTCGAGTCTTAGAATTAACATGCACATCATAGCTGCTCCATTGCTAGGCTGAAGACATTCCCTGGCCGACACTTTCTTCACGCTGCGTGCTCTCCTCGAACCAGTGGAAAGAGGAAGCGACGCTGGTGCGCTTCTCATGCAGCAGATTGCCGGTAGCACACTCCGTCCTCAATCTCGGGATCTCGACTATCATCTCTCCTTGAAATGAATCTTGCTTATTCAAGATAAATGTATTTTGTTTAAATATATATAAAATCAGAGATAGGTGGAAGAGTGTAAAAATCAGGGAGCGATCTTCGCCCTTATAGTGAATTTCGTTTACCCATCTATATCCCTTGACTCACTTACCGTAGTGTGCCATAGTTGCACACTAACACAAGGCACAAGAAAGAGGCGAGTTTGAGGACTAGAGCTTCTCCTTAGAAACTCATGGCCTCTTGCCTACCAGGCATACAAGCATGTATAAGCACATACACAACATCAGGGGACTGAATAGCAAAGGCGCTCTCATTCAGATGACCATAAAGTAGCTAAAACACATCCCACTGACTTAGGTGCAAAACCATGAACTATGTCCGCTATGTGACCCCGAAATGTCAGAGAGCATAACTCTGTTAATACTACTCCAAATTGAGCAAACTTAACGGCAACGGACGCATCTTAACAAGACCTTTCCAGAAAGTCCTAGTTTTCTCCATTTGAAGCGCAGACAAAGCGGCCATGTCAATTTCCGTGAAGGCTGGTCATTAGAACAAACCCAAAAGTGCACACATGACTTGCAAGTAGAAATTTGACTGTAAAGCCCACTGTCCAGAATGAGGGACCACGAGATCCCAGTTTGCTATGTATCTAGTGACCACCTGGTTGACCACGGCGCAAGGTGCGCCGATTCGTGGAAAGCCCGTTAAGTTGGGACCCACGGATCTAGGTATAACGACCATATTAATTGGTCGGTTGACTGAAGTCCTAACTGTTCAATTAATTGACAACGGCTCCGCCTACCCAGGTCTCAACCACACTGGTAGGACATCGATTTACCGAATCTCAGTTGACCTCCCGACTTTCAGTATACTACGGTCACATGTGCTAATCTACAAATAATATTCTAAATGAATGCATCTATCCTCAGCGTACTGGGTCCAAGTATATTGACTATCCTTATACGAGCTTACTCCATATCAACGTACTGATAATATGTCCTACATATGTACAGGCAATTTCAGCAAACTATACTCTAATATAACACAAAAGTCATCTTGTTGACCTTTTCGACAAAGTCAAGGAACATTCATTTAGATGAACTCGCACATGTGAGTATATTGACATAAAACTTATTTAGTGTTATATTTATATATGCAATTATTAAAATAAATAATGAATTGATTCATTACAATCTCCCCAACTTAAATTGTTGTCGCCTCGACAACACTCAGCATATGATACTTTTATGTAATAATACACTTCAGTCAACTAGGTAAAGCAAAGCAAGCAAACAAGACACGAGCGTAATATATTCACCTACCCAGTGCAAGTAAAAATAAATCACAACAAACTGTCATGCAAGCAACCATCTGACTTCACAATCAACAACTGATTCATTACACTCTCCTAGCCCCAGGCAAGCAGGCCACATCTTCAAGAAATCACAGACCCTCCATGCCACTCATCCTGGTCAATATCCAATCCCTCGACATCTGATTTCATCAATCTGCTTGTTACATCCGGTGGTGGTCAGAGACGTGTCGGGGTGTGGGGGGTGATATGGTGGTGACTGGTCATTTGGCGTTGAAGATGATGCCCCGCTTAAACTTTTTGTTCCTGAGGCCACATAGGCCATATGAACCAGAGAGAAGCAATTTGCCACATGAGTCATACAAGCTAAAAAGACTCTGCGACAGAAACTACACTCACCTGGTAAGCAGGCCGCGGAAAAAAATGGTGTTGCCTGCTGTCAGACACTGACGAGCCTAGCTTTGGCAAGCCAAGACCTCAATCCAAGTTACAGGAAAAAGTGGGGTGTCTCACCTGGCCCACTAAACGTCAGCGAAGCATGAGCAGCGCCTGCCAAAGTACCTTACACTATTGAAGTCCTCGGTTCACACAAATCACTTACTATATTGGATCAAGGTCTTTGGACAACTGACAACACAAATTAAGCCCGAAATTTGGAATAATCTTGGATGGCCAATTGTAGTGATGCGTGTGACGTATGAGCTTTAGAAACTAACGTCAATGAAGAGTGAAGGTTATTGGAGTCAATTATGATGCTGCATATGATCGAACTCTCGTGAGCTTTTAGAGTGTACGTTTGAGGGTGAGGATTTGAGAGACGAAGTGTCAACATTTGAGGTGCATCGAACAGGCATGAATATATACAATATTACGGACATGATGACGTCGTCTACGTTGACATCCTTGCCAGTACGCAAGGAACATGGCAATTGTGCCCATGAGACCATGCATGAGACTACATGAGACAATTCCAGTTGCATGTAGTTTGACTGTAGACGTTTCCATTTGACTTGCCACTCGTGTGAGCGTTGCCACTCGGCTTGCCATGTGTGGAGAAACACAAAAGCGGATTTGCCATCTGACAATTTGATGAAATTAAATTGAAGTTTGAAAGTGCAGAAATTTTCTACACTTTCACACATGATCTAGTTCAAAAAGTTCAATGTCTATGTCAAATGTATAAGCTCCATGCAGCATAGAAAACTCCATCTTACAATCTCACGAGAGTAGGCAAGCTGATAGAAGCTAGAAAATTCTACAAGTATATAGCAGGCAGGAAAGATGAGAGAAAGCATTGCAGTGCATTTCTACAGTGCTGTTAGAATCCGCGCGTCAATTTTTCCGTCCCATGTCACATATCCGTTCTAGAGCGTTGCAGCACAGAGCTACTCAGAATTCGCACTTACGTGCTCGCTTGCAAGCTTTAGTCATGGCAGAAAATCGCAACACTACGGTCAATACTTCTGCTGCAACGGGAGGAATTACAGAAGTCAATCTTGCTAGCCAGGGCAATACTGGCACCAGATCTCAAATGGAGAACACCTCTGGTGAGTCTTCAGCTACTCAGCGTGCTTTCTTCGAGCAGTGGTTCCAAGAGAGTGTTACAAGAGCAAGTGAGGAAGAGCTCCCTCCCCCTCCTCCTCCTGGTAATCCCCCAGCCGCCGCTCCAGCTCAAGGGCCTAGCCTCGCTTCTGTCACACAGCAATTCGGTCAATTGCAGCAGCTGATTACTACGCTGGCCAAAGACAAAGTTAACAAAGCGTCTGACAATGATAAATGGGTACAACAAGTGAAGAAGATTAAGCTGAAGCAAGACATTATGGGTGACCACAAGCTGTCCAACATCAACAAGCTACATACAAAGATTTGCTCTGATGTGGTGGACCCGATTGTCGATACCCAAGCAGCCCTGGAGAAGCAGGATGTGGAGGAAGCCAAGAAGCTCCTAACTGAAGGTTTGTCCACAATTTCTCAGAGAGCTGGGCAAATAAATACTGCAGATGCTCATGGTTGGAATGTGGTGGTGGAGGTGAATAGGTTCATGAATTTGGGCAAGGCTGAGAATGAGTGGGAAGACAAGTTATCTAAAGTCCTAGCTAAGAGGAAGAAGCCCGAACCTACTGTTGCTGCTCAAAAAATTGCCCAAAAAACTACGACACAAGAGAATAATTGACAACGCCAGCATATTCCTCAGGCAGTGAAGGACAGTTGGATCTGTTTCACGTGCAATGCCCCTGGCATACTTCTAAGGCCTGTCTGTATAACAAGCCCTTTTATCAGGTCGCTCCTCAGATGGCTCAGCAGCAGATGAATCAATTCAACCAACCCCCCCAGCAATTTAACCCTGCTTTCAACAACTTCAATGGCCCTCCTCAGTTACCTCCCCCAGTCAACAACAATAGGCAGCAGCCCCCAGTCCAGAATAATTTCACAGGCAATCAGAGGCAGGCATAGGAGTCAATAGAGATAACTTTGTACCAAACAATGGTGATTTAAGGCTGAAAGCCAATTTGCAAAATGTCTCTGGAATACATTGATGTGAATGGCTCAATTGCTTTATTGTATGATTGTGCTTGTATCCATTCAATAATTGATGAATATCGGTTGTGACAACCAGCTGTAAAAAAGTTGGAATGCTGCTGTCTTGACAACAAGATTGCACTTATACCAATTCAAATCATGCAAACTTTGAGTCTAGCAGTGAGGTCAATCTGAGACAATCAGACTTGATAGAAATCTGAGACAATCAGAGTGACAAAGGTTGAGACAATCAACCTGAGAGATGGCAGCTGATCTATTGTGTTGTGCATGCCAGAGGCACTGGATGATGATGATGTAAAGTTCTTGATATTGCTGGGTGAGAGAGAGGAATTCAAGGAGGCCAGCAAGGCTGGCTCCCTCCCAGAAATTTCAGGGCTGGCTAAACGCTTGACCCAGAGAGTTGCATGGTGGAGATCTTGGTGCACAAACAGATTTGTGCTCTCTACCATTGACAAAGGTTACAGGCTGGAATGGAGAGACAACCCTCCTCCACCTTTTATAAAAGAGAACCACAAATCATTGATGGCTTATATGTCCTTTGCCAGAGAAGCTGTTAATGAGCTGGGGGTTACAGGTGCTGCCAAGATCTGGTCAGACACTACACCTCCTTTGTGCATTAGTTTACTTCATGTTGTGGAAGGGAAGAAGCCTAGGCTTACTCTAAACCTTAGAATTGTCAATAAGTCTCTAAAGGTTGAGCATTTCAAATATGAAGGCATATCTAAGCTTTCAGATGTGCTAGAAAGAAATGACTATATGTTCTCCGTAGATCTTAAGTCTGGCTATCATCACATACCTGTTCACCCAGCCTTCCATTCTTTTCTAGCTTTCCAACTAGAGGGAATTACCTATGCTTTTTCCTCCCTCCCTTTTGGGCTAGCTACAGCCCCTCATGTCTTCACCAGGGTCCTGAAGGAATTAGTAGGCAGGTGGAGAGATGAGGGTATCAAGATTTTACCATATCCCGGATGATTTTCTCTATTGTGCAAGAACCGTGGAGACCCACCACCAGCACCTGGATAAGGTGCTAAAGGATTTTCTCTCAGCTGGTTTCATAGTGAATAGACAGAAGGCTGTGCTTGAACCTACTAGAGTTCTAAAATTCTTGGGAGTCATTGTCAACTCCAAGTCTATGTGGCTTTATATTGATGGTCAGAGAAAGCAGAAGCTACTGGTAGCCTTGAGGAAATTGGAATATATGTTCCAGAAAGGATATTTGGTCAAGGTGAAGAAAGTAGCATCTGTAGCTGGTCAAATTGTCTCCATGAAGCCTGCCTTTGGAGTCATTACCAGTCTCTATACTAAAGCCCTCTTCAAGACAATAGCCCAGAAACAGGAATGGTCGGATAAGGTCCCTTGTCTACCAGGAGTAGGTCCTGAGCTTCAGTTCTGGATAGCTCATTTTGACCAACACAATGGAGCTCCTGGTAAGACCAATCTGTCCCAAGATGTGGTCATGCTCCTGCAAGTTTGCCAAAGGTCTTGGGCAGCTCTGATGACAGATTTAAGATCTGGGAAGAAATATGAGATTTCAGGAACATCTACAGTTCCAACCCCATCTTCTTATGTGGCTAGTGGAGTGCAAGGAGCTATAACAGCTCTCCAGCTGGCGCAGCCTTACATACAGGACAACCAATTGCTGATCAGGTTCAGGACCATGATATATTATCTGCTCTTAAGCAAGGAGTTCATCCAGACCCTCAGGTGGCCCAGCTCATCAGGGAGTTCTATGCCCTCACTGTCCCTTTCAAGCTTGCCTTGCAACTGGAATGGTTGACACCTTGGCCTGAGGATAGTCTTTCTGATGCTTCCATTCAGCTGGAAGGAGATGATTTTGAGTTGCATCCGGGGGCGTTTGACAGATTAGAGGAGAAATGGGGGGCCCATTCCATAGACAGGTTTGCTCACTTAGATAATACAAAGTGTACCAGATTTAATTCAAAATGGCCTTACCCCAGATCAGAGGCTATTAATGCCTTCACTGAAAACTGGCAGGAGGATAACAACTACTGCTTCCCCCCTCCGCAGCTGACTCTAGCAACTGTGCAACATACCCTTAGATGCAGAGCTGTATGCACTCTCGTTATCCCAGAATGGCACGCTGCCTGCTGGTGGCCTGGGCTGCATGTTAGCAGAGACGTATGGGCCCCTTTTATCTTGGATTCTTCCTACATGGGGCCCAGCCAGGAGGTTCTGCTGGTAGGAACTCATAAGTCTGCTTTGCTGGGAGAGGCATCCCTATTTGTCACATGATGGCATTGAGGGTGGATGGCCGGGATCCACGCAGACATATGGGTGGCTACCCACCCTGTTCTGAGCAAGCTGGAGGCTACTGGCATGGAGATGGCCCTTAAGATGATGGCCCCTTGCTCATTGAGAACTTATGACTGCTACTGGAGGAGATTCTAGCAGTGGTGCCTGGAGATGCAAGTTCAAGACCTCCCTGCCTTGGAGCAAGTAGTAAGGCTCTATTTCCTCCACTTGCTGAATATAGGAGTCTCTATTTCCGTGTTCAAGCTGTCCTCGGCTGCTATATTCTGTATGCATAATTTGCTTAACATGCGGAGCCCTACAGAGAGTCTGGGCATGAGGAATCTCAGGAGGACTGCAGAAAAGATCTTGCCTAGGCCTGATCAGTCCAAGGCCCCTATTAGCCCTGGCAAGGTGTCAGAAATCATGCAGTTATATGCTTATCAGGATGCTCCGACAGACAAGCTTATGAGAGCTGCTTGCATTCTTTTCACGTATACAGCAGCACTTAGATACTCTGATCTGAGAGTGATTAAACATGAGGCTGTCAAGCTGATAGGAGGACCAGCTATCCAAGCTGTTTGGATGTCTATCCCAGAGGCCAAGAATGACCAACAGAAGATAGGTGAATGGCCAGTGCTTCATGCCACAGATGCCTTATGGTGTCCTGTGGACATGTTCTCCAAGCTGTTAGCAGAATGCCCTGAGTACTCTGAACCAGGACCCTTGATCCAAGAGCTCACACCTCAGGGTAGACCTTCAGAGAAGCCTGTGTCTTACCCAACAGTGCATCAGTGGTGTGCAGAATGTTTCACAGCTGTAAAGTTAGACACTAGCCTGTTTAGCACCCACTCTTTGAGAAAAGGTGCTGCCTCCACTGCTGCTAACATGAAGGTTTCTGATAGTATCATCCAGGATATGGGAAGATGGAAGTCCAACAAGGGCAAGGAACCTTATTTGGTACAAGCTCATTCACAGGCAGCTCTAGCGGCCAGAGCTATAGCTCCCCTTGATACTCCAGAGGCTGCCAGTATTTCTCAGGAGCAGCTCTTGATTGCATTCATGAGGAAGAAGAGCAGAAGGTGATAATGAGTATCCCTGTTGTCTGGCAGCTTTTGCATTATGATGTGGTCATTTCTGCTCCTACTGTGTTACTAAGGTCATTTTGCTTACCTCTCCTTGGCTGTTTTCCCTGCCATCCTGTTCCGGTTCTTTCTGCACCCCTCTTGGTTGATTCTCTGTGCTACTCTCTAGTTGTCCTACTTGGATTGCATTTCTTCCTCTGCCTGTCCTACCCCAGCCTATTCTACTATACTCTGCATGTGAGCTGAATTTGCACTTGTATACTACATCTATAATTCTAACCTGCATTATATTATATCATGTGTGAGGATGGATGATGTATTTCAGATGTATTGAAAGTTGTATAAAATTTATGCATCTTCAAATTGATAATATGACGCCATTTGCCTGACCGGACTGGGCAGGACACTGTGCCACGCGATTACCTTCATTTACCATTTTTCCCACGCGATCGACCGAATGGCGCGCCGAATTTGGCCCTGCCTTTTTTTTTGCCATAGCCATTTAGGGTGCCATGTCCAAGTGGATTTCTACAATGTAGCAGGCTCCTCATTGGTCCTCGTACTCCTGGAACGTGCCCCAAAATCATTGGAAATGAAATATGACTCGATTAGCCCACAATTGAGCCTGATATTGATGCAATTACCATGCAGCGTGCATCAGCATGCATGAGCGAGCAGAATAAGCCCAGAATTAGCATGCAACAAGCTCGTTTCTTTCCGTGCATTCAGGCTTCTCATTTGAACAAAGGCGCACGTCAGTTGAGTCGGTTGCACGCTGGCCCGTCCGCAATGTACGTGGACTCCACTAACACACGTGACACGACTTCAGTTGTATAGACTCTTGCCAACGTGCACCTATAGCTGCTTCAACTATGTACCACTTAAGGCACGCATGTTTGAAAGTAAAAAAATCACTAAGATGTTTTCACGTAACCAGGCTCATTAATCTAGCTTAAATGTGAAGCAGGACATTGCATTCACTTCTAAGAGTACCTGCCGTATACTCATTGCTTGCATGCAGCCGCCTCTCAACTTAATCCTAGAATGGCAATTAAGTTAGCCAATTAACATGTGGCAAACGATTCCCCGCGGCCAGAGCCGCGGCCATATTTTGGTAGACACTATGGGGGCTGCTATGGACCTAGCCATGCGTGCAGCTGCTGCATGAGGCATTCTTCGAGTCAATCAATGAGCTGGCTCACGAGTCCGGTCCGTTCGTTTCTCTGAACACGTCACCGCCATAACGCGTCTGGAATTGAGATGCGTTCCAAACTCAATGCTCTGGTGTGTCCGTACTGTCGAACTCAGACCTCCGATCCCTCCCCATACGCATGCATGCAGGAAGTGAAGTAGACTCAGCCTGTTCTCTAAGACTTTAGCTGCAGACGACCTCCTATATGACTGCTCTATCACTTCCATACACATACTCAGCACGGCCATGCATACTTTTCCCTCCAATTAATCCACAAATAGTTGAGAAGACACCAGATGTGCAAGTAGGTTACCTATATGCGCATGCGTACGCCAGGTGGCACTTCTCTATGTGCGTGGCAACTGTGTCAATCTGTTCTCGAGAATAGACACGATACTGTTTGTCATCTGGGCCGTTATTTGGGCATTTGTCGCCTACTTGATTGTGGGTGGCCAGAGGGGAGACCCCGCCGAGACACATGTGCGGGCCAAATTCCTGACAGCTGTCGTTGCCCTGGTCTGGATCGGGATAAGTTACTCCACCTCTTTCATGGAGGCATGGGTAAGTGCCCACGTCCTGAGGTGATGCCCCCTCTTGCGCTGATCGATGTTGACATAACGTACGCAGATCTACACTGTAGAAATCCACTTGGACATGGCACCGTAAATGGCGATGGCCATCGCCATTTACGGTGCCACGTCCATATATTGCTCATAGCTTAAGTGCGTGGTCGATACACAGTCTATGAATACAAGATGCAGTATATTCATGTGTGTCTTATATTGTTGTATCTTAGTTGGTAACGCCAATGCATGTGCAGCCTGCATGTGAAGCTGATGGCTAGTTGAAACTGGTGAGGAAGGAGTTTGTTTTGGGAAGATTCATGGGGAGAAGGGGGAAAGGGCCTTCTGAAGTCATTCTCGCAATCAAGGCATGACATGGTTTGCACCAGCAGCATGCATGTGCCGAAGCTTATTTGAATAATTTTGCTCTGGGTTGGCGAATTCTCCTCCTGCTTTCAGCAATTTGGCTTAGCTCAATTCCGATCTCCAGGTGCGTGGTAAGAGGGTTAGCACGAAATCCAAGAGTTGTACTATTGTGTGCACACCATGTCCTGTTATTGCGGATATTTGAGCCAGTGACATAGGCTGGGCAGGGCAGCGCCCCCCCCCGCTCTCTCTCTCTCTCTCTCTCTCTCTCTCTCTCTCTCTCTCTCTCTCTCTCTCTCTCTCTCTCTCTCTCTCTCTCTCTC
>WELA01003449.1:211596-236898 GCA_009602735.1 Mesotaenium endlicherianum
GGGGGGAGGGGGGGGAGGAGAGGGGGAGGGGAGCGTACGCTTGACAAAGATCTCATATGGGGCCACTTGGCAACAAGAATCTGTGACACCTGACACTTGGCAAGAGTCCTTTTTGTAGTTAGGCCAAATAGTCTCTCGTGCCACATGACGGCGCTTGTGGCACTTGCGGCATGAGACGACAACTGGCGGGCCTGACGGTGGCACTCGAGCCAGACAGAGCAGCAACTTGCAGCAGACCTACTTGCAGTTATGATTTTGGCAGCCCTCCTGTCCACGTTCTACAGATTATGGATGTGTTCTTTGGGGAGGGGGCGGGGCTGGGCGCAGCCGGGCGGAGCCGGGCGGGGGGGGCAAGATGTAGAGTGGAGTTAGAGGAGATCTGTTGTGGGACCTTGCGTGAGCTAGGGCTTTATAAAGTCCCCGCTACTTTGTCTCTGCTTGAAATCTGTCAACAAGTTCTCACTTACGAGCAGTCTTGGGACCCTGTGTCTTGCTGCATGCGGCAGGAACTACATATATGCAGCTGTAACTTACTCAAAAGTTTTGAGTGAAAATTATACGTGAGATATGTGCGGGCACTCAGCTGCGATGTACCGGAACTCTTTGACTGTACCGCTTACAAGCAAACATTTAAGACGTTCTGCATCGTTTGGAGAATTGATATAGGAACCAGCATGTGCATGCATGGGGAGAATTGTGAATATCTTTGTCTACTTCTGAGCCGATTTAACAGGCACGTGGGATCACGTACTAAGTGCCGGATGCGCGTCATCAAACATTGAACCAAACTCATACGTCATCATTGAGGCCCGGTCAGTGCGGGCAGCAACTCTAATCAATAATTGGCGGGTCTGTTTGCTGCCTCGCATACTCTGAGATTTGCAATTCAGATTTCCAAGTAGAATATAAAACCTCGATACTTTGTCGGTCTAAGAACGAATTCGGGCTCTTGTAACGCTTACATAAAACGTGTAAAATGGAAGACATGCACGGATGTATCCATGTGCCGATGCAAAAAACCAAAGTGCCTCTAGCTTTGGAGACGCTTAAATAAAAATCGCAAACATTCTGACTTAATATACAAAAATTTTGACCCAAATTATTGTATATAAATACATTTAACCTGTGGCCATTTGAAAGGTTCAAATTAGATAAAGAGATTATGTATTCCCACAAGATCGATTGATCAACTTAGGGACTAAGTTAGCTGATTCACCCCATGAGACAAAAATTGCTTCTAATCATAAACCACAAAACCTTTCAAGATTCTGTTTGATAGCAAGCTCCATAAGTCAAGATGAGGAAAAAAAGAGGAGCAACAAAAAAGAAAAAAAGAACAAAAAATGTGCATAAAAAGTGAAATAGGGGGGCAAATTTCTGTGTCTGCATATTACCACTGTGAGTGTCAGGATATACACACAAAACTCACCCGGGGTCAAACCTCGGACAGTAACTCTCAACGCGCGTGCACTTGAAACGGGTACAAACGAGGTACTTAAGCGCGTCAATCATGTAAATTGCTGTCAAATGTTCTTAAAGCCAGTATAAGTGCGCGTCACATCAATCAAAAAGGAGGTTATGACACCATCACATACATGGAGCTAGCTAGCTCCATTCCACAGCACCTTGCATATACGTGTGCAGGTATGTCCTTCAATGTCACAAGAACGAGAAATTGACTTGGGAGGATCAATGAATTCCAATCGTGCATGCACAAATGATGAGTGATCGCATCAATCTTCCCCATGTTTCTCCACGTACTTGCTAACATCTCGTCCTGCAAAAAGAATATGTCACTTACTAAGAGGCAACTAGGCAGCAACTAGGAAAGCTCTTTCTGCGCACGCCAACTCACATGCTTCGAAAGTATGTCGGAGGAGCATGATAGCAAGAAAGAGTAGACCAAGCAAACAGCCAGCACCTCGCGGTTAACAACTACGTGCCAAATATAGGCTACCTATCGCGTTATAACAGTATGACATCAACAAAAAAGAGCAGCACCTTATTGTTTCACAAGTGATACCGACGGAATTACAAGAATATGGGTCCATGTCCGAAGTTGTGCCCTTGTGCCCTTGTGTCAGTTAAGTACCACAAACATCACCTGTGCCTGACCTACAGCTACGCCAGGTGGCAACTGCCCCGGCTAGAGAAACAATAAATTCTCTATCTAATCTTGACAAGGCTAACAGCAGAGGGGAAATACACGGAAAGGAAGCAAGGGGGAATATTAGAGCTTTGAGGAGAAAGAGACAGGTCTAGCCCCGGCGCGCACTGAAGAGCAAGAGCTTCAACAGATAGTGCGGGAAAGGGCAGTGTCCAGAGCTGCCAGCTGGCCTTTGCTTACAGCCCGCCCCCTGAAGGCAAACCTCTCCTTGCGCATCACCATGTGCCATGCAACTAAGACCCTGTTCACACTTCTCTCCCGTACAAAGCACCATACCAAGAAGGACTGAAAACGAAACGGGACTTCGGCCGAGACTCGCCTGCTCACACACACGCCTTCGCTCTGTTCCTTCAGTCAATAGTAGTCGCCTGCTCGCACACGTGCCTTCAACCTGCTGCACCGCATGCCCCGCCGCACGTCATGCCAACGTCTCACAAAGCTCGGCTCAAGTCAAGCGGCCAGAGTGCACGCGGAGCCGAGCCCCCAGACCGCCGCCACCTGCCACCTGGACGCGCACGCGTGAGCGAGCAGTTCCAAGCGCACCAGCTCCACACCCAACTCCAAAGGAAGACGTAGGGCGCGTCTCCAGCCCCGGCCCACACGCCAAGCGCAGCACGCACGCACGCGCGCGCGCACGCAACGCAACGCGCAACGCAGCGCCCGCGCCGAGATGCAGCGCCGCCCGGCTTAGCTACTGCGAAAGTTGGGCAACGAGTGTGAACGCGGGGCCGAGCCCCCAGACCGCCACCTGGATGAGCATCTCCAGCTTGACCACCTCCAGGAAGATGTAGACAGAGTGGATCTCGAGGCCGTGCGAGCTCTCGCTCTCGCGCACGCTCTTGGCCTCGCGGTACTCGGCGCACGCCTCGGGAATCTCGCGGGGGCTCGCGTGCAGGATGACGTTGCGAGCGCGCATGCCGAGTGCGGGCGTGAGCACCGCGATCTGCAGCACCACGATGACGCCCAGGGCCGCGATACAGCAAAGCGCGGGCAGGGGCACGTCGGCGCGGGGGGCGAGGAAGAGCGCGGCGCACGCGAGCGCGACGGCGTGCGCGAGCTCCGCCTTGTTGAGCGCCGAGAAGACGACAAGCGCCACGCTCAAGCCCACCGGCTTTGTCACCAGCGGCGCGCCGAACTTGATCTGCGCGCCCCCCCGCCCGGGTTGCCGCCGCAGCCGCCGCCGCGGATGGGAGCCCGGTCAACGCTGAGTGTGCGCGAGCGTGTGTGGGGTGGGGAGTGTGCGCGTGCATGTGCGTGTATGTGCACGGGTGTGTGGGTGTGGGTGTGGGTGTGTGTGTGTGTGTGTGTGTGTGTGTGTGAGAGAGAGAGAGAGAGAGAGAGAGAGAGAGAGAGAGAGAGAGAGAGAGNAGAGAGAGAGAGAGAGAGAGAGAGAGAGAGAGAGAGAGAGAGACGCCTGCCGAGGGAGAGCAGCTACAAGCCATACCTGTGGCACCTGTGATGTGCAGATGCGTGATCAACCCCTTTCAAGATTTGCCATACTGAAGAGAAATATGGCCCAGAGGTCTTTTGCAGGCTACGGAACAGATCCTTGCATGTCAAGAGGCACGAGGCATGCATGTTCAATGATGCGCGCGATACAGGTCCAGGGGGGGGGGCAGGACACCCCAGAGAGCCTCCCACCTCTCACCCTCAAGCAGCAACTCTCTTGATCATCTGCAGAACGCGACAGGCTTCCAGCACTGGCGGATGACAGATGGTGCCGTCTCGTCAGACATAGGCATGGCCCGCCATGGTTGCTGAGAGACTCTGCCCTCCAGAAGCACCCACCCTCCTTCCCCCTCCCTCCCCTCCNGCTTACGACCTCTGATGCCCGGTATCGGCTCACGCTTCAAGCTTCAGCACTAATGTGCTTCTTGTGTGCCCCGTGCGAGACAGCTGGACATGCACGTGCACTGAGCAGAAGATTCAGCTGCACGCCGACAGCTGGACATGCATGAGCAGAGGATTCAGCTGCACCCCGTGCGAGTGCGATGGCGAGGGCCACTGAGTCAACGTCAGGATGTGACGTTGATGGCTGATGGCTGACGCGCTCGTACCCAAGCTTCCGTGAAGGAGATGGCGGAGAGCATCCCAATCCAGACGAGGGAGACGGCAGCGGCCAGGAGCTTGGCCTGCACGCGCGTTATGGTTGGGTCCTTCTCCTCGCCCCCCATAACCATGTAGACGACAAAGGCCCATACGAGGCCCCAGGTGATAAACAGCGTCGCCCCTGTGCTGGAAGTCAGCTTCACGCAGCTAGGGAACTCGAACCGCAGCGTCATCTGGCTCTTTATGAGAAGGGGGTGGAGATGCGAGGAGGGGGAGACGGTACAGGAGGTGCACAGGTGTCGCAACTGCGTCGCCTGTTGTGCACCGGCTATTAGCTGCAGCTATGGGTCACTTCCTGCAGAGGAGGACGAGGTGACTGACTAAGGGTTGCAGTCGACAAAAGGAGAAGAGAAGAAGGAAAGCAGAAGAGGTCAGGAGCAGCTCAAAGACTGCTCACTTCTAGGTAACCAGGCCGGATGCAGGGTACAAAACAAGAACCCTTGCTTACAGAACAACTTAATTATTGGCAGCTATATTGCAAGGTGGTCTTGAAGCAAACTTATGGCTCAGAAGCGCGCCTTTGTAACCGCTTCCAGCATTGACGCGACCGGAAGCGACAGGAAGAGAACGAAGAGAGGGAGAGATGGTGTGTTTCAACTTAATGTGTAAAGTCAAAAATGAACCGAAGAACGACCCTGGAGACAAGTGACTATCTTGACATGAAAGTTGGAGGGAGACGAGTGAAATTTCTGAGGCAATGGCGTCTGTTTTGGACCCCGCGTTCAGCGTGCTGAGACAAACTGAAGCATGCACCCCTTCTTGTTGGTCAACGTGGATAGTCCCTAGAATGTTCTTTACCTCCTCTTCAGGGAATACGCAGCAAATGCAACGGCGGAGAAGATCTAACGTCGTTAGTCTACTCCCACATGATCAAGTGCCAACTGGAAGTGATCTTGTCAATTCTTGGCTCTTCTGAGGGGTTCCTTCAAGATTGCTTCTAAACCAAGTGTCCTGGGCATTTCAAGTCGGCTTATGAAGCCAATTTTGTATGTGTCCATTTACGACGTATCGAGTCCTTGTAGTCAAAAGATTGCAGAGACCTCAGATCACACGAGAACATGCAAGACGGCCTCACTTAAGCGCAACACATGCAGGAAACGTGTACTTCATGGGGGTAGGCATGTCGACACAAAAAAGATAAGGCGATTAGGTGCTCACAGCGCCGCTAAAAGTTATTTCATTCAGATTTGGGCTTCAAAGACTGCATTAGCATGTCACGTATCGTGCCAATTGTCATGCAAAAAGAGAGGACGAAGTCAAATGTCAAATCTAGACATCGAAAGAGATGTGGATTTGTTAAGATGTGGCACTACTGGAGATCGTCCTCCTGCCCCACTCAGCCCACTTCTCCCCTATTCTGCCTGCTTTTGCCTAGGCCCTAGATAGCTTCTGCATAGCTCTGCATATAGCTGTCTTCTTTCTTATCGATCCGATACGGTGAAGGGACAACGTCACTTCAGACTCGCTCGACTGCGCTCTATCATGCTCGACGGACGGAGATATTCGTACGTACATGTCCTGTGTAGCATTATTCGATCGCAAAAGGTCTACTTTTATAAGGCCAAAAGCCATACGTCATAGGCCATACGGCCATCATGTCCGCGGTGGATGACACGTTGCTTTGAGTATTTTCTATGAAACACGACTATTCTCTGACGCGGTCAGTGGATGGGAGATAACACGACGATAACAGCAGGCTCCGTTGATTTGTGACGACGTTCATATACAACACGATACGTAGTAGAGTTGTATAAAGAGATCACAATCTGACTTCGATGAATTAGTAATGAGAACAAGAAAGGGAAGAACGACAGCCTTGAGCTAAGAAGAACTATTTCTAAGAACTATAAGGGTGCAAATAGATGGGAGGAAGTAGAGTAGGAAGATGGTCTTCTCATAAATGCATATCCTTTTGTTATTTTGATCTTTGAATTCACTCAGTCTATCTTCTTGCATCTTAACTTTATCTATCGGTTGGGTCAATTCCACTTCACTGCAGCACTACCTGTGCTGGAGCTAACTTAAGCTGTCATATAATTGACTACTCTTGTTTAATAAGATGTTCATACATACATCTGCAAACTTGTTTTGAACGTACATGTTTGAAGAATTCCAGATTAGGTGTCAAAGTAGGGGCTTGAATGACACATTGAGCCAACTGTTTCACGATACTTCAACATATGCCTCTGACTCAAGTAAACGACTTCTTTGGCAAACCAATCCCAATTTATTGTAATTTTTACCAACAGCTAACATCTGGACGACAACAGCACACTACAACTGTCCCTCTACGTGAGGGATAACATTTAGACGCTGGTACCTATTACAGAAAGATGGAGGCACCCCAGCCAAGGAAGGTAGATACGGTAATGGCATGCTTGTATTCTGTTGACGTTATCAAGTCTTCATTGGCAACTTTGTGAACGCAAAGCCACCGAGGTTTGCAGTTTGGACTGTTCTCTGCAGTCATGAGTTCAAATATTTCACAATTAACATGCCTGATCGTGAACGTGGGTAACACAGGTAATCACAGATGCAATGGAAGATAGGGGCCAAGATTACAAAGAAAATAGGCTGAGAGATTGTGGACAGCCTACAAACATGCTCTTTACGCAAATATTATTTGATTGTTGACATTTGGTGCTTTATCATTTTTCGCTTACATATATGTAGCCTCTTTAATACCTACAAGATGTCAGAAAACAAGAAGTGCACAAGAGCGAGATACGACACACTTCTACAGCTCCTCCAAGACAAAACTAGCAAACTACTACAAAGTTGACATGGAAATAAAGAAATTCGATAGAAAAGGTCCTCAAAACAACTACATCTTAGCCAGACTGAAATAAACAGCTGTCCTGGCGGAGTGGTAAGGCATAATAACAACAAGCCTCAGACACCCTTTCTCCTGCTTTTCTTACTACCTCTGCTACATGCTCTTGGATCAAAAGGACAACACACAAACATCCCACTCTAAGTACAAGTCCATCAATGCCCGTGGAACTCCCTCCACAATTAGCCGGCACAGGTGAGAAGCCAACACAGAGACGGGGGCGTGCTTCAGCTGTTCCTCTGCTCCTCAAGGGCGAGCACAGAGGCGCAGGAGGCTTCCTAACCCAGGGACGGGAACTGGCTCTTGTCCTCGATGCTGGGGGCAGAGGCGCCGCGACGACCCTCATAGCCTCCAGAGTAGCCACGGGGGGGGCCGCCGCCGTCGCCGCGTCCGCCGCGGCCGCCACCACGCGACTCGCCGCCGCGACCGCCCCGACCCTCCCCGCGGCCAAAGCCGTTGCCACCGCCGCGCCGGGGGTTGGCAGCGCGCGGTGCGTAGTAGCGCTCACCCTCCGCAGGCTTGAGGAACTCGTTGATGTTCACAGCCTGCAGGCACGAGGCACGACGCGCACAAGCGCGCACGGGGGCAGGCCCAAACCCGAACGATAACTGGCATCATCAGTGCAAGCAGTAGCAGCAGCAGCACGAGAGGTTCTCCTGACGTACGACCAGCCAGCTGGCAGCCGGGCGCATGCAGCCAGAGCACCGAGGGATCTCTTAGTGTGCCACCTGCGAAAGAACCAGGATGCCAATACAAAAAAAACGGAGCTTCCAGCTCATGGGACTACCAGAAATGAGAAGTTTCATAAGATCCTGCTGCCACTCAAACACCGCGTGTGTCCCACAAGTACATCACGAGGTATCAAAGATGCTCCATCTGCCCGCCCACGCGTAATGAAATACACCAGGCAACACATGGCTCAACAAGTATACGCGCAAGCGGCACAAAGACTGCGAGCTTCAAAAGTGCGCTAGCATTATGCCCTGCTGACAGATGGTCCACGCAGTACGTGTCTGCAAACAATCATCATAGTGAGCCTGCAACGCCGACTAATCACCCAGGGGCGCGCACAGCGGCAATTCTTTCAAAAGCAAGCCAGGCTAGCGGCAGTGCATGCGAGCGGGGCATCACCTTGGGTCTCTCCTCCTCCTCCTTGGTCTTCTTGCGGGCAGCCTTCTCCTTCTCGCCTCCCTGAACACAAATACGCGCGCACACAACCGCACACGCCCATAAGGCACCGTCAGAACACTGGTCCCCCAGAGCTGCACGAGGTGAGGCACTTGGCTCTGGCTCAGGAACAAGCGCCCTGGAGCACAACTCGTGCAGTCCTATGTGCTGCCGATACAGAAGGGCTAGAGGTGCACCAGAGGCACGACAGTACGAGGCCTCAGTACGCGTCGAGACGTCATAAATCTCCAAGAGTTCGACAGCGAGCCCATGCAGGCCCAAGATTTGATGACACCNGTTGGCAGCGCGCGGTGCGTAGTAGCGCTCACCCTCCGCAGGCTTGAGGAACTCGTTGATGTTCACAGCCTGCAGGCACGAGGCACGACGCGCACAAGCGCGCACGGGGGCAGGCCCAAACCCGAACGATAACTGGCATCATCAGTGCAAGCAGTAGCAGCAGCAGCACGAGAGGTTCTCCTGACGTACGACCAGCCAGCTGGCAGCCGGGCGCATGCAGCCAGAGCACCGAGGGATCTCTTAGTGTGCCACCTGCGAAAGAACCAGGATGCCAATACAAAAAAAACGGAGCTTCCAGCTCATGGGACTACCAGAAATGAGAAGTTTCATAAGATCCTGCTGCCACTCAAACACCGCGTGTGTCCCACAAGTACATCACGAGGTATCAAAGATGCTCCATCTGCCCGCCCACGCGTAATGAAATACACCAGGCAACACATGGCTCAACAAGTATACGCGCAAGCGGCACAAAGACTGCGAGCTTCAAAAGTGCGCTAGCATTATGCCCTGCTGACAGATGGTCCACGCAGTACGTGTCTGCAAACAATCATCATAGTGAGCCTGCAACGCCGACTAATCACCCAGGGGCGCGCACAGCGGCAATTCTTTCAAAAGCAAGCCAGGCTAGCGGCAGTGCATGCGAGCGGGGCATCACCTTGGGTCTCTCCTCCTCCTCCTTGGTCTTCTTGCGGGCAGCCTTCTCCTTCTCGCCTCCCTGAACACAAATACGCGCGCACACAACCGCACACGCCCATAAGGCACCGTCAGAACACTGGTCCCCCAGAGCTGCACGAGGTGAGGCACTTGGCTCTGGCTCAGGAACAAGCGCCCTGGAGCACAACTCGTGCAGTCCTATGTGCTGCCGATACAGAAGGGCTAGAGGTGCACCAGAGGCACGACAGTACGAGGCCTCAGTACGCGTCGAGACGTCATAAATCTCCAAGAGTTCGACAGCGAGCCCATGCAGGCCCAAGATTTGATGACACCTAGACGATGGGACTGTTCACACCCACAGGCAGATCTGGCGTCACACGACACGCGCACTGGAAACAGTGGCAGCATCAAGCCTCCCTCACTCTCTTGCCCATCGTTGACAAAAGGCACAGAAAATGGTCGTGCGGCATCTGCTCTGGCACGGCACAAAAGGGCTCACCAGCTTGACAAAGATCTCCTCGTCCTCAACATTCTTCTTGGTGTGCAGCGTCATGGAGTCAAAGTCCTTGTCGGCCTCCACCTTGCGGGCCTCTGCCTTCTGGGCCACCAGGGCCTTCCTCTTCTCCTCCAGCACCTTCTCGTACTCGTCCAGGGTCATCTCCTGCTTTCCCCCACAACCCCACATGCACACAAACAAACACACACACACACACACACGAGATGGTGCACACAATCAGTCCACCACGCACATCCAGCTGTCACCCCAAGCAGGCACCCTATCGACCCGACCACCTGTTGACGGACAGAGGGCTTGATCTCATACACAACAGTAGATCCATCCATGGGATCTCTCCCCGCCCCTAAAGTGGCAGGCAGATGAAACCGACATTCATGCTGCATGAATCAACAAACCCTCTGACTCCAAAACCGCAATCTGCCTCGTCGGCCAATGCATGAGCGCAACACTGGACTCCGCAACCATGTGACCACCGCAACACCTAAAAGTGGGGTGTGCCATGTCAGCAGGAGGCAATGCACGACACGCCGCACTTGGTCAGATGGGCAAGACTGCCAAGAAGGATACAAGCAACGAATGCGCAGACCCTTTGCTGCGCAAAGCTAGCCAGCTGAGAGATGCAAGCAGCAATCTGCCTGTCTATGTGTTCGTCCTTGCGTCTGCAGGAAAGAAGAGAGAGGGAACCCACCAGGTCTTCCTCCTCGACGGGCTTCTTCTCCTCAGCTGCGCCCTCGGCAGCCTCGCCCTCAGCCTTGGCCCCGTCGGCAGCCGCGTCAGTGGCAGCAGCCTCGCCCTCTGCAGCGACGGCCTTCTCACCAACAACCTCGTCGTTGACAGCAAGCTCCCTGCACAGCGCCACACGTACAACAGGCCCCCTCAGGCGGAGGGCCGGGTGCAGCCACGTGTCATCAAGGCCCCAGGGCCGGTCTTGTCAAGAAGGGCCCTACTCACAGTGCCAGATATTGCAGACAGCCAGTTCTCTGGTCAATATGCAACCCCACAGAAGCAGACACATGTCCTGACTTAGTGCACTGATATAGGTGGCAATGAAGATGCCTGGAGCAGGCTTTGTTCCCGATCGGCTCTTAAAAAGTGTGAACCACAAAGCAGCAACAATGGCTGTAGCAATCTAAGCTTGCTACGACCTCAAACGCAAAAGAGGCATGCGACACTTTGACCTGCTTCAGGTCATCAGCATGCGTGGGCATATAGCATCACTAGGGCAGGGAAGACAGCTGGCGCAAATGGAGGCTAGGCTAGAAGGCATACTCGACAGCTGGCACCTCGCCCTCAACTCCCCAGTTGCCCTTGCCAGCTCCCTCGCGCTTCATCTCATTTCTACACCCACCTCAGAAAGGCGCCACAGCTCCAAATCAACCCCTCAATTGTCAAGCAACATTTCTGACACGGCCCGTCATCGCCAAGAACAAACCATGCAACATCACAAGCCTACACACCCACCACAAGCAATATGCGCAAGCAAACCCTAAGCATGCGCGCACAGGCAAGCAGGTGCAGCAACTCGGCAATAACACATCAAACTGCAAGAGGGCAACATCCGGCTTCACCTACAAAGGTCACTCTGAAGCTACTGGCATTGTTGATGCAGGACAACCTCGACATGCTCAGCCTACAAGCCTACATTAATAACTTCACATGAACACGTGACCCCTCTGCCACCCTCCCCGTATGAATAGGATGCTCAATCTCACCCACGGCCTGTGCCGCTGTACCGGTCGTACTCCCTCCTGGGCCTCCTCTCCTCGCCGCCGCCCTCGCCAAAGAACCCGCGGCCGCCGCGTCCGCCTCTGCCCCCGCGGCCGCGCATGCTGCCGCCGCCGCCACGGCCACCCTCCGAGGACCGAGCCTCCCCGTCCCTGGCCACGAAATTGTCACCCCCCTCGCCGCGGCGGTCGACACCATAGTTGCTGCGGCGCTCGCCGCCGTAGCCCCCGCCCTCCCGGGGGCCACCATAGCCGCCGCGGCCGCCACGCGCTCCGCCGCGTCCTCCGCGGCCGCCGTCGGCGACAGGCCTGGCAGCCTCCTTGGCTGTGGAGAGAAAGAGGCCAAGGGTAGAAGAGGGAGGACAGGAAGAGTGAGGGAAAGAAAGTTGGCCAAGGAAATGAGTAATTCAAAGAGGTCCACGGTAACCGACATGCAGAGATGAAGCTTGCAGACAGTGTACATTGCAGGAGGCTTGCGGCTGAGGTGCAAACAAGAATGTTGTATACGCTGCAGTGCAGCCAAATGGCAGTCAGGGACTCACCACATAGCAAACCGCAAGCATACACAACTGATAATACTAGAGGAATGGGACTTTGGGTGCTGAGCTCACCAACATAGAACAGAAAGAAATCTTAAGACATGCATGGCTTCTGTGATAACACCCCATAGTACCTTGTAGGCATGTGAAATGAAGAAAACAAACCATCAACAAGGAAAATGCAGTCTATTCCATTTTATGGAGTGGCTTGCATAATTCTGCGATATGAGGTCATGTTTCACAACTTCACTTATCACTAACATTTCCTCAGAAGATAGTATCAGCTGAAGGTCAGAAGGAGGTGCACAATCATCATGCCAGACGAACAAGGGCAACGGCAGAAAAGACTCCACCACATTTGAAGCAGACCACGCCTAGCATCAAGAAGGTGTTGCGCAAACTGAGGTGGAGATTATACTCTCGTCTACTTACTGGGTGGGTGTGAAGGGATTTGTAATGCATGCTATAACACAACGCAGTGTGGCAGCTACACAACCCGGGTCAATCTACTACCGACACCTATTGCTTTCTATTTTAAGACATGGTATTTTTTCACTTTACTGTAGATACGGCAGTGCTGCATCAAAACCTGAAAGCTCAACTTTCACATTGAAGCCAAAACGACTTCCTTCAATAGCACAGGAAGTAAATGTATAGCCACGGCTATACAAAAATGCAGTAGTTGGATATAAAGATATAGCAGTAACCAAGAAAACTAATGGGAGACTGCCTTTGCCCATGTCTAAGGACACTATCCCTAAACCCTGACAGTCGCAGAAAACCATTGAATAATGAGACACACCTTTGGCTTTTGAGGACCAAAAGAACCCTTGCGGACAACTACTTGCATTCTCCAAGTAGAACCTATCAAGGAGAGCTGCTTACCAGGTGCTGCATCCTTAGCAGCCAACTTAGCCACAGGCTTCTTGGCAGCTGCAGCCTTGTCAACAACTGCAGGGGTCGCCACCCTGTTCAAAATCTCCTGAGGGTCGTCATTCTCCTCATCAAGTAGAGCGAAAAAATTCTGTGTCGCCATCTCGCTTAGCGAGAGAGACCAGATGCACTATTTAGAAGACAGCGACTTTTGTCGCTCTAGCTCTGCCTAGTACATTAGGGCACTCATGCTGCGATTGGTATTCACAAATTGTTCACTCCGCAGGTTAAAGCCATGGCTGTCTGCTACGAGGGCGGCTAAACGAGCTCCTTACGGAATGAAGGCAGCTTCTGCTAAGAGGGTTGGCGGCAGTGTCGAACGGTGGCTATATTGGCCTGACCGAGAGTCGATATCATTTGGCCTCTCGCATTTTGATGCGCGTAGAATTGGCTGTTTGCATCAATTATCATATCTACTCTTCATGTGATGTACCCTTGTCAGCTAGGTTGGCCCCCCTTTACGATCTATTTACGGTTCAATGGCGCGCAATGGGACAGTCCTTCTTCGCTACCCGAAAATAAAACGTCTCGTTGTAGCGACATTTGCTATGAGGGAAACCCCTAAAAGCGTCTCTTTGCACGAACCAACATCAATGGTCGCGCGTTTTTTTCCCGACTATTGTCATTATTCAGTGACGAACAGGTGGCGACTCTGCATCCCCGAACTGTGACACATCAAGGCAACAAGTGATTGTGTGATCACTCGAGAAGAAAACGACGTATTAAGGGAAAATAAGAGTGAGTTAGTAGAACAATGTAAGTAGCATGCGGATTCCCTTGCACCCATGTACATATCTTACTTAGACATGATCAGCCGACTGTTGGATCACAATGACCTTGAAAACAATGATGCATTAGACGTGTTCACACTTAAGCTAGCCTGAACCGCGTCAATGGATCTTATGGCTTTGTCATCCTGCCCAAATCCCATTTTCTTGGTTCTCTAGCAAGGTGAGTTGGAAGTGCTTGTCAACCTTTGCAGACTGGAGCCCTTCATTGTTTCATGGATACTGGCAAAAAGAGAAGACAAAAAGGCAAGTAGGAAGTACGGCAAAAATAAAGTGAATTTGCAACCAAGCTATAATAACCTCAACACTAAGACAATTTGGCCCATGCTCAATGAGCCCGCTTCATTTCAAAGGTTTGTCACTAAAATATTTACAATAATGCATTTCAAAGTGGTGGCTTGCGAATTCAATGAACAACTTTTTGTCTGTCCAATAGTAAAAGCAACAGATACGCAACAAAATGCTGCTGACCTCACATACAATGGATAGTACAAACACCGACACTTTTTTACAATATATACCTCTAGAAAATACTACAGGACATGAGGACATGAGTACAACTAACATACGCCTCGCAAGAGGCACTTAAGGACAATTCCACAATCTAGCCATGGCTTACAAATGGACAAGACCACCCAAATCTACACCAGCAAAGTGACATGGAATGTTAAGCAAGACAGTATGACCAGCTCTGTAAGACAACGATGCTAAAGTAGACTTAACGGCGCCTTGTATTTGTCTTGCGCTTATCGTCCCTCTCCCTCTTCTCGGCGTTCTTTGTCTGCAACTTGCAAGGCAATAGAAGCAATTAGTCAAGGTAAACTGCATAAGCTGGCACAGCCTTTGTATACAAGAAGCAACTGGCAAGTAAAAGAATCTGCACCACATGAACACTGACTTTAATTGCGCACTAATGTAGATCCGGCACACACAACTCGCCCACACATGACCATTTGATGAAGAGAACTCAGAAGCTGCGATATTGCACGACTGGATTTCATTCAGACACACCAACCCAACTATCTAGATAGAACCTCAGTAATCTCAGAGCCCTTGTCAATGCAATATCGATGCCCTTCCTAGAAAGACAGAACAGCAAACAAAAGGAACAGCAGAGGGTCACAACAGGGTGCAGATTCAGGAACTGAACAGCGGCAGCGAGTGGGGCCACAAGGGGTCATACCAAGATGATAAGGATGCGCACAAAAATAGCGACAAAGTCAATGAAGAGGTCAAGGGAGTGCTTGACGTAGTCCAGGTCGCCACGGTCGGCACGCTCCACGATCATTTGAGTGTCAAACAGAACATATCCTACAAAGATGAGCAGACCTCCGTAGAGCTGCACATTTAACCAAAAAACAAAAACAAAAAACGACAGAGAAAATGAGAGCCAGAAGTGAACACATGTTCTAAAGAGCAATCACATCAACACAAATGCCCACCCCCCACATCACACACCCCCCCACACACAAAAAGAAACGAAACAAACAATAACAAGCCAGGCAATTCTTCTATTGGATGCAAAAGCTTGCCCCAGCGACATTCAATGCTTATGCTCATCAACCGGGGGACGACAAAGTAGAGGCTCAGACAAAATGCAAAGGATTAGCTCACCTCGAGCTGGAACATGGCGGCAGAGCCACCGACAAAGAGGGTGGCAAAGCGCAGGGCAAACATGATGCTGATAGCAGACGATGCTACTCCACCAATAAACAGCATCTCCCGTCGCTTGGCAAGAAGAGCCGCGCCCGCAAAGCACGCGAATATCGCAACAGTGCCGAGGAAGGCCGACAGGACGATGCTGCTCACGAGACATACACGTCATGTGTTCCAGGCATAAAGTAAGAAGCAGTAAGAAGCAAGTAAGAAGCACGAACTCATCCATACTTGTACCTCTTCCAGGCAAAAGTGAAATGATAACAGGTATCCCATCAGGAAGTTGAGAGTCTCCAATGTCCACTGGGCACCCTCTTGTCTTCCTTTGTATGTTCAGTTCTGAAGAACGTGGGCAAAAGTACATGCGTCTGTGTAGGCTTGGATGCATAACCCCACGTGCAAATATGTATGAGCCCACGTGCGCATATGTCTAAGCGTACGTGTTTGTCCAAGTGCACATTCCCAAAATATGCACATAAGATATTTCACATTAACAATTTGCAGTTGAAGAAACATCAGAGTCAGCGAGCGCTTTGCTTACATTACCTTGGATCAAAACTGAGTACAGCCTCAACAAGGTTGCCGATAGAGCAGCCCTGCAGAAATGCAGCTGCCACCAAGAGCTTCATCCTCTTGCCCTGCACGCCCACATTTAACCACAATCAGCACTTGCTGCACAAAAGAGAACTCAAACAGCAGGGCAGCATAACTGGCACATGCATGAATAGAGGCCCTCGATACACCAATCGAATGGCCAACTAATCATAAGCCCCCGGCCTTCGAGCCCAGTTGACACCGTAAGAATCAGAAAGGCAGAAGCAGGAGACGAACAAGAGCAGATAGTGTCCTGTCAATTGAAAGGCATTAGTCCTGTCAATTAGAAGGCATAGATATGAAGAGCACTATGTCAAAAGTGGCCTCTGCAACCTATCCTTGCAGCTTCTCCACTCCTAGCTTCACAAGAATGTGCCCTGGTTTTCCTGCTGGCTTACATCCTGTCTTACGTGATACCCTTAGACAGCTGTGAAATTCTAGGGATACCATGACAACTGGAAATATCTGCGGACGGACTCCTACATGCGTCAAAAACATCAGTGTGCGACAACGACTCAAGGCAGCTGCCAGGAAGAAAGACCAGAAACTTCAGAGAAAGAGGTCAGGATATAGAGAAAGTGCAAGAACTTGCCTGCTCATACTGAGTGGGAGGGATCGCGGTGAGCCACAGCACCGCACCTATAAAACCTATATGTGTCAATACGCCCCCAACATGTGACAAAATATGTACATAAACGCCCACAGCAGAAAGTAGCAGAGAAGCACAAAGTGTTGTAAACACCTGCAAAAACAATCATATTCGACAACGATATTAGCTTGTAGCACCCAAGAAGAGCTTGCAGATGGTCTTGGCAAGAACATCCGTCCCCATATATAAAGCATATGTGTCCAGTGCACCTAACTAGCCAGTGATAGTGCTACATATGTCAAGACACAGATATTTAGGCAGAACTGCATCACATGTAAAGCCCATGTCACCACGTTATCTTCGAGCACACCTGCTTGTACGGTTTTACTATCAGTCAGAAATAGCCGTAGTTTAATGATCGATACACGATTGAACATCTGATGTACATGCTGATGACATTTTCAAGGTAGTCTTCCTGCCAGCTTGTCCAGAGCGCTTATTGCATGATGTACTCAAAAGTTCTTTGCGCTAGGGAATGCGTAGCAAGTTAAGCAGGAGCATCAAGAGTGTATACCACCTCATCTATAGTAAGGTAGTTCTAAAGTCAGTAAGAAGCCCAAAGCTGAACACAAAGTAGGCAGACTTCGAATTTGCCTAAAGGGAACTGGAATAATCTCATAAGGACAAATAAGACTCTTAAACGCTTTCACCGTACGGCATAGAGAATTAGTGAGACTATCCACGTTGTTAGACTATCTACGTTGTTATTCCACTACTTTACAACACATCCTGACTCCGGAGCGCCACAGCGTTAAGCGACAATGATTTCATGTCTAGCTTCATGCAGCAAGAAGATGCAGCAACTTCAGCCTACAGTACTTGACTGAACTCACCTTCTGCAGATGGTTCTGCACCTTAGGCGACAAGGCCTGGAAATTCTTTAGTGCGTTCGTATTCCAAGTGGTACGCGTCCTCTCGTCAAAAAACGAGGAGAAGGTATCCATATTTACGTCCAGCTAGAAGGCCACGACGTTATCGCCTGGTTATATGTCACTTTACACAGTGGGGACGAGGTAATACGGGATGATGTAATACACGATGGGGTATGATGCAACTAAGATTGATGCAGAGACGGATGGTCGAAAGTGCAATGCTAAGAAATCTCTTGCACGAAATGATAAGCTATTGGGGGTTCTGAACAATTCTGCGAGTGTCCCGAAGGCCCCGTTCCCACAGCTCCTGTGCACCCTGCCCTATACTGGTATGTCGCGACTATCGAAGTACTACTGAACATCGACATGCCTAGAAGGTTCGTGCTGGTCGTCAGTTTGCCCGCTCCTATTCCTCCAGAGCCTGGAACCATGTCTGGGACAGTTCGGGACAATCTTGGCAAATTGGGGACAAACCAGGACCGTTCTGGACCAATCTGGACAATGGGAGGGACCCTCCTTACAAACCCCGACTCACTTGGTACAAATTTGAGATTCACGACGTATGTCAATCCATACTAATCCCCATTAATTTGGGCCAATGAAAATTCATATACCACGTCATCAAAGTTATGCTGTCAACTACTGTCAACACCAATGACAGGGCACGTGTCTCATGTCGCGAGGAGCTCTATATGGATTCCAAAGTTCTCGAGCACTTCCAACTTCCAAAGAGATGTTTACTACCTGCTATACTACCCATGCACATGCAGACCACTGAAGACTGGCGAAGACCACAAGTTCGCCATTGCTTATGCGGCTATATGGAGTGAGGTGGATCATTCGAATGCTCGATACTAGGTTCCCACTCATTCCCAATGGTTCTCACACGATGACCATGAGCGTTCTACTCCGTATCTTGCAATATATGTAGGATGCGATACGTTCTCACTCTGCAAAGGCCCGGTGAGGATCGCATGGCTGTGGAAGTACGACAAAGCAGTAAGAAAATATTTGCACACAACAGCACATTGGCACAAGTAAAACGCGCTCTAGTAGTTGCGGAGCCATTATTTCTTGGTTGCGTGCATGTAAACACGAATAAGTACAACTGCAAAAAATTGATAGACACCAACTTGGAGAAGATTACGTGTAAATATCAAGGGTGAGACTCTTTCCTACAACAACAAACTAGGCCACGGGTATGTGATGGGTCCTTCCACACATGTGAGCTCCCGGGGTGTTACACGGTCTTTGTCTCAACAGTGAGTGTTGCCTCTGTCTTCATGTGCGCTGCTGCTTCAATGTGATGAGCACAAGTAATGGCTCACTAGTCACTTTGCAAAGGAGTACAGACCACATACGATGCATGACAACTCATTGACGAGAAACTTTGTCTCGCCTTGGCAGCCCAAATTTGACGTTGGTCTCTTGTTACAGACATGGTGCTTGCAATTAGTATGGCACGAGGTCAGTCCTGCCAAGTCTTGCAACAAAAGTCCGGAGTAATAATGCCAATGCAACATGTATGCGACTCAAGTATTAATGTGGCACTGTATGCCAGGAGCCTTGCAAGCTGGCCCTTATAGAAACCTTATCATATTCTGAATGAGTTTGATGTGCTAATCTAGCATAGCAGTTGTAGGAGATGATAAAAGGCGTACGACTGCAAGTGTCCTTTCTCTCTGGCTGAGTATTTTTCATTATGCTGCAGTATTATGGTCAAGAGTGGAAAAGTAGCTGCCCTTCCAGAGGCCAAGGTGAAGGTGTCCTCCCAAGTATTGGCCCGACTACGCAGCCACGAAAAATCACGTCCCTCTAATGGGTTTCTTTTATGCATATCTTGCCGCGGTACTTCTGTTGTGATCATAACTGAGTGCGCTGCTATACCTGTATATCTGTCTAGCACTGTCAGCCTGAAAGTGCAAACAAAGTCCTTATAAATTTTGTCATTGTTATATGTTCTTCCGCTACATTCTGATGCTTATCAACTTCAATATAAATGCCAGCAGAGAATAAGCTCAGATTCATCTCCAGTGGGGAGAAGATGATGTTTGAGAGGCCTATCTGACGCCCGACACATAGGCCGGTAACTTTTATCATGGAGATACTATCTGCTTAGAGCAGCAAGTGGAGTCACTCCTGACAGTGGACCCATTGGCACTGCCTTCGCTAGCGATCCTTCTTACTCCTAGAGCAACGCATTGGAATGAGCTGTGACTTGCATTCTGTCGCATTCAATATAATGCCCCACGTCAGCAAGTAGCACACAAAGAGATTCAGTATGTGCTTATCTTCACCTCATGTCGAAATGAGCACAATGGCCGGACACAGACATCACAGTATCTGAGCTCTCTTACAAAGTGATTGACGCTATGCAGCTGAAAATGTGAAACCTAATCTTAAACCCGTATCTATAACCCCGGCCCTAATTCTTGAATATATTATAACCCCGACTTCTAAGCTGCTGACTTGATTCCCTAAGGTTGCCCCTTTCCAACGTCTTTCACCTCCTTTATGATATCTGCATTAAATTCTACGTTCTGTTTCCAAACCTCGCCACCTTCATACACCTCCTTCTTCCAAATAGGAACGTTGGCCTTCAGCTCGTCTATTAGGAAATGGCAAGCCTCAATACATTCTTTCCTATGCACAGAGGAGACCGCAATGATAACACTTGCTTCTCCCACGCCCACTAGTCCTATCCTGTGTGCCATTGCGACTTTGGTCAACGGCCACTTTGACCGTGCCACTTGGCATGTTTCCTGGAGCTTGCTGCAGGGACAGGAAGGTGCAACACAGGCTTCAATATAAGAACTGTTCAATGAGCATATCCTATGATGCACATGTACCTTGCCTGCAACAGAATCTGCAACAAGCTTGGTGACGCTGAATCTTCATATGAGGGCGTGAATGCATGTGTCTGAGTGTGTGTGTGTGTAAGTGTGTGTGTGTGTGTGTGTGGGTGGGTGTGGGTGTGGGTGTGTGTGTGTCCACCACACTGTAGGCTGTTCTATAACACAACATATAAATACATAAGAGCAGTGCTGCATACTCAAACAGCTGTGGGATTGATGTTGGTGTCGTGAGAGTAAGGGTTACCTGAGAGCCATAGGAACATAAGCCTCGTACTCCAACCTGACGACCTTCTTCCCATCAAAAGAGTCCCTTGTAGTACCTGTGAACGTTGATATACCCCCTGCCGCATTGTCATGTACCCAGTTTACATACTTATTGAGGTCCAGTGGCTCTGCTGTAACTTCCACAAGGTCTTGAGGTGGACTTGGTGAGGACTCCATGGGGATAACCGTACAGCAGCTTGCTGTACAGCAGCTTGCTGAGATCAGAAAGGCAATCTCTCTGTCTCCTATTTTGTTCTTGAGCGCCACTTTTATCTGGACCCCTCAGCTGCCTCAAGGTTGTAAATCAGCAAAGGAACTTCACCCCACTTTGATCAACTGACAGCAGCCTGAAAGCTGTTCCTTTCCAGAATCACATGGAGAAATGTGAAGCAAGCATCCTTTTAAGGACGATGAAGCGACTCTCCAATAAAAGAAGTCGTCTGCAGTGAACCCAGCATACTCAGGCCTCAACAACCTTGCTTATCGGCAAACTAGCTATGGCTGCACTTGCGAGGGAAGATTTTGATGGCGCAGAACTCTACGAGGAATACAGTGGTTACGCAGGGCCTGCTAGTGCCAAACTTCGACCAAAGTTAACGTTCATATCAGCAAGTCGCGACATAGAAAGCAACCTTGCAGAGGATCGAATTGAAACATCAAGAGTGTCAAATGAGTAAATCATACTACGACTAAACGATAAGCACCTTCTTTAAATGCATGTGCACGGATTACTTGAATGATTTCCTACACTGTCGCCCAAGACTGAGGCTGGGCGCAAAGTAAAACGACTTAAAGCTCTCGTGCAAGGAGTAGACGCTTGTACGTTGGAGATCTTACTACTGCGTTATCCTAGAGGTACCTGAATAGAACAGTTCCGAAAGCTGACTGGTGTGTAGTCAGAATGACATCGCCCCTCCAAAATAGAGGTGGGCTAGATTAAAGGGGCTGCATCATAAATGTGCATTTACAAAAATCTTTCCCCCCATATACTCAATGAAGTTTTCTCTGACCCCATCGTCATCAAGAATAGTCTTATACTTAGTACTCACTCTGCAATAAAAGGCGACTTTTCCTTGTAAATCTAACTAAGAGCAGCTGCCATGTTGGTGGATTTGGCCTCCTTCTCGGAGGAAACCTTTGATCCAAAGGCTTGGGTGAATGCTACATGCCAAGGTCGGCCTCAAGATGAACCTGTGGAGAAGCACTTGTCGGAAATTGAAATGCAACTACAACTAACTGCAGGTAAGGTCATAAGACCCAGAAGGAAACATTAAACATGGTCAAGGATAATCGTAGTGCCTGATGTTATATATTCCAAGTTAGAGACTTCCTGAATAGGCCATTTGCAAAGCCAGGACCCTGTGCCTCTCATACGTGCTTAGCACTTCTTCTAGCTACAAGGTCAGCTGGTCCACACAGGTCAGACGTTCTATGTTACAAGTAGAAGTGGCTCAGCAGGAAGCAAGAAAATAGACTGAGGGGTTGAGCATTGTGGTCGGACTACTTGTGAAGCAGTTGGGTGCATTGTGCATGATGTGATGGTATGGTGGAGGTTGTAGACTGAGTGAATGAGGCCAAGCAAGCAACATGAGCTTCAGGAGAAGAGTTTGTGAAGCCACTCTTGTCAAAGCCAAATCCCGTCTATCCTTCAGCACTTTTACCAGCTGATATTCCTGAGGAACAACCTTACCACGCCAACATAAGAGCTGCAGGGTGTGTGTCATTGTGTGCGTTCTGAGCTTACTTATGTTTCTTAGGCATCGAACAGAGGAAATTTTACAGTTTGAGCTGGCATGGAGGAGGGGACTTTGTAGCAGATAAGAAACTTCTTCTTCCACATATACTGGATGCTGACACTGGACGCTGATGGCAGCAGGTTGTTGTCTGAAAGAGCTCAATTGAGTCAACCCAATCTGCTGTATCCTATGTCAGAATCAACCTATAAGCTAGAACTTATGTATTGTAGGCTAACTACTATAGGCCTTGCAGGCAATCCTTTGACTGCCTCAGGCCTCAAGTTAGCTCTTGGCTGGTTGCAGCAGAAACTTTGTTCATAGTATTTTTGCATCCGTTCTTGTTCACCTGCTACAAGTTGCAACATCTTGATTTAAGTACTTTGCTTCCCGTCCATGACATGAGTTGTACACAAATCCCCGTCCCTCCTCTCCCCCTTCCGCCCTCACCCACTGTCCCATTCTCCTCCTTCTTGCCCCCACCCCTCAACACTGTTGGTGTTCCATGCAAGCACCCTAGTGACGAGCTTGCTCCGATCCAGCAAAAGCTTCTTGGGAGACATGCTTCCCCTGTAGTTGAGGCATGCACCAAGCGCCCACCCTTCATCTGCCCCCACTTTCATTCCCCGCCCCTTCCTTCCCCCACCCTTCACTCCCCAACCCTTCACCCCCCCACCCTTCGTCCCTCCCCCTTTGCCCCCCTCCCTCCTCCCATGTCGTGTGCGTGAGCAAGCTGCAGAGGACCTGGGCAACAGCTTGGAGGAGCTCAGCAAGAACGCACTGCTGCTAGTCCCGCGGGCCGTGAGGGAGACCAACCGGGTGCGCGACGACGGCCTGTCTCTGCGCGGCACCGTCGGGGGCATCCTGCAGCGCCTGGAGCAGGTGACCCCCCCACCTTCCCTCTTTTCCTCCTCTCAGCCACCCCTCCTCTAAGCCGTCCGTCCTCCCAGCCGCCTCTCCTCTGAGCCGTCCACCCTCTCAGTCGTTCCTCCTCTCAGCTGCCCCCCCTCTCAGCCGCCTCCTCAGTTTCCTGACTGTTTAGAACCTCCAAGACAACTGTCAAGAACACCCACTCTCCGTAGTTAATGAGTGGATTTGTGTTTCAAGTTTAGGATTGAGGAGAACATCTTCTTGCGGTAAGCACTCTGGCTTTTGGGGATGGATGGTTCCAGTTCACCATCTTGTGGCTGGACCTGGGGCTGAGTAGGCTGGGAGGACTGTCATTGTGCTGAGGTTTGGCCCAGAGGTTCCGGTTGAGTGGGCTGGGAGGAATGTCAATACACTGAGGTGTTGTCCCAAAGGCTTGGGCTATGTAGCTGGAAGGGATGTCACTATGTGGACGAGTGGCCCTGTGTGCTTGGGCTAAGTAGGCTGGGACGCATGTCGTTATCTGAGGAGTGGTTGTATGTGCTGGCGCTCTGCTTGCGAGCAAATCGGCCCCTGGCGTGCAGGCAGAGGGGAGCTCGGCACAGTCGGTGGCTGCCTTGGCGCGGGTGGACGTGGTGAAGCAGCGCATGGAGGCTGCACGCGACACGCTGCAAGTATGGCTCCCCCTCCCCTCCCTCCCTAAGTCCACCTAGCACATGCTCAGGCATAAAGCGNGAGGAGCTCAGCAAGAACGCACTGCTGCTAGTCCCGCGGGCCGTGAGGGAGACCAACCGGGTGCGCGACGACGGCCTGTCTCTGCGCGGCACCGTCGGGGGCATCCTGCAGCGCCTGGAGCAGGTGACCCCCCCACCTTCCCTCTTTTCCTCCTCTCAGCCACCCCTCCTCTAAGCCGTCCGTCCTCCCAGCCGCCTCTCCTCTGAGCCGTCCACCCTCTCAGTCGTTCCTCCTCTCAGCTGCCCCCCCTCTCAGCCGCCTCCTCAGTTTCCTGACTGTTTAGAACCTCCAAGACAACTGTCAAGAACACCCACTCTCCGTAGTTAATGAGTGGATTTGTGTTTCAAGTTTAGGATTGAGGAGAACATCTTCTTGCGGTAAGCACTCTGGCTTTTGGGGATGGATGGTTCCAGTTCACCATCTTGTGGCTGGACCTGGGGCTGAGTAGGCTGGGAGGACTGTCATTGTGCTGAGGTTTGGCCCAGAGGTTCCGGTTGAGTGGGCTGGGAGGAATGTCAATACACTGAGGTGTTGTCCCAAAGGCTTGGGCTATGTAGCTGGAAGGGATGTCACTATGTGGACGAGTGGCCCTGTGTGCTTGGGCTAAGTAGGCTGGGACGCATGTCGTTATCTGAGGAGTGGTTGTATGTGCTGGCGCTCTGCTTGCGAGCAAATCGGCCCCTGGCGTGCAGGCAGAGGGGAGCTCGGCACAGTCGGTGGCTGCCTTGGCGCGGGTGGACGTGGTGAAGCAGCGCATGGAGGCTGCACGCGACACGCTGCAAGTATGGCTCCCCCTCCCCTCCCTCCCTAAGTCCACCTAGCACATGCTCAGGCATAAAGCGCCTCATTTGCGCTGGCTGTCATGCGCACAAGAAGCACTTGCTCATACTGTGCCATGTGAGCGAGAGAAGCCGACGCACAGGGAGTGTCGCAGGGGCGTCCGTGTCTCCCAGAGCCCCTCGTCCTGGCCATGGCTCCCTCCTGGGACCCGCGCACCCAGCTGCGGCCCCGGCGCTGCCCCAACGCTGCTCCACTTTTCGGCCCTTGCCCTCCACGCCCACAGCCTGCATGTTCTTGTCGCAACATTCTTCTGCTTGTATTCACCGTGTGGGGCGCACAGGCGCACGTTTCCCGTCATCCATAAGTACTCATGCCAGGTGTTGTTGTGCTCCTCCTGCCTGCCATGTGTCAGGACGCGGCGGGATTGGCTCAACTGAGCGCGTCTGTTGAGGAGGTGTTTGCCAGCAAGGACCTGACACGTGTCGCTGAGACGCTGGCTTCCATGCGCCGCTGCCTTGCCGTTGTTGGAGAGGTACTGGATATGCTAAAACCCCCCTATACCCCCCCCC
>WELA01003449.1:245494-272012 GCA_009602735.1 Mesotaenium endlicherianum
GGGGGGGGCTAGTACACTGACATGTGGATTGGCGTGTGATCTTTCCCAAGAGAGGTTTTCCCCCGTTTTCCCCAAAGTTCATATGGTGTTTTGTTTTCACTGCTGAAGTACCCTCAGGAGTACCTGCAAGACTCCTCCAACTGCTACTAGAGGGACATGCGGCTCGACGTCTGATCTTTCCTAGGGAGTGGCTGAAGCCCACAGCCCACATGAGTGCTTGCCACTGAAGTACTTTCAAGAGTGCCTTGCAGGACTCCTACTGCTGCTGGGGCTGGCGCAACATCTAAAGTGAAAAAATTTGGTGCGGGCAGCTAAGAAGAGCGACGTGCAACTTGGTTTCCTGGAGCCACATAAAAAACACAGTAACTGATCGCGGTAGAGGACACATTTCCCCAGCAACCCGCTACTACATTGAGCTGTCAAACCCCGTTTTCCCATGACGCTTCAGGAAGTGCACACCTCCCCAGGTGCCTGAAGAATGCCCCTAACGTAGTGTGCTTACAGCCAAGCCACCTAACCGACTGGAAAGCTAGAATCTCCCTTCTCTTGGACTTCAGTTATTCTTCTCAACGGCGATGGGACAGGAGGGGGGCAGGGCACGAGGCAGTGGAACATGAGCCTCTCCAGACCCCCAGCACGCCAAAAATTTGAAGTGCTACAGAAAGTCACCCCTGACCTGAAAAGCAATATCCCAGACTCCCAAGCCTGGTCCAGAGTCATAAACCCAAGTTTGATCCTCTCTGACCCGAGCCCCAATGGCCACTATATGTACACAATATCTGCCTCATCCAACCCAGTACCCATGCACGGATCTGCTCACTAAACCCTGAGATTGATTTTCCACTTGTTCTCCCAAACGCATCTTGGGCATCAAACGAACATACAGCAACCGTGACACTTTCACAGATACTATGTTGGCATTTCATAATTCAGGGTTTATAAGAATGCATCCCATGCACGAGGTGCTCATACAAGGGAGCTACTAGTCTAGATGGCCCTCAAGCTCCTAAGTACAGTATACAGCACCCCAAATCTTCGTATGACATGTAAACAAAAGACATAGGATGCTGAAGTGTGAGTGGAAGGTGGAAAGTGCAATGCAAAGGGGGGGTGAAACAATCTAAGCTAGACTGTGCGTTTACGAAGAATAGGCTCTAGCCTGCAGATAGACTTGCACATATGAGCACAAGCTTGACTTCTTATGAACGCACCAGCACTCAGGGGACAGCTTCCCACGCAGGCAGTTTCGGCTTCAATGAAGGAAATTGCACTGCTTCACCTTGTACATCAGATTGGCACATAAGCACTTCTTGCGGACCGTTTGTTGGGCATGCTTGCTTGGCTTTCCCGGAAAAATAATCTCGTCTGTGCTAAGCTGAGGGTCATGTGCAGCTTACCTCTTTGAGAAGGCGCTCTCAGAAGTGACAGTGATCTTGCTCTTGTCACGTGCAATCTTGACGTCGTCACCCAAAACTCCTGCCTTACCATCCACCTTGACCTTGTCCTGCAGGAACTTCTCGAAGGACGCAATTTCCATAATCTTGTCCTCCACGGGCTTTGAGCAGTCGATGGTGAAAGTGATGGCCTTCTTCTTTCCCTTGGTACCGGTGGCCGGGGCCTTCTTCACGGGAGGAGCCATGGCTGCAGCTTACGCAAGGGCACGAGCTGCACGAGCTGTGCTATGCTGCTAGGCAAAGAGGGTCGATGTTGTGGCCATCAATTCTTGCAAATACGCAACGCTGCTGTGAGAGGGGAGCCAGGCGTCCGCAAGGCGTCCAAACTAAAACTGTCGATACAGCTCATTGATGGCTGGAAGCGCGTGGACGCCGTCGACGCCGTCTTCAACTGCATTTGTAGTACCAGAAATAACCTTAAATAACATGAAGAAATCCACGAAAATAAGGTACAACTTGTTGTGAAGAGCAAGCCCTCCAGGCTTCCAGTCACTTGAAGAACTTCACAAGTGGTGAGCAAAGTCACAGCTTAAGCCCTTGCCATAGGACTACTCTGAAGATCATGATGTGCTTCCAGTGATCTTTTGGGCCATACTTCATTAGTTGTTTTCCTACCAGATTACAGTCTTGAGGTGCTCACTCTGGAGAGTACACATCCCTTAATTAAAACATTTTCGACTTGACTCCCTTTTTGGCTATAACGCCACATGTATTATAGACTCCATTGCAGCAAAGCCTGCTTGCCTATGATGTGTTGCTTATGCCTATGGTGCGCACTCGACCTCGTAACGCACGACAATGCTAAATGACAACTTCTAAGCTGTGAATAGAACTGCCGGGTAAGGACGGCATGCAAGCCAAGCGCGGTGGCTAAGCACTGGCATTCTCGAGAGAAGATAATGTGTGGTGCCTGTGAAAGGCACGAGCCCTGCCTGAAGCTGCCTCATTCTTGCCCGCATCGGTGTCGAAGGAAGCTAAAGAAGCAGAAGGAGCGCGAAGAAAAAGGAGCTCCCAAGGCCATAGAAGAGCCGGGGCGCCACGCTTCTGCCGACGCTGGAAGATTTCGCTCTAAAGTGTATCATAGAAAGGTTAGACCTCAGGCTTTCCCAAGAGAGGATCTCACTGGTAGTAAGTAGAGAGCTGCAGAATAGAATCCGTTAGGAGACTAGCACAGATTTGGGTCAAACGCCACCAGCGTGCGAAGGTCACTTAAAATGGTGAGTGTTGTGTTAGTTTCCAAGTCCTCAGAAGTCTCCATTGTCGAATTGCTAATAGCAAGAGTAGTATTAACAAGCAAATGCTCTCAGCAAAGAACTGAGTGAGCCCAGCCAAGCAGTGAAGAGCTGTTAAGGCGCGGTGTTGAGCGAAGAACTCAGACCAGGCCAGCATAGATGTGCAGTTCAGAGTTTTGTAAGCTGTGACTCGTGGAACTTAAGCGAAAGCCTTGAAGGGCGATTTTCTCTGAACTTGACATTGCCTGTTAATTTACTTAGACGTGATTTCTGCAAACTACCAACCTGTTCATTCTGTAAACCCTCAACTTGGGCGAAAGCCTGTGTGGAAGTAAGACGCTTCTGTCCTACTTCTGAGAACTTCGGTTGATTGGTTCAGGTGAACAAGAATTCCCAAGTCAGTTGGGGACTAAGGCATGTGAAGGCTGTCGGTGTTCAACCTGGAAGGGGACTTGGAGAAATTCAATTGTATATGCGGTTGAGGAGTGGAAGACTCTACCACTCTGTGGAGCCTGCAGAAGGTTCTGATTCTAGCCAGAGTCCACGAGAAAGTGAGACGTCTGAGCATACTGACAACCGGTGGAGTGAGCAAACGTCGAGAGACGAGTCTCGTTATAACTCCGCAAGCGGTGAGAACCCAGATAACACACAAGCCTTTGCACCTGATTTGGGCAGAGAGCAAGACGTGTGGGGAAGAGTCAGTGAGTCCTGTTCACCGTTCGAAATGGCCGGTGATGATTGGGATGAAAATCCTAAGTTCAAGCTGTCTGCAAAGTGTTTTAGCGGATGAACCAGCGGAAATGGTCTCACTTTCGAAGAGTTTGATGAGATGTATTGGGCAGAATTCTTTGAGAAGATTCGGAAGGATTCTTCTTATACGCAATCTGTCGCATTTATAGGCTTGGTTCAGTACTTAGACAAGGATGCTCTGCTGTTACATCGCCAATTCCGGAAGGATGAGGACCTCACCTAGGAATGGGGCGTTTGAAGAACAGAAAAGGGTGAGGGATTTAAAAATCCAGAAAGAGGCTGCGAAAGCCCGAATGTCCGCTTTATCTTCAGGAAGAACAGTGACAACTGCACCTGTTGAGAGCATAGACGTAGCTGCACTAACACAAGAATTAACAAAGGCCATGAGGCAACTCACTGAGGGCCAGCGGAAGGCTGCCACTCAAGATGATGATGCCGGCTCTGTCGCAGAATTACAAAAGGTGTGTGCAGAATTGTCTGAAAAGATTGCTAAAGCTCAGGAACGAGTAACACGCAGAGCTACACCTCTCAATGGTCAGCAAAGCGATAGCGCCACGACAGAGGCAAGCCATGCGCAAGCCTTGGCTAGCTGTCGTAAGGATATGGAGGCTGGGGATGACCAGCTAGACTCCACGCATTGCCTGCGTCGTTTCTTCAAGTTGCTTGAAGCACGATACCCAGAGGATCGCAGTCTTAAGGTGCACCATTATGTATTTTGTTCGTCAGAAGAACGAGACAGTCATGGAGGTCAAATCCAGATTGGTAGACCTCGCCAAAAAGGCAAAAATATACGAGCCCAGAATAGTGGCTGACAAGTTTCTGTTGTGCTTGGGCAAGGAAACAGATCGCGAAGTCAGGCCACATCTGTCCGCAAAACACGGAATTGACTGGGACATCGACGAGGCGGCTGAAATAGCAGGAAATGTCAAAGAAGGTAGTATGGTATAAAGAGGCTTCCAGGATGCTTATGGCTCCTGAGAGGAGAGAGGAATTCTCTTCGCCTAAGGCCAACAGCTCTAATTATCAGTTTAAGAAAAAGAGCGGGTCTTTTAATAAGTTTGCTAAGCACGCCAACACTGCTGAGACAGCAGAGAGTTGTTGGAATTGCAGGAAATCAGGACATCAGAAGAGAGACTTCCAAATGGACTTTTTGCCTAAGTTGAAGGATGTTCAATTAACCACGATGTAGTTTGCAAGAATCAAGTCAAGCAAATTGAACAAGAAACATGCAAGTTTAGAGAAAATCGCCCACCAGAGCTTTCGATTAAGTCTCAAAAGTCACAACTTACAAAATTGTGAAACCACAGCACCTGTGCTGGTCTGGCTTAGCCTTTTGCTCTTAGCCACGCGTGCCAATTCTTCACCGCAAGTTGGACGTCTTCGGTTCATCGGAGAGAGTTGTTTCTATACTATGGCCTTGCTCTTGCATTTAATAATTAGACATTCAAGACTTTTGAAGACTAGAGTAACACAGGACTCACTATTTTATGTGCTATTTGTACTCTCGTAGTGTTTGTCCAAATCTTCCACTAGGTCTCTTAGCAGATCCTATCTGCAAGCTTTCTATCTTTTAGACAATAATCTTTTCTTGGAAATTCTTAGATTTTAACCTTTCTATGATACAAAGATTAAAGATCTTCAAGCGTCTGCAGAAGCGTGTCTCATCGGCTCCTTGCGGCCTTGGGAACTCCTTCTCCTTTGCGCCTTTTTTTTTTGCCTTCTTCTTTCTCTTCTCTTTTTTGATGTTGCTCTCTGGCAAAATATGAGAGGAAAAAATGAGAGAGAACTTTGCAAGGCTCATACCTTTCACAGGCATCGTGCATGCATGCATTCTTGAAATCATCTCATCCTCCGCACGTGATGGAGCATCCACCTCGTTGATCACCAAGGACCGACTTCCGTACGTGTGTCGTCAGCAAGTTGCACGAGGTTGAACATCTGCTGGTCATCGTGCACTGGCACAAGCCAATTTTGGTGTTAGAGTCTTTTAGTTTTTTCTATACCAAGTACTCTCCTTGTTCCTATTTCAGGACTTAGCAAGATCTGCAAGAGTTTCATACTGCTGAATTCTTCTTACACCCTCCCCTTTAGCTGAAGGGTCTTCTCCCGTAGCTGAAAGTCTTGTTTAATCTTCAACTTTTAATTGGAAATTTCAGGAAGGCATTCACGACATTTCTAATGTCTTGCCATAATCTATTCTTTACTAACGCAGCAAGTATGTCATTTGGAACCACAATTGTCACAAGTCACCGTGGCCTCTCATCTAGGGCTTTGCAGCTGACACAAGGTGTATGTAAGATCATAGAATTGTATAGTGCATTTTTGTGGTCATTTAGATTGGTCAAATATTGAGAGTATTAAGTTATGGATTTTTGTAAGTTCAATCAGTGTTAAGGTTGGTCGACAATTGTCCTTAATTCGTGGTGAGCGCGACCGTCGGATTGACCGACATCATCTAGCGATCTGGGCCGTTAAAGTGAATTCAAACCTTCACGTAATTTTGGCTGACGCGGAGTGCCGACCAGGTCGATCTACATAAAAGTTTCGGATTAGCCTAGCGCGTCTAAGTTAGTATATTCTTGATATTTCAATGCATGCATGTGGACGTCAATCGGCCCGACACATTGGATGAGGCTGATCTGGCCTACAGATCAGAAATTTTTGGAAGGGACGATTGGACAAACACTTCAAAACTTCGTTGCTAAGCGGCCCTCCCTCGTCGGGTTGAGCGGTCGTCGTAGAAAAAACTATAAATAGGCATATTCTTTGTTTCTTATCAATTTTCACTTTTGTAAATTTCTACGGGTTTGTAATGACAAGGTCTTTCATCCTATTTCATTTGTGAGCACTTTCTTGCTACTCAAAATTAGTGAAATGAGTGATTTTCCTAAGCTTTCTTAGTAATATGTCGCTGCACCTCAAAGTATGATTGCAACTAGTTTGGTTCCTCGTGAGTCACTATGCTCCCATTAAGGCACTCCTCCCCTTTCATTTGGCATCGGAGCTGGACTAGTTTGCATACTATATTATGGAGTCGCAGTCGGCAGCTGGAGGAGGCAAACATGTCGAGCATGTTGAGCGCGTGGAGCAGCAGGCAGCGCCAACAATGACTAGAGAGCAACAAGAGATGCAGGCGATGCTAAGGCAAATGGCAATTGCAATTGGAGGAGAAGTCTACGCCCAGTTTCAACGAAATATGCGTGCGCGCGGAGGTGGAGAGAATGGTGCGAATTGTTGTGGGGAATGCCGCTTTGACGAGTTCGACACCTGCACCTGCTACAGCACCAATCCATGTGCAACCAATCATTCCATCCGCATCGGGAGTGCGTGCGCCTAAGCCTAAAGTGTATATTGGAGAGCGTGGATCGCCGCCTGTTTATCAATAGATTTTTGGAGTGAAGAAATTCATGGAGTACCCTGCGCTCACGCCCAACAGGCAAGTCGCCTTTGTGATTACATTGCTGAAGAAGAGTGCTGGAGCTTGGTATGAGCGACCTGCTACTGTTGATCAGCTCTTAGAAGGCTTGACGAGGGCTATGTCAACCTATTGCACCCGAGGCTACTGCTCGAGATCTATACGTGCGCCTTCGTCAACGAGGAAGCGTTCAAGAGTATGTATCGCGCTTCAACGAGCTGATGCTTCATTGTCCATCCATGCACGAGTCGGAGATGATGGACAAGCTTAAGAGGGAACTTAGGCCAACTGTGGTCAAGGAAGTGACGCTCAAGGACCCTTCCAGTCTTGGAGAAATGATGGCATTGGCAACGATGGTCGACGCTGTGGAGTATACTCAGAGGCAGTGGGGCAACCACAACTTTGGAGGACATCGACACATTGGATCTCAAGTGCCAAGCACGAGTGGTCAAGGTCCAGTACCTATGGGGTTGGAACTTGTTCAGAACCAGCGCAGGCAGCAAAATTACAAGCCGACTGGACCCTGCTATAATTGTGGCAAGCTTGGGAATCTGGCTCAAGACAGTCGTCTGAAGGCAAAGCAACCTCAACAGCAGGAAAAAGGAGGACGCCAGCAAGTCGATCTGGGGTATCTACTGGCGTGAAGAAGGAAAGTCAGAAGGAGGTTATGCCCAGGAGCCTGCCGAGAAGCAAAAGACGAGACGTTCACAAGCCTATTATCGTGGAAACAATAGTCGACGGCAACAAGGCAAAGTGTAGGGTTGACAGTGGCGCAAGCGCAAACTTTGTGCACAAGAAGCTAGCGAAGGAGTGGCGAATTCCTGTGCAAAATCTTTAAGAGCCTAAGGAGGCAATTTTGGCGAATGGGCAGAGACTCAAGTATGGTGCACCTACGGAAGCTATTCACGTGGAAGTAGCGTGGCTCAAGAGTAAGGAAGTTATGGAGCAGGCAGGGCTAGGTCACCATGATGTGATATTGGGTCGACCATGGCTCAGGAAAGCCAACCCTCAATAGCACTGGAGCACGAGACAAGTGAAGGTCCAAGGGCGTGATGGTCGAATGGAGACAGCGAAACAGGTGGAGGTAGATACGACCACAAGTAACTGTCTTCTGTCGAGCCTGCAAGTTAAGAAGCTATGCAGGGCGAATCAGGTGAAGGAGATGTACCTTGTTTCGGTGGCCCTGGCCCGGTCATCAGATGGAGCAAGCATGAATCCTAAAAGCCTGGGCGAGTGCGCGTTGCCAGAGGAGCAAGTAGTGGCGTCTGATCCCCCCTGCTCAAAAGGAGCAGAGCCCAACTATTCAAGAGAAGAAGGAGCCTGCTGGGATACCTGCTCAAATTAAGGTGCTGTTGGAGGAGTTCAAATGCGTGTCTCCTGAGGAGCTACCTGCGGGATTACCTCCACAGAGAGCTATGGAGCACATGATCGAGTTGGAACCAGGGAGCAAGCCACCTGTGAGACCCGCCTATCGACAATCGTTTGCGGAGTTGGATGAGTTGAAGAAGCAGTTGACAGAGTTACTGGAGAAGGGAATCATCCAACCCAGCGAGTCTCCATTTGCCGCGCCAGTCTTATTTGTGAAGAAGAAGGATGGGACTATAAGGATGTGTGTCGACTACCGAGCACTCAACAAGATCACCATCAAGAACACGTACCCACTTCCACAAGTGGACGAGTTGATTGACAGGCTTGTCGTAGCGAAGAATTTCTTAAAGATCGATTTGAGAAGTGGCTATCACCAGGTACAAATTGCGGGAGATGTTCAGAAGACTGCTTTCAGGACTCGCTATGGTTTGTTCGAGTTCACAGTCATGCCTTTTGGGTTGACTAATGCACCTGATCATTCGTGAGACTTATTGTAATGAATCAGTATATTAGTAGATATAATATTCATTTAAATATAATAGTTAATTTAGTTCAGCCTGCTGAACTTTAGTTAGTAGTCAGTCTGCTGAACTTTAGTTAATAATCAGTCTGCTGGACTTTACATAATTATCAGTTTAATGACTCGGCCAAAAGCAGCAGGCTGAAGTCAACTTAAGTCAGCTTGCTGACACATTCTTTGACAGCCAGCTGACTTCCGTGCTCGGTAGCAGCGAACTGCCTTGATATGCATCTAAGTACCACCTGCTAGATGAATGGCCAGATGACATCCCCATGATGGATGGCTATTCGGGATGATGGGAGATGGCGGTGGATTTGGTTAACCGAGGTCCTACCAACGTGGTTAACTCCCGGGTAGGCGGTGCCATCGCACTGACCGTTGAACAGTAAACTCATTCCATGTACATATGCTAGGCATTGCTCTCGAGTTCGGCATTCGGAAACGAGGCCAACTCTCTTGTACAGCTTACTGAGAGAACTCTGAATCCAAGGCGAGAAGCCATTGATACGCACTGTCTTCTAACCTTGCTTATGTATGAGTTTTAATGCACCTGATCATTCGTGAGACTTATGAATAGTATCTTTAGATCCTACTTGGACTAGTTTGTGGTGGTATTTTTGGACGTCATCTTGATCTATTTGAAGACCTTGGAGGAGCATGTGGAGCATCTCAAGAAGGTGTTGGAGGTCTTGAGAGATTAGAAGCTATATGGAAAGATGAGCAAGTGCGACTTCTAACTCAAGGAAGTTGAGTTTCTTGGGCACATAGTGGGAGCTGAAGGAGTCAAGGTTGTAGTGAAACAGGTAGATAAAGTACTTAATAAAGTAGAAAACTTTATCTATTCAAGACTAGGATCTTTGAACACAAGAGGTAGCTTCTTGAAAGAGAGATGGTTTCTAGAAAGTTAATATATTTCTCAACCTTGGCCAGTACAAGAGTGATTCTCCCCCCATCCCTTTCTATGCTTTAACTCTTGTTTATATACTTGCTACGTAAGTAATTTCTAGGAAGGTGCATGTTGATGTGTTGGCATCCAATACATCCCAAAGCTTGCCACCTCTTTCTAGAATAATGTACACATGTCCTTTTGACCTAAAAATGGCATATTTGACTTTTGCCGTATGGAGTTTTTCTAGGTCCTTCCTCTAACTTCGAAAATGCCTTACAAGGTTCAAAGGACATGAACCAAGTCACTAGAGTATCAATTCACACTTGACTCCACACAACACTACTTCAAAAATGTTCAAAAATATTTAAGTAAATACTAACTAATGTATGCTGACTCATGTCACTACAAAGGTGGAGCAGAAGAAGGCGCAAGCAATCATAAATTGGCCCGTACTTGCTGATATTCATCAACTCAGGAGCTTCCTTGGCATGGCGAATTATTATCGCGGTTTCATTGAAGGATTTGCCAAGGTGTATGCACCGCTCACGGACATGTTGAAGAAGCAGGAGAAGTGGCTATGGGGCGACAAGGAGCAGCAAGCCTTTGAGAAGATTAAGGGGTTGTTGACATAGGCACCTGTCTTAGCGATTGCCAGTCCAGAGCTTCCTTTCACCATCATCACGAACGCATAAAACTTCGCAGTGGGAGCCGTTCTTCTCCAGAACCAGGGTAAAGGATTGCAATTTGTGGCTTATGAGTGCAGGAGGTTGAGTCCTGCTAAGCAAAACTATGCAGCACACGAGCGGGAGATGTTGGATATTATCCAGGCTTTGAGGATTTTGGCGATGTTATGTGGACGGACGGATGGTATTCATCAAGATCGACCACAAGGATGTGGAGAAATTTATGACACAACCAACGTTGACACCAAGATAGGCAAGGTGGATGGAGTTTTTGCAACAGTATGACCACAAGATTGAGTACTTACCTGGGAAGATCAACCCTGCAGACGCTTTATCCAGGAGGTGCGACCTTGCAGCTGCCTCAGTCATCAAGGAGAGTATGGATTTCAAGGAGAAGCTTAAGAAAGGTTACGAGGTAAGCCCAGAGTTTGCTGATAATAAAGCAACTGAGTCCAACTCAAGTATGCAGAAGAAGGACGGCATATGGTATTATGGTGATTCCAAGAGAGTGGTGATACCTGACATTAAGGAGCTACGAGACTTACTACTTACGGAGCATCATGTTTGCTTATATGCTGGACACTTTGGAAGCAAGAAGACGGCAAGCGTGTTGAACTGAGAATACTATTAGAGGAATATGGACAAGAACATCAAGGAGTGGATCAGGAGTTGCGATGCGTGCCAGCGTAACAAGACACCAAATCAAAAGAAGGGAGGTACATTGTAGCCCCTGCATATTCCAGAGTATCCTTGGGAGCAGATTGCTATGGACTTCATCACATCGTTACCAGTCAGTAGTCAAGGGCACGATGCAGTATAGGTTGTGTCTGATAGACTCAGTAAGATGGCTCACTTCATTCCCTTGAAGGAGACTTTTACGACAACAGATGTGGCACAGTTATTCTTTGATCATATTTTTAGGCTACATGGGTTGCCGAAGGTAGTTGTTTCAGATTGAGATCCAAGGTTCACTAGCAACTTCTGGCGATCATTGTTTACTTTGATGGGGACCAAGCTAAGCATGAGCACTCCCTATCATCCTCAGACAGTCGGGCAGAGTGAGGGGCTCAATAGAACTCTGCAAGAGGTGCTCAGGAGTTTTAATATGAAAGACCCCTCATAGTGGGATAAGAAGTTGCCAAGGTTGGAGTTTGCCTACAACAACAGCATGCAGGGATCTACCAAGCAATCACCATACATTATGGTTTATAAGAGAGAAGTATATCATCCAGAGAACATCTTGCTCAAGAAGGCCAAGGAGACTCAGTTTCCTATTACACAAGCTTTTATGGAGCATATGGCCAAGACTTGGGACATTGCAAAGACGTGTGTTTGGAAGGCACAAAAAGAGCAGGTTACGCATGCTATCAAGCATCGGAGGGAAGTGACATTTTATGTGGACGACAAAGTACTATCGTCAATGGAGAATCTACCTTTCACAGGCAAGAGGAAACTGCGGGCACGATTTACTAGTCCATTTTCGGTGCTCAAGCAGGTGGATCCAGTGGCCTACAAGTTGAAATGTACATGATGTGTTCCATGTCAGTTAGTTGCGGCCATACTTTGACCCGAATGAAGGACATCCAGGGCGGCTACCTACACCGCCACCACCGGTCGAGATTGATGATGTATTGGAGTATGAAGTGGAGGCGATTGTCGGCGATCGACGAGTCAAGCGAGGTCAACAATTTGTTCAAGAGTACCTGTTTAAGTGGAAAAGCTACCATGCGGACAACAACACTTGGGAGCCAGAGGCCAACTTGACTCATTGTAAGAGTAAGTTGAGGCGTTATTTGCAAAACGCGTCAAGGACGTTGCACCTTGACGAAGGGGGATAATGTAAGGTCACAAGATTGTACAGTGCGTTTTTGTGGTCATTTTGATATAAAAATCGTCGACTTTGGTTAAGTATTGAGAAAATTATGGATTTTTCGAAGTTTAATTAGTTTTAAGGTTGGTCAACGACTGTCCTTGATTTGCGGTGAGCGCGACCGTCGGATTGACCGACAGCGGTGAGCGATTTGGGCCGTTAGAGTGAATTCGAACCTTCACTTAATTTCTTCTGAAGCAGAGTGCCGACCAGGTCGACTTACCTACAAGTTTTGGATTAGCCTAGCGCGTTTAAGTTAGTATATTGTAGATATTTTGATGCATGCATGTGGACGTCAAATCGGCCCGAGGCCGACACGTCGGATGAAGCTGATCTGGCTTACTCACGAATATTGTGGAAGGAACGATTTGACAAACACTTTAAAAATTTTGTTGCTAAGCGGCCCTCCCTCCTAGGGGCGAGCGATCGTCATAGAAAATTATAAATAGGCATAGCTTTTTCGTTACTCATCAGTTTTCACTTCTGAAAAATTTAACGGGTTTCTAATGACAAGGCTTTCATCCTATTTCATTTGTGAGAACTGTCTTGCTAGCAATATGCCGTTGCAATCTAGAGTATGATTGCTACTAGTTTGGTTCCTCGTGAGTCACTACGCTTCCACTAGGGCACTCTGCCCCTTTTAGTGTAGCTGGCACCAATTCCTTGGGCTCAGCTTAAATAGTAGGATTGATAAGTGACAAGGTGAATGATTTTGTATATCGTCTCAAATGGTTATGCATATGGTCTCAGATGGTTATGCCATCAGACCCGTTCAGTTCGAACACACCATTGCCAAATGCATGCTTAACTGATAAGATTATTACACCTGAACTGGTGTCAATGGTGGTCTTGGTGTGTCGCTTCCCGTGCACGAAGTCTTCTTCTTGGATCTCAGTCATCTATAAACAAAAGCTTCCATCTTGAATCTTGGCGTAGTGTGGGTATCTCTTTTCTAGGCAATCTTCAAGTTGTCAAGAGCTGCTGGCATCATGCGCTCAAGTAGCATATTCCGACACATCATGACTTTTAACAGCTCTTCTGGGCTGTCCAGGTTCTTTGCCTACTCTATCTCCTGTTTGATGCTAATAGGCACTCTTCTTCCAAACAAGATCCGGTATGGCAAGTGATTTGCCAAATCAGCATGTTTGTTGAATCAGTAGCCCATTACCAACCATGGCAGGACCAGTTTCCAGTCTCGTTTGTCGTGATTCAACAGCATTTTTGTAGTGCCATCTTAATGGTTTACACACTTTTTTCGGCTAGACCATCTGCTTGCGGATGGTTTTTAAAAGTAGTGCGATGATCAATGAAGCACTTGTCCAAGAGCTGCTGAAATGACCCTTGAAACTCACCTTTGGTACGTTAGCATTTAAGCTGGTGCGCCGTGACGCGTAAATACGCTGTTAAGATGCGCTTCCGCGGTTCCCAAACTCACCTTAGCAATAAGAGGAACTAGCTCTAGCCACTTAGAGAATTGCTCAATCATGACCTTAGTTATATGAAATTTGGATTTGCCGCACATGTGGGAGCGGGTTTGCCGCGCGTACAAAATGTGAGAGTCGAAATTGCACATCGGAATACGTCAAAATACGTGACTGTCGGTAGTTCAAATCGGTCATTGGTTTTCAAACGTGTGTAATCGTGCAGAACCGACACACTTAGGGTTGCTCCCAAAACTTGACAGTGCTTCAAGCTCATTCTTGTTTCGCTGACGCGTCATTTACTCACACGCTTACATGCTGCCGGTGATGTTAGCGTGGCCATTCACACGTTGATGAGCGTGTGGATTCAATTGTGCCGCACTCTTTATCAGTCGGCCATGGTTGTCGTAAATCTCTTAATGAATCAACGTTTGTGGACAAGGATACGATTTTTTTGACAACACCCATTGCAACCGTCTAATTCTTATAAGTGTACGCCAATTTGTTCGTACCTAAAGGAACGTGCAGTACAGCACGCCACAAGTTGGAACCAAGTGGACCAGGGCAACTCTACTCCTGTCCTCAAAAATTGTGAAAAAAAGGTCTCCCAAATCAAGTTTTTTCCGATTCAATAAAGTGGTCTTTTTGATATCATTGGGATTCAGATTGCAAGAATAGGTTGCAACCTTGCATGACATGGTTTCAATGAGTTTGCGTTCCAGATTTGGAATTTAATGTGGCTTTTTGGACCAGATTTTCCTACGTTGGATTCTGCGTAGAATAGGGATGTAACAATTTCAGGGTTGTGGAAGACAGTAGGACATGAAAGTTGCCGCTTTGGAACTACTCAGAACGATTTGAGACAGCGCCACTATTTTCTCAAAGGGCAAAATACATTTATACCATCGATTGACAACGCAAACTAGATTATTTCCAGAACCAGATATACACCCAAAATGGACATCGCGATCACGAATCGACCATTCTTTCCTACTATATCGCAAATTGGACCTATTGCTAAACAACACAAGATTTTGAGAACAAAGTCTCTTATCCTATCAACAAACTCATGTACGTACCATGCAAAAAATACGACACAAGCCATCAAAATTGTTAAGATTGAGCTCGTTGATTGCTCGTTGCTTTCAGAAATTCACAGTTGGTTAGTTTGGTATACGAAATCATATTCTTGGAAAACGACGTGCTAAAAAGTAAGGTACTGGCCGGGAGAACAAGGAGACTAGTGAAAAAACTGAATTAATTGGCGATTTGTGCAATCATAAATGTTGACTCGAACAAACTGATAAACTACAAAAGAAAAGTAGAACCATGTAGACGTCGTCCCCAAAATTTTTGACTGCAGGCAAATTCACATTTTCCCCAGAAACTATATTGGGAAGAGTAAATGGCCTGATAAAATTTGTGTGTAATTTTTTACAAACTTTGAATGAAACACTCGCTCCTATTGGAACGAACACCACGTCAATAAGAAACTTGAATAACTAGTTCAAGTCCAATTTGTGCTATATTTGGCAAAAGTGGTCAACTCGTCATAGCGAGGTCCACAATGCGCAAATTAGGTGTAACTCTGGTTTCGCATAGTCAATCGATATTAAGAATATGTTTTGCCCGTCTTGTATAGAGCTTTACACAGCTTCACAAGTGGTTTCATACAAGTCAAACTTGACCAAAATTGAGAGGCCGGATCAGGTTGAATCAGGTCCAATTGTGTTGAATTTCAACTCCATGCCATATGGTTTCCTATAGTGCAGGTCCTAGGAGAGCTGTGGGCACCAACCATGAGTACCATCTATAATGATTCATGAGACCAAACAAACCTAATAAATTTGAAGATCTTATTTGGTGGCCAATTTAAACAAAATGCTGCTGACTGCTGTTAATGTTTATTCAAATTTTACACCATTATAAACGTCAGATCCAGTAGGTGTATTCGATTGTTGGGTCTTGTTAAAATGGTCTGGGCATTTTTGTTTCCATGTCGTTTGAATTCATGTATTATGCGTTCATGTTACGACACAAGGAGGTCTACTCACGTTTGTGACTAAGAGGAGGACAAGACAAAATCTCAGCAATGTAGAGTTAATTCGTAGAATATCAGATTTGATATATATTGAAGGGTTATATACAACGCCAAAAGGCCAAAATGCTTTAGATTGATGTGCCAAAGTTTGTACAAAGAACCTAGACCCTTGTACAATTTGTTCCTCAATTCTCTTGTTCCAGGAGATCCAGAATCGATGCCGGGTGAAGTTGTTGACATTTGCTAGGTACTTGCACACCCATAAATTGTAGAAGTTCAACTCTATCGAAACAGAAGAAAATATAGCATCTAGCATTAATGCAATTACACCCCAAATGGTCCTTTCAGGTGCGCTTGACATATGATCCTGTATCTGTAACGTTCCCAAAACTTGTGTTGCTTGTGATACGTATTTTAAACTTACTCCATACTAATATATAGTGATTGCATGTAGACAACAAAGACAGCTTATCCAACATATTGGTTGCACAAAGGTCCTCAATTGCTTTAACAAAATAATACTTAAATGTCCAAATTGGTTGTATATCACCATTGCACGCGCACTTGTTTTGCATGCAACTATTGTGGCCCTCCTCTATTTATCGCCGTTGGTGCTTCACTAGCTTCCTTCTAGTATCTCCAGCCAATAAGAATTATGACGCTCATCCATTATTCCACTATATCCAATCTCCTTCAATCATGTGTTCGGAAGTACCAATGCTCTTTTCTCTCTTGATCCTTCTGATCACATATGTTGTAATTCTGAGTCAATCAAGCTCATCTCCCACAACTCTTAGTTGATCCCCATCAACATATACTTCGAATGAAATACGAAGATCTCTTATAAATTGATTTGCATACCAGCATGACAACAAAATCCAAACACTTCCAGTCTAGAGAAAGCTCGGATGTCATTCTTATGGACTAATTTAGTAAGGTCCATTGGCGAAAACAATGTCGCAAATGGATCCATACTACAGATAAATCTGAACCCTTAGGGAGGATCAAATCCACCAATCGAGTTCTCCGATTGGACTGCCATTTGAATGAGCAAAAATGTTATTATTCTTACAAGATGAGAAAGTCTTGGACAAGTTAGTTAAGCATCGGACTTCCGTTACCTAAGTGATGTCTCCCAATGCTGAGGAAATAACAGAGGACTTTGACGCGATGTAGCGGGAGAGACTTAAGGTTAGAACAAATGAAAGCATATTGAACCTAACCAATACTCCAAGTAAGCCTATCTACTGAATTCATCTACTGCCATTGAGCGAGACTGTCTCGCTAAATCTTTTGCATATTAACCTACAGGCAGCACGCGCTATTTGCAAGCCTATCCGACATTATTTACTCCTTGACCCATATCTATTAGGTCAATTGAACATACACCCTTAGGCCATTGCGGGCAAAAGAAAAACAGATCAATACCCTCTAGTCACTGAAGCTCCTCCACTCATCCAACTAAAGGATGAAGAAGGGCAATTTTAAGCTAAGCTGGCTAAATGCTTTAATTTGGAATGTCCTATAATAGTAGGCACACAGCAGACTCGAGTCAAATCAAGCACTTGTTTCGTGCCCCTCGCACGCTTCGCGCTTCAGCTCCTCCAGAGCAAGCAAGCAGGAGCCACCCAGCAGGAGCCACCAACAACCTGCATCTCCATACACCCAAGGCTCCGGTGCCCCGGAAGAGCAGCAGGACTTTTTTTTCCCCTGCCCCACTTTATCTCTCCCTCTCTCCAGTCTGCTTCTTTCATCCGTCCAACTTCTGTTGGAGAGGGCATCCCGGGAGGCACCCGTCGTCTGCCATCAGGCAACAGGGTGCACGTGTGGGCTCCTGTGATAGCACGTTGAGGAGGAGTCCGCCTCATTCGATGTTCTCCTTGCCCTTGGGCGCCTTGCTCACCTGCTCATTCGGATACAACACAACACAACATAACAAAGCAGACACAGCAAGAGAGAAAAGTCAGTCTCATGTGCCATCATGACAAGCAGCACTAAGTCCTTCTCTTCTTCTCTCGGCCCTCCCTCGTTAGCTTCTTAGCTTGCAATCACACTCTTGGCACTCTATATTTGTTTGTTCGCTGTGAGCGATACCCAAAGTTCTTATTCGTACTCTACTCGACAATACTTACATTATAACAATCAATCACTTCATGACTACGCAGTGATTTTATGTGCCACAAAAGCGGGGGCCCCTCCTGCGCTTTCTTGGATTCGTCATCAGACAGTGTTGGGAGACGATACAAGCACACGAGGATCGAGGAGCGAGCGCAGGCATAGAGAGTGCCGACGAAAAGAGCGCGCCGACCAAAACACCCCTTCAAACAACTGAGCTGCATGCAGTTTCCCAGCATGGCGACGGAGAAAGCGAACTGCCTACGAAACGCGTCCCCCTGTAAGACCCTCAGAACGTATCTGGACAACAATAACAATGCCGTATAGCAACCGCTGCGCATTAGCAGCCAGGCGGGTCAACGGGGGTTGCAGGCAGCAGGCAGCACACGCAGGTGTGACATGTGGCGCTCTACCTTGCGCAGATACTCCAGCCGCAGCTTGATGGCCGTCTGGATGCAGCTCGTCACGTCTATCCGGAAGATCACATCGTTGAACATCTGCACACGTGCACACGGCACGCCACGCGTTTCAGCACCCGGGCAGCAGCCGAGATCGTCAGCATCTGACGGCAAGCATCGCTGCTGACGAAGCGGAAAGGAGCGCGCGCCTCCTGTCTGAACCCTGGAAGTTTTTCTTTCTCTGCACGCACGCGCGCACCCACACGCACATGCGCGCACACGCGTGCGCTTGCATCTTTTTGTGTGTGCATGACCGTGCGCGTCCGCGCACGTTTGTGTGTGTGTGTGCGTGCATGTGTGTATGTGAGTGTGTGCGTGTGTGCGCGCGTACAGGTCTGTAGTTTGCGCGCGCGTGCACGTGTGCCTCTCTCTCTCTCTCTCACCTTGATGGCGTCCTCGGAGGCGTACACCTCCTTCATCACGCGCTTCTTGTTCAGCCGCAGGATGGCCGCCACGCAGTACACGGGCAGATCCTCGCTGCCCGGGTCGATGTGCTCGCCGTCGCCCTGCAGGGCAGCTACGGACGTCAGCTTGGCCGACAGCTGGATGGCCTGCAGTCCTGACATGGGCACGTTGTCGCGCGTCGACACCTGGAGCGGCTGCCGGCCCAGCACCTGCCCGCTCCGGGGCGGCTTCAACATGTGCACGGGGATGGAGTCGGGCAGGCTGATGAGAAGCGCCTGCGGCGTGTTGCGGTGGAATCCGTTGACCACCGTAGGATCGTAATCTGCCGCCCAGATCATCTGCTCACCCGGGCGCGAGAGAGAGAGGGGGGTACGGTGATGCCGCCGCAGCACCACACAAGCGCCAAGAAGCTCGTCAGTCTCTGCATGTTGTCGTAGCTTTGAAAATAAATACACGCTTGCTCTGATTTTCGGTGCTAGTCAGAAGCCACGCGGGAGCACATCCCACACCAAGGGGCTGCCCCCAAGCCCCAATTGCCGCCTGTCTGCCACCTGGACTCGGCACGGCACGCACACCTGGAGGTCGTTCATAGCGCAGTCACTGTTGCTGCGTGTGAAGCAGCAGCAGCAGCACTTGTATGTCTTTTTCCACACGAGTTCCTTGCAAGGGGAAGTCAATGTGCGGCCCTCCGTGAGAGAACGCAGGAGGAGACACAAACGGCCACTTCAAAGGACTTCAGGGCCTGGCTCCCCTACGAATGCCTGCATGATCCTTCCCCGCAGGGCTTTTCATCCTGCCTGTGTGCATGCGCACATGCATGCATCAAAGAGGCAGGTGGACAGATAGCAGGCAAGCGGGTGGGCAGGCAAGCGGGAGACAACGTGAAAGAAAACGGAATGTGTTTCAGCAGAGAGCGCCTCTCCTCTTGCATCATTAGACAAACCAAGTGGAGCAATAATGTTCCAGAGGGAGTGCGCCACGGGGGAGTTGAAAGGGGAAAGGGGGGGGAGGAGGGGGGGNGGCTGTTATCTCTCCCTCTCATCCCTTCTCGCGGGTGTCTCACCTCCCACATGAGGAAGGCGTCGGCGAAGGAAACCTCGCGTCGGAACATGACGAGCAGCATGCGGAACGCAAACATGAAGTCGTCGGCGCCCACGTCCACCAGGTGGCGCAGCAGCCGCGGGTCGACGGCCGAGGTGATCGACCTGAGCGCGTCCAGCTGGCGCGTCACGCCCACGGGCCCCTCCGCGCTGAAGTTGCCCCTCTGCAGAAGAACAAGGGGCGCCCGCAGGAGGACAGGTGGCACCACGTCAGATCGGTCCGTGCAGCGGAAGGCTTGGGGACTGCAGGGGGAAATTCTCCTGCAACTGAGCAGTAGAGACAGGGCAGACCGTGTGAGCACATGACGGCAAAAAATGAGGGCCCAGCGCGAGGCGCTGCCTGAGCTGGCAAGCAAGAGATTGAGGGGAGGGAGGAAGCGAGAGGGGAGGAGGGGGCCAGAGCGCTCCACACTTCTGTCAGGGAGCGTTCACACCCATGCTGGTGCTGGTGCAGGTGCTCTCCCTCCAAGGGACCGGCGTAAACATCATAGGAAGATATGGATGGATGACGAGGGTGCAAGTGACTGTAACTAGGGCCCACTCGCGGAAGCAGGTGGCTAGCGCCTGCTGCCCCTGCCCCTGCCTAGACACAGGGCGCGCGCGCGAGAGAGAGAGAGAGAGAGAGAGAGAGAGAGAGAGAGAGAGAGAGAGAGAGAGAGAGAGAGAGAGAGAGAGAGAGAGGGGAGAGGGGGGGGGGGAGGGAGCGAGCGCGCGCGCCTACCAGGCGGCCGAGGAAGTGCTCGAAGGCCCAGAAGGCGTCGGCGTCGTCCTCGAAGACGATCAAGAAGGGCGACAGCAGATCGCACATGCCTGCACGCACGCACACACGCGAGAGGCGAGGGCAGAGCAGAGGGAGCCGAGAGAGAGGCAAAGGGCAGCAAAGAGAGAAGGGCAGCTGTCAGATGCCGGACGACGACAGGCAGAGGCAGGGCTCCTCAGGTAGACATGAAGCACACGAGCGCGCGCGCGCAGTACGTTGGTACTCTCCTGTTGGCTTGGTGAGCCCCAGATGGGCCCTTCCATGCAGGCGCAAGCTCCGGGGAGGGAGGCCATAGGGTGAAACAAAAGAGCAGCCCCTGACTTTGAGCAGCAACTGCAGCAGCAGCAGCAGCAGCAGTAGCAAGAAAAGCAGCAGTAGGGTCAGGGTCAGCAGCGGCAGCCACAGCAGCAGCAGCAGCAGTAGCAAGGGCACAAGTGGAGCACCTTGGCAGTAGCCCGTGGTGGGGTCCACCCAGGCATGGATGGCCAGGATGTCCGTCATCCGGGCGGAGTTGACGTCGTCGTGGAAGAACTCCACGTGCTGATCCGTGCGCACCACGTCCACCACTGCTCCCAGAGACGCACTCGCACGCGCACACGCACACGCACGCACACACACTCGCTTGCAACACGTCAGCTTCCTGCACACCAATGGCGGGACCTCAGGATGTCTCTGAAGTTAGAGGCAAAGAGCCGGCCTTTACAGGAGGCGTAGTTTCACCAGCGCAAGCGGCGTTTTTCACAATACCAGCCTATCCCAATTGAAGCATCCCTGCCCCTCCCCCCCCAAAGAAAAATACACACCCCGCAAACACAGTCTCCGAGGGAAGAGAGAGAGAGAACAGAAGAGGAGAAAAAAAGGCAAGGGAGCAGGGGACCACAGAGACCCATGGGCAAAGGGTCGAGAGAGAGGGAACAGCGCGTGCTTGCACGCACCAATCTTGTGGAGAGTCCACAGCCACTCAGCAACGCGGCTCTCTGTAACTCTTGTGCCAAGGGCAGCCACAGGGTCGTTCTCCTCCTCCTCCTCCTCCTCCTCCTCTTCTTTCATGCCCCCCAACTCCCCGCCGCCCCCCAGGGCCCCCTCCATACCGCCGCCGCCGCCATCGTCCAGCCGCCCCTGCTGGTGCATCATCCCCACGCCGTCAATGTCCATCGAGCGCCGGCCGCCGCACTCGCTCTCGGAGTCGCCGCCCGCCTGCGAGTCGTCGAAGCTGGCGTTGCTGGCGCTCTTCTTCATCGAGCCCGGCATCAGCGGCGTTGCCGCCGACGGGGAGCTCCCCGGGCCCCCCCCCCCGCCCCCGGCCCCGCGCTTGGTGAGCATGCGGCCCAGGCTGATGGTTTTGCTGCGCGCCCACCCGCTGTGCTTGGGCTGCTCCTTCTCGGCCGTGTGGAACGAGGACTGCCGCCCGAACGGCGAGTCGCAGTCGGAGCCGTCGCCGCCCGCGCCGCCCCCCGCGCCGCCGCCAATGACGTCGCTCCTCTCGCGCTCGCGCATGCTGTTCTTCAGCACCCCCCAGTAAAACGACGGGCCCCCCTTGGCCTTGCCGCTGCCGGCGGCGGCGGCTGGCAGGCCGCGCTGCGGCGAGGGCGCGACGCCCGTGCCCTTGCTGCCGCCCACCACGCTGGAGGGGCTCGCCACGCTGGAGGGGCTGGCTACGCTGTGCGACGGCGTGGCATCCCCCGCCTCCGAGCCGCCCATGTCGGGATTGCTGCTGGAGTCGAGCGCGCGCCGCGAGCCGAAGCTCTTCCACTGCCACCCGCGGTTGCGCCGCGTTGGCGTCTTGGGTGTCTTGGGCCTGCTGCTGGTGTTGCTGCTGCTGCGGCCGCCGCCGAGCCCGCGCCTCTCTTTCTCGTCGGCCCCGTCGCCAACATTGAGCGACAGGTGGCGCGCGCCCCCGCCGCCGCCGCCCTGCTCGTCCTCGTTGTCGCTCTCGCGGGCCAGCATCTCCTCCATGTACGCCAGCTTGGCGAGCTTCTCCTTGGCCACCTCGCGCTGCTTCTCCTGCTGCCCCGGCTCCTGAGCCTCCAGCTGCCGCCGGAAGTCGTCCCCGCGCGTCGACAGCTCGTCGTCGCCCCCCCCGCCCCGGCGTGCGGAGAGCGAGCGCTCAAACATGGTGCCCCTGCGCGCCTCTTTCAGCGTCAGCTTGGGGAGCAGCAGGGAGTCAGCGCCGCCGCTGACGCCGTCGATGCCCGAGCGGCTGCGGGAGCGCTGCAGGCTGCGCCGCCCGGACCCGAAGCTCTGGGCGGCGCTGCGGCCGCCAGAGCCGCCGCCCGAGCCCCCGGCGTCAAAAGAGCCCCACCCGTTGACGCGCGGCACGTTGTCAAAGGGCAGCAGCGGAGGGTGCTCGTCGCGCACGTTGGCCACGCGCGCGCTCCGCGACTTGCGCAGCTGCATGGACGCCGCCTGCTGCTCCAGCTTGAGGTTGGAGTGCTTGGTTAGCCGCAGGTGCCCCAGCTTCGCGTCCGGGTGCGCCTCGCCGGCGCCCCCGCCGCCGCCTGTGGCGCGCACGTCCTCGCGCCGCGAGCCCACCGCAAACGCGGGCTTGCCCGTGCCGATGCTGTCGTTCATCTGGCGGCACTNTGGAGTCGAGCGCGCGCCGCGAGCCGAAGCTCTTCCACTGCCACCCGCGGTTGCGCCGCGTTGGCGTCTTGGGTGTCTTGGGCCTGCTGCTGGTGTTGCTGCTGCTGCGGCCGCCGCCGAGCCCGCGCCTCTCTTTCTCGTCGGCCCCGTCGCCAACATTGAGCGACAGGTGGCGCGCGCCCCCGCCGCCGCCGCCCTGCTCGTCCTCGTTGTCGCTCTCGCGGGCCAGCATCTCCTCCATGTACGCCAGCTTGGCGAGCTTCTCCTTGGCCACCTCGCGCTGCTTCTCCTGCTGCCCCGGCTCCTGAGCCTCCAGCTGCCGCCGGAAGTCGTCCCCGCGCGTCGACAGCTCGTCGTCGCCCCCCCCGCCCCGGCGTGCGGAGAGCGAGCGCTCAAACATGGTGCCCCTGCGCGCCTCTTTCAGCGTCAGCTTGGGGAGCAGCAGGGAGTCAGCGCCGCCGCTGACGCCGTCGATGCCCGAGCGGCTGCGGGAGCGCTGCAGGCTGCGCCGCCCGGACCCGAAGCTCTGGGCGGCGCTGCGGCCGCCAGAGCCGCCGCCCGAGCCCCCGGCGTCAAAAGAGCCCCACCCGTTGACGCGCGGCACGTTGTCAAAGGGCAGCAGCGGAGGGTGCTCGTCGCGCACGTTGGCCACGCGCGCGCTCCGCGACTTGCGCAGCTGCATGGACGCCGCCTGCTGCTCCAGCTTGAGGTTGGAGTGCTTGGTTAGCCGCAGGTGCCCCAGCTTCGCGTCCGGGTGCGCCTCGCCGGCGCCCCCGCCGCCGCCTGTGGCGCGCACGTCCTCGCGCCGCGAGCCCACCGCAAACGCGGGCTTGCCCGTGCCGATGCTGTCGTTCATCTGGCGGCACTGCTGCACCAGCTCCAGGTACCTCAGCCTGCACACCGCCCAGCCCAGCCGCCCGCCCAACCGCCCGCCAAACGCCCAGTCGTCCGCCCAGCCCGTCGCCGCCCGCCCACCCACGCGCCACCAGAAGAAGAAGAGAGCATCAGCACTGAGCACGTCGGTCCGGCCGGATGCGCGCACGCACGCGCACCCGCGTGGCGCCCACCTTTTTTGACGACAGCAAAGTCCCGGTGTGAGTTGTGAGCGCATCAACGGCGTATGCACGACTCACCTGGACGCACCGGGACAGGACCTGGACCAGATGCATTTGGATGCAAAGGATGTGCATGCACCCACCTTCGCGCTTCTCTGAGCTCGTGGCGCTCATCGTCGGTAAATTCTGGGGGGTAGCAGCTGAGCAGAAACTCCCACACTTCCCCTCGCACCGAGTAGTCCACGCCCTGCCACGTGTCACGGCCACAAGCGCCCCGAGTCAGCTTGCATCCAGCTGGCGGGCTACGACCTTGCAGACAGGAGGGCCCTCAAGGCGTAACGCCCGCTGCAACAGCTGGCACATTTGGGCCGCGTCCTCCGGTGCACGACATCTGTCACGTACACATGCACACGTGGTGCATGAGCACAAGCGCTGCTGCAACATTTGCAAGTTACTACCACTGGAAGAAAGCTTCACATACCCATAGGAATTGCTGCGGGTTCCTGGACCTCGCACGCGCACACACAGTGAGAGAGAAAGACTCCACGCCCCCCTTCCTCACCACCAACTCTCCCTTCCTGATGCCCTCTCCCTCCCTCTCCCTCCCTCTCCCTCCCTCTCCCAATGCATCCCTTCTTGGCCTTTTGCACCCCATGCTCTTGCAAGGGCTCTCTCTACCTCTTGTAGCCCCCCCCCCTCTCTCCTCCCCCCACTTTTCCCCCTCTCAGAAGCAACTGCCAGCAAAGTCCTCCGCAAGGACACGACGGGAGCACATCGAGAGGCAAGTTGAAATAGCAAATGGAGAACTTTTTGACACGCAAGAGAGGCAGGTGCTGTCAGCCGAGCTGTGTGCTGTGTGCCATACGGTGCCTGTTGTGTGCTGGCAGTGTGAGTTTCTCTCTCTCTCTCATACACACACACACACACAAAACCTCCCCCTCCGTCACGGTCCCCTCACTCACCCCCTCCAGGATGTAGCGCAGCAGCTTGGGCACGTTCTTGAGCGTGCCGTCGTAGTCGATGGATGCCTTCCACACCTTCGCCTTCAGCCGCTTCGGGTTCTGCTCAAAAAAATATAATCACACCATACACGTAGCGCGCAAGAGAGGGAGAAATGAGAGGGAAGGAGCGTGAGAAAGACGGGACATTACTTGTTTCTGTCGGCCAGGTGATGCGCTGTCGACTCGACAGCAGCAGGAGCAGCGGCAGCAGCAGCAGCAGCAGCAGCAGCAGGCTAACAGCACCGGGGTTGCCGCGCATCTCGCAACAACATCTGCAGCGCGGCGGCCCTACGTATCCGCGCTCCGGGCGCACTTGCACCTGCAGCCTCGCCAGCACTCGCGCCTGGTTCTTCTCCCTCATTCTCTTTCCTTCTTTCATCAGAACCTCCCTCTTTCGCGGCTCCTTCTCCGCCTCAATTCCATAAGCCCGCTTGCACTTGCGCCCACTCGTACCCTCAGCTGCAAATCACATGGAGGACAGAGAGGAGCAGCAGCAGCAGCAGCAGCAGCAGGGGCACAGGAGGAGGAGGAGAGGCAGTGCGATGGAGAGCGGGGGGAGTACCAGGTTGGCAGAGATGGTGGTCGCTCGCCGGTTGCCGAACTCGACGACGGGGACGTCGGCGCCACTCGGCTGCCCCCCGCCCGACGACGACAGTGAGAACGCGCCCCCGATGGAGCTCAGCAGAGCCGCACGCCGGGACCACCGCTTGCCCTCCACCTGCTGGGCCATTCCTCCTCCTCCTCCTCGTCGTCCTTCTGCTGCTGCTGCTCCTACCTCCCGCACTTAGCTTCCGAGCTGTCGCCCCGCCACCTAGGACGCCAGCGTGGCTGGCGCTCGGGCGGGCGGCAGGCGGGTTCTCGTACTGGCTCAATGTGTGGACACTGTCTAGCCTATGGCTGCACTCAGCAGGAAGAGCCTAGATGCCTAGGTTGACCTAGGCGTCCGGGCGGAGCCCTAGGGGCCTACTAGCTTGCGCAGCATGCCGGGATGCTCCTCTCTTCGGGCTCCTGGCGCTGACACCTGTCCGCCCTGCCCCCTCACACCATCGCCTCTTGCAGGTTGTTGCGCATATTTTACTGGGAGCTGCAGCAAGCACGCAGAGAGGCAAAGGGACTGCGTGCGCAAGTCTCCGTCTTCTCGTCCTAACCTGTCCTGCCTGGGCGGCTATGCGGTGGAGTGGACAGATGGCGGAACTGTGAAGCTTCTCCTGGCTGCCTGTACCCAGGGTGGCCCACTCGTTTCTTTTTGCCATGTCAGTAATGCATGATCTTATTTCAAACAACTTCACGCCCTTTTAGGCCAATAATGCTCTCCTCATTCCTCCTCGGCTCCTCTACAGGTGGAAAATATGACATGCGCCAGATCAGAGGAACACACAGAGAAAGGGGGGGGGGGGG
>WELA01003449.1:287655-301487 GCA_009602735.1 Mesotaenium endlicherianum
CGCCCGTCTGCCGGGGCGCGGCGGCCGCCGGCGCGGAGAGGGGCCGTGCCTGGCCCACGCCAAGGCCGGAGCCGGAGCCGCCGGCCTCCTCCCGCTCCCGCAGCTTCACGCGGCAGTTGTGCTTGATGCCCCCGAGGTGCTGCTGGAGCTTCTGGGAGGTGAGGAACGAGACGTTGCACACGTCGCAGTACCTGTCAGCCGCGCTGCTCAGGAGCTCCTTCACGTCCTCCATGCCTGCAAAGAGAAGGGGCGCCTGCTCCTCCGCAGCAGCAGGCTGCGCGGGCTGCGGCACAGAGGCGGGCTCGTCCCCCAGGGGCAGCCCGGCGCCCCTGGCTGCCCCAGCTCCCCCAACACTCCCAGCGAGCGCAAGCTCCTCCTCTTGATCAACGACATCGAGGGGGTACGTCGCAAAGATCTTGGCCGCGGGCGACCAGTCGAACCTGTCCCTGCTGCAAGTGACGAGGACGCGGCTCTTAAAGAGGAGGTAGCGCAGGGTGCTGAACGACGTGCCAGGGCAGGAGGCGCCGCGGGGGCTCGCCTTGAAGGCGCGGAAGGCGTCGCGGAGCTTCTCCATGGTGGTGGGCCAGCGGTTGCGGCGCGCCAGGAAGGCGAGGAACGCGCCCACCCGGAAGCGGTGCTGCCCCGTGAGGCCCGCTTCGCGGAGGTGCTGCTCCTGGCCTGTTGAGAGGGGAGGGGAGGGGACGAGGGAGGGGAACGAGGGGAGGGTGCCACGTGGCACCGATTCAGAAGGTGACACAAGGTGCCCTGGAGGCCCCTGCTGGGAGAAGGAAACAGCCGCACCCACACCCGCACCTGCACCCGCACCAGCACAGGCACTGGCACAGGCACCGGCCACAACCAGCACCGGCACCAGCATGCAGCCAATAACTTTCTGCTTGCTCGCTCGCTCGCTTGCTTCCCAGAGGTCCAATGAGCACATATCTATGCAATAAGGTCGAAGTGCTGGCCTGAGGACAAGAAGAACGTGGAGGCGAGGAGCTTCAGCATCAGCCGAGCCTGACAGCTGGCACACCCTACAGGTTGACGGTGAGGAAGGAACCTGCGAAGGGGTGAGGCGCGGCGGACCTTTGAACCCCGAGAACCGATAATTGGATCATTTTTCTTTCTCTTACCCCAAAGAACCAAGTTTTGACACACACTAGCCACAATGACAGACAGCCAGGTGTCTTTTCAGCAGCTGCATCAGTAGGCAGAAGCTGGCGGGGCAGGATCGCGAAGAAGGACAGAGCAACTCACTCATCTGGCTGGCGGGGGCAGCGAGAGGGTGACTGTGCTCAAATCCGCGAGCGACATCTGGCGCGGCGACGGAGGGCCCCGCGTCCTCCGCCAGCTCGCCGTCACACATCTCAACGTCCACAAAGTCTTCGGCCCACTCTCTCCCTCCATGCACAAAGTCAGTGGGGCAATCGCGGAACAGGCCTATGGCAGGGTGCCAGCTCACGACGCTGCGCTGCTGAGTCACCAGGCCCAGGTTCCTCAGGACAGACATCATTTTGGGGGGGTGCATCTGCTGCAGCCGAGCTTCCGCGGAGAAGCTGCTGCTGTCGAACTCCTCGCACATGGCTGTGAACTCGAGCCAGGTGGCGGGCCACGACTCGCCACGCCCGACGTACGCCAAGAAGTCTGCGGCGGGCGCTGCTAGCGCCCCCCTGAGCCCAAAGGCGTACATATAGCTCTCCTTCGCTGCTCACGCAGACAGCGGCAGGGGGCACGGGCACGGGCAGGGGCAGGGGCAGGGGCAGGAGCAGGGGCATAGCAGATCAGTACTGTGTCGACACAGAGAGCTGGTGCGAGAGGACGACCAGTCGGGCAAGCAATGGCTCGTCTTAAGCTCCCTCCGAGAAGCAACGCGCGCACGCTGGCGGTTTGCCGGGAGACGAGCCGAGCTCCGCTCAAGCCCTCACACTAAGACATCACCAAGGTGTTTCGTCGATCGACCAGAAGCTCACGCCGTGCTGTGCTTCCCACTTGGCGTCGCTACCCGCCTTACTCCAGAAAAACATACCCCTCGCTACCTACGCACGGGCCTGGCCCTTCACCCCGCGTCCTCCATGGCTTCTGAGAGCGAGATCCGCTCGTCGACTGCCTGCCACTGGATTCACCAGCGCATCAGCGCGTCAGTCACGCCCTTGACCCCGCGTCTCCCGACAGCTCCGAGTGCCGAGCCTCTCGACAACTGCCTGCTGCACGAGCACAGGCAGAGACTTTTCAGCACTTCCCCCAAAGAAAGCCAGCACGATAGATGCAAGCCGAGCAACAGATACACCACCGTGGCCTTGAACCAGTATGAGGCAAGAAGAGGCCCACAGCCGTCGGGCTGATGGCAAGAAGAGAAGCGGGAGGAACGGCCGCCCGATGCTGACCACGCGTTGCTGGCCATGCTCGCTGAGCTGGCCAATCTTGCTGAGCTGGCTGTTCAGAACTTACTCCTGTCATCGTAGGGCGTTGCGTGCAGGAGTGCGATGAGATCCTCCTGAGAGAGGCCGTCGTCGCCGGAGAAGCCACGGGGCGGTGCGGGCCCGGGGCGACCTCGAGGGGGGCCCAGTCGCTCCAGCGCCGTTCTCTTGACTGCTGCTGCTGCTGCTGCTGCTGCATCGGCAGGCGCAGGCGCAGGCGCAGGCCTCGTGGGCAAGAAGTCAGGGTTCACGTGGGGGGACGGATACGGGTAAGAAGGGCCCAAGCCAGCACCGAGCTGGCGCTCTTGCTCTTGGCGCTGCTGGTGTGGGTGCCGGTGCTCGTGCTGCTCACGGCCGGCAAGAGAAAGAAGCTGCTGCTCCTCACCCTGCTGCTGATGCTCCTGCTGCTGCTGCTGCTGGTGCCGCAGCAACTGGGAGCGCAGAAAGCGTGGGAGACCTTCCATCTGCTCCTCCTGCAGGTGTTGCTGCTGCTGCTGCTCCCGCTCCTGCTGCAGCAGCTGCTGGCGCTGCTGCTGCTGCAGCAGGTGCTCCACCCCGCTGCTGTGGCGCCCTGCTGGCCCCTGCTCGGGGGCTTCTCGCGATGCGCCCTTCCTCTTGAGACTGCTGCCTGGGGGCTTCGTCTTTGGTGCATCCACGCCGCCCTTCATCACCTCCGGCGCGACGTACCTGACGACCATTCGCTTCGGAGCCGAGGGGGGCCACTTCCTTCCATGCAGTGCCACCCTCGTCGCGGCTGCTTCTTCCCGGGTCGCATACTGCGGTGTGGAGGGACGCAGACGCACGCCCATGGACGGCCACAGCCATGCACACGTCAGCGAGGGGTTTGGAGTCAGGTCGCAGGTTTAGAGGGAATATTTTTTTCCCGGGGAATGCTTCTTGGACAGGGCAGCTCGCCTGTCAAAGGCAAGCTGTGAAAGCAGACACAATCTTACACAGGAAAGACATGGGGAGGCCTGTGCCTTTCGAGGGACGTGTTTTCACACAACCACGGCCATATACAGTAGCTGTGCTGTTACCATCAGCCAGCACTACGAGCGACCACTACTGAGGGGCTACGAGGGGCCCCTGAAGCCTGAAAGGGCTAAAAAGGGGCCCCTAAAGCCTAACCCTCATTCAACCCCTAACCCTGAACCCTTAAACCTCTTGATTTATAAGCATTGTTGGTGAGAGTCACTTGGCACAATACCATGAAGTTGCGATGTTTGCTCAAGTTGGATCAGCAAGACTTTCTGAGAAACTAAAAATCCGACTATCAGTGGGGATCGAATCCCATCACAAACACTAGCCTTCCCAAGCTTCACTCTTACCACGTGGGACATTACGATTCGACTCATCCCAGTCCTTGCAACGCCCCCTTTGAAACCAACATGCGCCACTGCCTCACTCAGCAGCTGACAAGATTGTGACAGCGGGGGCAAGAGACAGCAGGCTAAGGGACAGCAGGGTGAGAGACAGCAGGGTAAGGGACAGCAGGAGAAGGGACAGCGGGAGGCTGGCGAGCAGAGAGGCACTCACAGAAACATAACAGAACTCCATGGACACGCGCTCGACCCAAAGCTTTGTGACGGCCCCCGTCTGGCTCAGCATCCTCCGCAGCTGGAGCTCCTCGAAAGGCCCCCCCAAGTTCTCAACTTTCAGCACTGGCGGCTTCTGGCCTGCAAGAAAGAACGCCGGCAGGACCCTCATCCCGCCATCGGCAGAATCAAGTGCAGACCCGGCAGCAGCCATGACTCTCTCTGCACGAGCCGAACAACGTCAACCCTATTGGCACGAACGAGACAGAAGAATGACGCTGCCGAGGAATAAGCTTCTGCTCTCCCGTGTTCCATAGCACAAGCCGTGCCCTGCTCTAGCCATGGTCATGCTGCTGGCAAGAGTCATGCACGCAGCCGAGCAGCTCGTGAGGCTCTTGTCATCGCCCAATCAAGGGATTGAAGATGCACCGCTGGGGTAGCAAGGAGGAGCAACGAGAGCTTCGACGCACGTCGACCTACAGACGAAGAGAAGCTCCTCTCGCCTGCCTCTTGGGCACCGCAAGCTTGAGCATGTGGTAGATGGGCAGCCTTGTGTGACGATCAACAGGCAGCTCCGTGCTGTGATGGATGGGCAGGAATGTGCCCTGGTATGTCGATCATTGACTTGGTACATAGTGACGGACATGAGTCAACTACACTCAAGCCCTGTAAGTCGTAAGTTGCCAGTAGTGACAGTGGCACCCCCTGCTCGTCCACACAGTAAAGCTACAGAACGACGAGCACGAGCACGAGCACGAGCACAAGCAGCACCGTTGACGAGCATACAATACGAGCACAGACTTCGCCCCTCACCTAGCTGAGACGTCTGGTGGCCCTTTGAGGTGTCGACTCCGGAAGAGCGCAACCCCTCCCCTCTGCCGGCACCTAGCAAGCTGTCCTGCAGCCCGGCGGCTGCCTGGCCAGCCCTGAGAGTACCAAGCTCACGGAAGCCATGGCCAGTCGGGCTCCTGCGGACCGCGCTCGAGCTGACTGGGGTCCTGGTGCCTCCGGAAAGAGGAGGGACCGACAGATCAGAGCTGCCATCGTCTTCAATGATGTGCTTCAGGCTCACCACTCGCTTCCTTGCGCCTGCACGGCTCTCCAGCAGCTTAGGTGGTGCAGTCGCAGCCATGCCACCCCCGGCGTCTTCGCCTGCGAACCCGCCAGCTGGAGAGCTCCTGAACCCGTTTGCTGGCGTGCTGCTGGGCCTCACCTGTGCGGCCGCAGGAAGGCCGCCATTCTGCACGCCCGCCCCGGGGCTGGCAGGCAAGCCCTCCTCCTGCTGGGTGATGCTGCGCTGCCGCTTTGGAGCGTCCTCGATCTCCGCTGAGAGAGCAGCAGTTTCACCGCGCAAGAATTTTCACCACATGAGGGGGGCAACAGAAGCCTGAGCTCAAGGACAGTGAAGGCACCGTTGACTAGCGCTAACTACGGTTGACTTGCACAGGAGGGCTCAAGCATGTGACGCTGCAGACAAGGAGCTATGCACACATAGTGCAACTGACGAACTTGATAAGCAACTTCAGGAACCTACTTGCACCAAGGGCTTGGAACTTTCATGCATGCCTGAAGTCGGGTCAATTGTGAATGAATGCATGTCACTCAGCTGAAGCTATTGTTTCTAGCTGACATGCTCTCGACGATGTGAAACACTGACCCGTGTGAGGCGACAATATTGTCACGCAAAGACATGCACGCGCTTCTGGTCGGGCTTCTGCTTCACGGGATCCCTCTCACTCGCAGTTCATACAACTACACTATAAAGTGCATGGCATTCTTGCCACTGAGACTTACTTTTGACAGTGAAGTGAGGTCTAAGCCGCTTGACACCTGCAGCCAGCGCGAGATGCTCGTCACGTTTCTCTGGCCCAGTCCCGGCTTCAAGACCGGCCATTGGTCCAGAGGCAAGGTCTGCATCTCTTCCCGTGCCTTCTCCAAAATCTGTTACTTTGTCGTCACCCTTCACTGCTTCTACTACCTCTCTTCTTTCAAGAGCTGCAATACCGTCTCTCCTTGATAAAGCTCCTTCAGGGTCCTGAGTACATATATGCAACATGACGACACGTCCCTTGGATGGTGTCATTGAAAGAAGTCCAGGAAATAAAAGCAAGACACTTGTTACAACTAGCTGCTTCGTAGGAACTGAAGATGGACAGCAATCCCAATTCAGCTGTTCCAAATTTATCATCATGGAAGCTCCTCTCGGTGCTGAGAACTACATCAATACGTGTTGCATTATATCTACCATGCCGCTTCAAGAACAAAGTGGCAACTACCACTAGCTTCTGACACTTCATGCAGCCCCAGCACACAAGCCTCACAGTAGCTACACACGCAAATTTCAAAGCCCCGCGTGTTCTCTCTGGTCAGTTTGTTCTACAGAACACAGCCAGGTTCCATTGCTGTTGTAGATCCTTAGATCGTTCTCTCTGGTCCACAGAAGAACCAAGATGCATTGCCGAGCAGGAGAGCACGGATGATGACCAAAGCCCTGCTGCTCGCCATGAACTGTCGTTCACGTCCTGCTCACATCTACGGCCTACTCCGACTTCCACTCTTTGAAGACTAGAAGACAGCTGTTGCCTCTGATAGACTTATAAGAGAACACATGATCACTAATCAAGTTTGCTAGAGATTGTATGAGTAGCTCACCATGCTTTCTCCATCTAAAGTGTGTGCAGAACCGTCACGTTGCTGGCCCTCCTGGTCTTGCTTGGCCTTCTTCTTTCGGAAATTCTTTAGCATGTCCCTTAAGTTCTGGTGTATGCCAGCGACCTCCTTCGATGAATTGTCCATCTTGTAGGACCTCCAGCAAGATGAGGGAAAATTAAAAAGATTGACACTAACAACAGACGCTCACAGCCCGCCACACCATAATCCGGCCTAAGCCTCGAGCTGGTCAATTTTGGCCATAAGGTGTGAGCGTTCCTTCACAAGCAAGTTGATAACAGCATATAACTGCAAATAACAGCAGATACCAGCTTCAATTTGACTTGTTGGCTTGACTGTGTTGACGTCCGCTTGAGTTTTGTGATAGGTTCAAATGGTTCCTACTAATAGTCTGAAGTTTGAACTTTTGAATCATGGGTGCGTGAGGAAGTGGACTTTTGGAGCACTAGCGTGGACGCTGTACTTGAGGAGCATCAAACGTGGTCAAACATTGACTGCTCCTTGTACGGCGTCGTCTTCCCTTGTACTGCCTTTTAGTACCTTGTATTAGAATCACGGTCATCGATGGTCATTGATGGTTGTCATTATTCCGATGTTAATATGAACATGGATGGTACCATGGCTCAATGCGCAGTGCGCACAGGTAGAACAGTGCAGTCCGACGCCATCACATCTTCATAAGGATCCAAGTTCACTTGTTATTCGAGCTTCCTACTCAATTGTAGCAAGTTGGTTTTGGCCAGAAACCTAGTGTCATAGATATCGGTTCTGCAAGAGAAAGAGGAGGGTACCCGCATCTGCATACATGGCGTCCCGTCAGCTCTTTGTTCGTGACTTGAGTGGCAGAACTTTGTGTCTGCAGCATGACAGCGATGTCTTAGTAGGCTCAGAGTTGAGGGCTCGACTTTCTGAAATCTGTGGCATACCTGCTGATGTACAGCATCTCGTCACAGGCACGAGACTGATTAATGATGAAACCCTACTATCCGCCGAGCATGGTGTCTTTCCAACTTGCACCCTGTTGTTGAAGCTAGTGGGCGGGAAGGGAGGCTTTGGATCCTTACTGAGGGGTGCCGCCACTAAGGCAGGTCAAAAAAAGACGGACAATTTTGATGCGTGTCGGGACATGAGTGGGAGGAGGCTTCGTCATGTTAACGCAGAGAAGCAACTTAAGGAATGGAGGAAAGATGCAGCACAAAGGCAGCTAGAGAGGAAGGGGGAGGAATATATCAAGAAGTTAGCGAAAGAGCAGAAGGAGGACGATTTTGCCAAGCTAGAGCTTGCGAGGTTGAGAGAGGTGTCTGCCGACGCTATGGAGCGTGTATCGTCTTCTGTGGAGGAAGGGATACTGGAAGCAAAGAGGCAGCTGGTGGCGCTTGGCAAGAGAAAACAAGTTGAAGAAGAGAATGCTTCAGATAAACGTAGCAAGCTCCTGTGAGTGTTTCCGCTTGTGCAAGTGTCATGTGAAATATAGAGTGTCATGTAAGACGTAGCGTTGACTTCTTTCTATTATTCTGTGTGGCTTTGCTTGGAATTGCACTCTCTCAGGAAGAGGGGTTATACTTGCTGGCACATCACGTGACCCATATGCCTGTTGGAACTTCCAATTGATACCCTTACTGCATATACTCCAGAATGAAGGAGTAAGTTCGGTCTCGAGACTTTTGTGTTGTAACTTTTTGTTGATAGGTTGTGGTGGGCATATGTCCTCTTTACTACTCACATATACATTGCCATCGACCCTAGTTGTTGGGTGGGTGTCTTCATGCCTCAATGGCCACATCCTGCTTCTATGTGCTTGCAAGTGCTTGAAATTTATGCAACTCATTTCCGTACACCACAATTTGAATGATGGCAGGGCCATGTTGGAAGGAAGTTATGAGGATGATGAGGAGGAGGAGGGTGACGAAGAGGATGAGAGCCCTGGCGTCTCTGGAGTTGTAGATGCAGGGGAGGAGCCTTCGCTGTCTGGGGAACGAACATGCAGCGGCAGCGATAAGAATGATGGGGCCACCCGCAGCAGCAGCGAGGAGGAGCTGGCAGGGGAGAGGCAGGAGGAGCTTCCAGTCTCTGGCTCCCCGGAGGTTGGGTCTATTGGATTTGGCGGCTCCGACCTGGGAGCACCCAGTGGCACCCCCAAAGAATCGCATGCTGGAGAGGTCTGCAGTGCGGAGGCCGGGGAGGAGCCAAAGGGCCCCTCCTCTAGGGGTGCAGAGGTGAAGAAGCTGGTTGCAGGCATGGTTGCAGGCACGGGCTCAGGCGCGGGCTCAGGATCAGGTGCAGGCTCCAGTGCAGGTTTGGAGAGCGGGCCTTTGGATCTGAGTGTGGTTGAGAGCGCAGCGGAGTTAGAGGCCCTGGGACTTGAGAGGCTGAAGGTCGAGCTGCAGGCACATGGGCTCAAGTGCGGGGGCTCTCTCACGGAACGTGCGTCCCGCCTCTTCCTCGTGAAGCACACCCCCTTGGGCCAGCTGGACGCCAAGCACTTTGCCAAAGGGGCTGGTCCTGTGTCAAAGAAGAAGAAGTGAAGGGCTGTGTGGAGTGGGCCTGAGCGCATAGTGGGCTGCACATTGTGGGTGGCTTTTCTTGTTACACACCCCACACAAATTGGGTGTGTGTATGTTGCATGAGGGGAGCCAGAGAAAGCAAGAGAAGGGAGTAGTGGACCCCCTGATGATGCTGGTGGTGGTAGGTGGAGTTAGCCTGTGTTGGTTGCGAAGAGGAATGAGCACACGAGTAACATCCTAGTACAGTTCGTACACCGTACATGTATAATAGTAAGTCTTGAATGGCAGAGATCTTCTTCTACTAGGAAATATTAGCATAGGCAGGAATTGCGAGGTGCTAGGGTTGTATTTTATTTTGTTGGCTGTTTGAGTTTGAAGTTGCAGCTTGGAATGTACAAATGAAACACTTGCTTATAATGCCCAAATACTGTTTGATACAAGAGCAGTTGCGTCCGCGGCAGGGCATAGCAGCTTATAATGGCATCTTTTCTTTTGGCTTGAAGATTTCTTAATTTTCTCGAAGAAGTTGCAGCACCAGGGGCAGCAGATTAATTATGAAGATAGTTGCATGCAGGCCAGTGTCCATTGCTAGTACCTTGCATAAGCAATTACTACATCCAATCCCTACATCAAATCATTGCTTGCGTTGAACGAAGTTCATTGAAATCTTGAGATCGGACCACTTCATTTGCGACCAATGTGCTGGATAATGTCGTTTTCTTGTAATTAAATCAGAACATTCAAAGTACTTCAACAATAAATGCCAAGAGCAGCATGAGGCGGGGGTACGTGCGGGTGAAGGATCAAATTCTGGAGCACATTTGATCAGGTTCATTCAGCGCGTGTTTGCATATATGCAAGGTATTAGCGCTCCTATTCTGTTTTTACTTTAGGTTAACCAAGCATGTCTCATTCATGCATATGGTTTCTAGCATGTTGACAACTCCACGTGGCGCACTCTTTGTGTTTTGCTGGGACATGGGCTAGGGTTGAACAACAAGAGTGAGGTCTAATATATTGCAATAAAGATCCACAAGCTTTGACCCGCATATCAAGCCAGATATATTTTGCTTTTTGACACGCATTTCTCTTAGAGTATATCAAGCATAGCATTTTGAGAAGCCTGAATGGCTGGCTCGTAAGACAGCATCCAGCCCTCCCCTTAGTTGCACACGTGGGTAGATCTCCTTATGTAGTAACATGAACGCACGATACTTGCGTCCCCATGCCCACTCCATCGTCCGTCGCCGGCTGCACGCTACGGCTGCCCTCGGCGCGCGCGTCACAGAAGCTCTCTGATCAGAACGGGCCGCCGCACGGCGTTTGTGAACCCCTGCACATGCGAGAATGAGGGAGCGCAACAACTCCGCTGGTGAGCGTGGGAGCGTGTGGGCGCGTGAGCGTGTGAGCGTGAATTCGAGGGTCGACCCACACGTTGCTCGATCTACTAGCAATGAAAATCGTATGGCAGCTGTTGCATGGAAGCTCTCTCGGGTCACACAGCATGGGTGCTCAGGGTAGCAGGCAAGCATTGCGCGGGGCTCTGCATGCCCCCATGAGCAGCTAGCTATACGTTTGAGCATACAGCTGGACCCACGCAGTTGGATGCCATTACTTGGTGCATATGTGTATACGTCCTACGTACGCACACGTGCCTAGAATTATATACACGAGCAAATGCACATGCAACCTCTCATGTGAAGATGTGCAGTGGGCATCTTTGTACATATATAGATACCGTCTGAGTTGATGTGTTCATGTTTTACTGTCACATACAGATAACTGACAGCCATTGGGCCTTGAGCTCCCAGAGGGATTGGGTGGAGCGGCACAGCAGAGCAGAATGGCAGCCAAGCCAGCAAATTCCAGTGTTAATCTAGGGTTGGGGGGGGTTGAGGGTCAGGAGAATCAAGCCTCAAGGTAAGTAGGGGGGGAATCTGAGGCACCTCGTGGAATTTGTAGAGGATTGGGAGCGCGTCGCGGTCGGCCGTGCGCTTCTCCACCTGCATGCGCGCGTCCTCCTCGTTCTTCTTCTGATTCTCCTTCTTGAACCTGCTCACCCGTCACCAGCAGGAGTTCACAAGCTCATGCACGCACCCACCACCGGCCCGCGCGCGTGTGCAGAAAGACACACACACACACACAGACATACACACACACACAGACATACACACACACACACACACACACACATACACACACACACGCTCGCACGCACACACACACACACACACACAGATACAGACATTTCCATACACATACATACGCACACAGAGACACACTTTCGCGCACACACACACACACGCACACACACACGCGCGCACACACGCATGCTCGCAGGGTCTTTCGGCAGCCATGCAGGACAATGGCAGGGGCGCTGGGGGTCACGCACGCACTCGCGAGTTTGCGTCTGCCCGTGTGCCGCAGTGTGTCCACATAGGGAGTATAGGGCTGGGCTGAAAGCGTGTACACGCGCGTCAGAGTTGACCAAAAGAATAAGTACATGCGAACAAAAGTCTGGCATAAAACCTTTGAGGCGCCGAGCCTGCCATTCTTCTCCCATGAGCTGCGTGAAGCATGCACCAGAGCAGACGAGAGGGGGAGTTGGTAGCTGGGGGCAAGGTGAAGAAGGGGTTGTGCCTAACGAGGTGGGGGGCTTAGAAGTAGGTGTTACATTTTGTCTTTGGGGAGGGTGCGGCGTGGGGCGTGAGCGTGGGGCATGGNCAGGAAGCTCCTCACGGGCAAAGAGCCTGCGGGAGCTTCTCAGCGACGAAATGCTCGCGACATAAGAAACATCTCGAAGAGGAAAGCAGGGGACTTGTGCCGGGCAGACGGAAAGAGCAAGAGGTGCAAGAGAGACGAGCTCCAGCCTGCCACTGCGTTTGGCAGTGCATTGCGCTCACAGCTCAAGGTTTTGAGCACTTCTGTTGCCGTAGCTCTCACTGCAGCAATCGCCTCCGGCGGCATGGCCTCCGCCGAAAGCTACAGCGCTAAAACCTTGCAAGGCCTGCCAGATCAGGGCCTGCTGAACGAGGGGCGCGTTGAGCTAGTGCAGAGCCAATCACAGGTCTCTGTGGAGCGTATCTTCGCCCAGCAGCTGGCTCGTAGGTGTGTCACCCTCTCTTTTCTGTCTCTCCCCCCTCTCCTTTTGCTCCGTTGGCTAGTCTACCTCCTGCTGGCCAGGTCAGCTAGGTCTCGTCAGCGAGGCAAGGCCTGTGACAGCAAAATGCGCTTGTCCAAAGCCCTGGGGCTCTGGCCAGGTGTGTTTCTTATTCATGCATGCACCGTGTGTAGCACGGGAGGGAAGTGCTCTTGCTTCGTCCTGGCGCCGCGTCGCTGCCTGCAGTGTAGGATTGCTGCAGCAATATTGTCACTGAGCAAGCACTGAGCAAGTAGTTGCAACAGAAGCACAGGAAAGGTGCCATAGCGGCACCTTGCCAGAGGTACGGATGCCAGCTGGACCAAACGCAGGGACTCTGCTCTCTGGCGCGCCTCCAGCTGGCGCGTGCGCGCTCGTTTCAGGGGTTAATGTGACAATTTTGTCTATTGGGATGACTTTCTTTTTTCATGGGGGGGGGAGAGGGGGGGGGGGGCAGAAGAGAGGACCTGTTGAAGAAGTTGACTGCTTCCTTGGGCTTGCTCTTGAGCTCTCTGGGAGTCAGCGTCGTTACGACAGGTGTCGGGCAGGCAGGACCTCGTCCGTCTTGGCCGGTGCTGGCCGCCACGTGCTCGCCGGCGGCTGCTGACGTGCCTGCGCCTGGCAGGGGGGCACCATCACATTCTCCACTCGTCTGTATTTCTTTATTTCCTTCCAGGGGAAGACTTTGGGTATCGTCTTAGTGTCTTGTGAAAGATCACTCGGGCACCATAGGTTTACACCATAAAGTGCTTAAATGACGACATTTGGCTGCCTCCCACTCCAGCTCCCTCTCTGTGTGCGTGCGTGCCTGCCTGCCTGCGTCTTCTTGTGTACTTGTTTGCCCACAAGTACTGTGTACAAGTTTGTATGAGAGAAAGAGAGAGAATGCAGAAAGGCGACGAGGAACAAGCACGAGCAACCGGCCCGCAGCTGCTAGCCCAAAGTGCTCAACCTCGTGCAGGGCTCACCTGAGGCAGGCGGGATGCTGCTGGGTGCCACCGGGCCGATTCTTGCGTTCGGCTTCTCAGACAGGCCTCCAGCTAGCATTTCGTGGCAGCCGTTGCGCGACGCGTGCCTGATAGCTGTCAGCTCCTCCCGCTCCTTGCGCTCGGCCTCCACTCGCCTGATGCACTCGACCTCCACCTGGCGATGCATCCAGCCAACAAGAGCCGCACACCTGGCAGGATGAGGCCAGGGCCTCTTGGAACAAGACAGGCGGCAGCAGCCTGTCATCAGGTAGGTAGGTCCTCAACACGCGCTGACTCTTGACATGTCTGACTGGGCCCTGTCGCGCATGATGCCAAGAGAGCTAGAGCGTAGGTGAGGTGCCCATAAGCTCTAACCCTAACCCTAACCTAACCCTAAACCTGGACCTTGGAACCAAGTCCCGAACCTTAAATCCTAAATACCCCATATAAGGACGCTGCAACAATAGGATGTCGGCTGACAAGAGGCGAGTGCTCCTCTCCTCTTGTGCGCTGCAGGAAGTAACATTCATACATGCATATATATATTTCTACATGAATAAATATAATATATATATATATATATATATATATATATATAT
>WELA01003449.1:340433-351776 GCA_009602735.1 Mesotaenium endlicherianum
GGGGTGGGGGGGGGGGGAAGAGAAAGAGGCAGCCGCTTTCTTGTAGCTGCCTCCTCCTCCTCAGCCAACTACGCCTCCTCCGCCTCCTCCTCCTTGCCTGGCGGGGCCAGGAAGCTTCCCTCTAAGCTGGAGCAGGGGGCAGGGGCACACATCTTGCGAGGGGAATCGGGGACTCAGTTTGGGCTTAATTTTTGAGTATGAGAAAGAGACCTTCCGCATGTGCCTGCTAGGCACGGGACTGAGAGGCCAGGGTCAGAGTCAGCGGTTAGGTTCGGGTTGTTAGGTTCGGGTTGCAACACTGATGTCGTGGAGGCCAGGGCTAGGGTCGGGACCGATCCCGGGCTCTGCTGGGGGCCCCAGCACTGAAATGGGCACACGGGTGCACACATGCTCGAGAACATCCAGATCGTTGTGGTGGATGCAATAGGTGAAAGAGAGAGGAGTCTCCGAGTCTAGCTACAATTCCAATCAAAAACCCTACTTCCCCAGAACCCCAAATCAGAAACCCTAGAACCTGCCTGAACGCCGAGCCAGAAGAATTAGACTCGTCGGAAAAGGCCTCCGGGGAGCAGCAGAGAGGGAGGTAGCACATTGCGACACGTCACGCACGTCATGCAAATGAGACGCGCAGGGCGATGTTTGAACAACGAGCAGATGCAAGCGAGGGGGGAGGGGAGGGAGAGGGTGATGGACAGGTGGCGCGCGGACCCACCGAAGCATGTGTCGCGGCGCAGGAGCTCCTGCAGCATGAAGTGGCTGCCGGCGTAGGGCACGTGGTAGCGCTGCGCCCACGGGTGGGGGTGGCCCGCGCTGCCCCAGAAGCGATCGCCCGCGCACCAGGGCCGGGGCGAGGGCAGCAGCGTGCTCGAGAAGGTGAGCACGCGCAGCAGCCGCCCGGCCCCCATGGCGAGGCAGTAGCGCGCGCCCAGCGCGAGGCCGGGCGCGTCGGCGTAGCCGAAGAGCACGGAGAAGGCGAGCATGATGAAGAGCATCAGGAAGTGATGGAGCTCGATCAGGCGCATGCGGAGGAGCGCCACGATTGGCTGCGGCAGGGCCTCGTTTGCCGCGAGCAGCGCCCACTGGCCGGTGTCCGGCAGCGGGGCCGCGCCGCTGCAGCCCGCCCCCCCGCCCATTAACCCGCCCGCCAAACGAGGCACCCGGCACACGCGGCAGCGTGAGTTGAGGTGGGGTAAGGTGGGGTGAGGTGGGGTGAAGTGAGGTTGGTGAAGTGAGGTGGCCGGCCCTCCGCAATAAGGGGAGGGGCAGGTGGCGGATGCAGATTGCGACAGGCGACAGGCGACAGGCTGGAAAGGGGGCAGGGGTTGGGGGACGTGCGGGGGGGCGAGCAAGAGTGGGTGTTTGGTGGGGGGAAGGGTAAGAGCATTGACTCTTTGAATGATGACGACAATGACGTTGATGTCAACATCTTGCATGGCCCCGTTCACACACGCTCTTCGCGATGCTGGAGCTGGGGACCCTAAGAGTAAGAGGCCTCTGCATGGGCCCGACAGGTAGGTGTGGGAACAAGAAGTAGGGTTTTTGGCTTCAAGCTCTACATGAGCCACGATGCTGGAGCTGGGGCCCTCCCAGGCCTTGCTAGGGCTGGCCAGGAGGCACTGCCATCTGGCGCAGTTGGCACCGTCCGTTGGGGGCTCATGGAGGGGGCGCTCCTCCTACCAGAGAGAAAGAGTGCCTCATTGCTTTCCTCGTTTGCTGGATTTTGTGCAACAGGTTATGCTTTTGAGTCCAATTGGGGATGCACCTGCTGGCGCAAAACACTGACCCTCAAATCCCTGATCTCGCAATACCAGGAGCCCTCTTGACCTGGAACCCTTGACCCAAACCCGAAACCCTAAAACCTTAGACCTAAGCTGTTGCGAGAAAAGAGCATCCTACGACGCGACGGCAACAGGCACTTGTGCGGAGTATGTGATGGCCGGCGGCTGCTGCATGCGCAGAGACCCTTCTGATTAAGGACCCAGAGTCGCAGTGCTCGCGCTAGAGCGGCGTCATTGATCAGAAGCAGCAGAAGCAAACTATCTGTCATTCTTTCTCTCTGTCATGAAAGTAAACTCGTACATCTTGATGGGTGATATACGGGCGGAGGACCATCTTTTGATGGAATTAGGGTTGACTCGGCACTCAATCAAGGTGTATTGGACACACGCCTGTAGATGTGCGCACACTGTGTGTACTTACATAAGTGCTCACGGGTGTATCTGCTCTCACGTACACCTTCTCACAAAGTGGTGCTTTTGCCTAAGCCTTTTTAAACTCCAATGCATGCATGCATGCATGCATGTTGGAAGTTTTATTGAGGAGATTTAAGGTGCACGACAAAATGATTTTTTTGAAAACCCAATGCACGCATGCATGTCGATAGCCTTAACGAGAAAGCTAGAAGATGAACGCGAGGAAGCCAGTCCCCTGTGCACGACGAGTTTGTTACGCATGAATGTGTGTGTCTATGTGTGTGTGTGTATGTGTGTGCGTGTGTGCGTGCGCGTGTGAACATTTTCCCATGGAGGCGTTGGGAAGCGTGTGTAAGAGTGCAAAATACTAAGTATCTCGCACCCATGCCAGCCTAGACCCCTGATGGTCTAGGGTTTTGAATTAAGGTTCTCTGAATGAGCGTTCTAAATAAGGGTCTTATTTTTTCCGTTAACCATCCTGGGCACCGTAAGTACCCCAGCCTAGACCCGTGATGACTGAGAGATAGGGTTTACACTTTAGCGCACAGTATGCCACACCTATGCCAGCCTAGGCTGTTGACGATTCAACGTAGGGCTTAAGCTTAAGCGCGGAGCACACTGTCTCTGTGGCAGTCTCTCTGTGGCAGTCGGGGAACACGTGACAACTCAAGACTAGGGCTTTGGCTTAAGCACCCCGTGCACCATCATCTAGTCCAGTCTGGGCCCTTGACGTATTAGGGTTGGGGTTTGATCTGTGCAAATCAAATGCAAACCTGTGCCTGTGTTAGCCCCATGTCCACTCAGGGTACACGGTTTCGGTGTTGGCTTAAGCAAGGAGCCAGCTGTACCTATGCCAATCGAGGCCCATGACAACGGTAGCAAACTGAACCATGATCACCTCCACAGCAATGGCGGAAATGAGGAAGAGGGCGCAGGCCACGAATTTTGGGGCTGCCCGAAGTTCTGCCCGCAAGTGCTTGTACGTGGGCGCTTCGCAGAGGGCGAGGATAGCAAGGCAGCCCCAGAGGCCAGGCTGGATGATCTCTGAGTAGGAGCGAGGGAGCCAGCTGGCGCGCTCCCGCCAGTAATCGAGGGCCACATAGGCCAAAGCGACTGTCCCCAGACCGGACATGGGCCAAAACTGGCGCCATTTAAGTCCGGCCATCTTAGCCAAGCCACAAGCTGATTGAAAATCAATCAGAGAAGGCTAGCTTTAGCTGCCCTCTTTGATGTTGAAAAACATTTTGGGAGCACAATGAGGAAGGTCCTTGCTGTCTAGCACGTTATAGAAATCGCTTTTTCCTCCTTATGAGCGTTATTACTTCCCCGTTGCCCGTTGCAAAAGAAGTAATCAGCGTAAGCGGAATGGCAGGTGGTAGCTAATTTGTTATCCTGTCACTGATGCTCATTAGTAACCTGCAAATAGGATTAGAGCTCGGCTCACAGATCGCCCATGGTAAACGATGCACAATTGAAATGGAAGTTGCACAATCTGACATACCATGCACCCTGCAATTTACCGCAAGTAGCTGACTTGCGTCGGTTACATACAGTTAAGAATCAGTATACGCTCGAGGAGTTTCATTAGTACCGGAACTGACCGGAACATAATTTTGTTTGATTATAGTTACATATATCATTTGAACCCAATTGAAACAGGTCATTAGGACGAGGACGACCACATTTTAAGCGAGCACCGTACTGGAGGGCTGGCGTCGCTGTGGAAGCACTGCCGTGGCGCTCTTTAGAATTTAGCTGTGAATCGACGACATAAAGATGTCCACGCCGTCGACCTGGACATTCTAGACACGACTCCGTACAATGTTCGAGAAGCTCTTGAGCATGCTCGAGCTCTTGCTCGCCAGGCTTTTGAGCGACTGTAGGCGAAGGTGCTTCAGTAAGCCGAGCCCCATACATCGTCGCACGAGCGACCATGGCGTCGCCCGGATCGGACTCGCACGAAATAGACCCATTTCTTGCAGATTTCTTGGCGTCGAGGACAAGCATTGACAAGCATGATCATTTTCCTCCAGCAGCTATATACAGACCACAGTGACATCTTTACTCTTAGCTTTGCAGTCTTCGATTAAGTGCACAACAAAATAAGACTTTCTTATTTCGTCTATTGTGATTTGGTTGCTTCAAGATGGCTGCCTTATTGGCTCTCAAGCCTTCTATTTCACTGAAATCTTTGAAAGTACCTCAGCTGGGTCAATCAACGCAAAGCAGTGTTGGTCGAGTGTGCTGTAAGGTTTTTTATCCAGCCCTTGCTCTGTCAGCTAACGACATCGGCACCGGAATGTCCGTAGGAAGACCTTGCTCATTAACTGGTCTCAGTAAGCCAGCTGCAAGGCATAACCGTTCCGCTCGCTTTTTGGGGCAGCCTAGAGCAGTATCCGAAGAAACATCTGAACCTATTACCGCAGAGGTAAGCGTGGTTTTCGAGTTTGTGGCATTTTTTCTCTTGTTGCGACTTCACTGTTGGTTGTATATTTTGAAGCACACCCAGTCAGTCTCTGTGGAAACTGTCTCTAGTCCAAGAGGCATCCTTCTCTTGCATATGGAGCTGGCTGACTGACTACAGCGATACCAGTAAGGCGCTTTTGTATCATCAGCCGAGAAATAATGAAGTAGCGTGCTATGGATGAGAGTGGCCAGATAGACATGGGTTAAGCAGCTGGGTTACGAGGGTTCTGTACTTGCAGGAAACGGTTGAAGAAGCTTCTGGGAACGGAGGTGAAGAGTCCACCAGCGCACAAGATCTCTCTGACCTTCTGAGGGAGTATAAAGAACGTGTTCTGGCTTATGATGAGGACGCTGTCAATGAGATTGAGAAAGTTTTGATGACAGCTGTCCAGGGCTCAGGTGGCCTCGAGAAGCAGGTCACGAGTCTCACAGAGGAAGTTGGCTTGAGCAAGGATAGATTTCTTCGCTTGAATGCAGACTTTGATAACTTCCGGAAACGCTCAGAGCAGGAGAAGGCAGCCCTAGCTGTGAACATTCGAGCAAGAGTGTTAGAGGATCTGTTGCCCATGATTGACAATTTTGAGAGGGCAAAAACTTCCATCAAAGCCCAAACAGAGGGGGAGACAAAGATTGACAACAGTTACCAGGGAATATATAAGCAGTTTGTTGAAGCCATGAAAAGCATGGGGGTGACTGCTGTTGAGACGAATGGCAAGGAGTTTGACCCTGCTGTAAGTTCCACACCTTATGCTTTTGGAATATTCACCTTTCTTTTTTCATTGTATGAGCCGTAGATCAGGAATTTCAAAATTTGTCGCCCGAAAACGTCTGGCAATATTTAGTGATGAGGCCACCCTTTGGTTGTAAGGACGCACTTCTGCTGAGGGAAGACGCAATATGCCCCGACCTCACTGATCGTAGGATGGTGGCATGAGGATCTTATTCTGTAGGGTGCTTGCTTAAGGTATAACAGAGTGATTGGGGCACTGCTGGGTTTCTTTAGGAAGTGCTGGGGATTCCCCGGGTAGAGTGCATCTGCCTGGACACAGACAATATTGATGCAGGTTAATATGCAGTAATGTAAAGCCAAGGTTGAGAGGGCTGTTTGTGTTGAGTTCCTGCTTCAATTGTGCAAGCTGAAGTTGTCATTGTGAGATACTTTGCTATGGGGGCTTGTCAAGGACATGGCATGTGCACTTGTGCAGGCTGGGGGGGTATTGCCTCATAAAGGTTTTTGACCATGTTGCTAAGGTTTGACCATGCTGTCGAGGTTTTGAATGGTCAAACTGCTGGTTTATGCCTGGAATGAGCAGGTTCACGAAGCCATCATGCGCGAGGAGTCCAATGAGTTTGAGGAAGGTATGGTTGTTCAGGAGTTCAGGAAAGGGTTCCTCATTGGGGAGAAATTGTTGAGGCCTTCTATGGTGAAGGTTTCAGCTGGTCCAGGTCCTTCTCAGGATGGACCTGCTACGCAAGTGGAGCCAGTTGAAGCTGAGGCTGAAGCTGCTGCTGCTGCAACTGCAGCCGCTGACGAGGCTCAAGCTTAAGACACTCGAGTGACATGGTGGGAGGTTCCTTAGTGGAGTTATAATAAGTGCATGTTACTATAAAAGTGCGCTGCATTTACTTCGTTGAGATTGACGCCTTGTTTCAGAACCATAACGTAGGTGGCAGTAGGTTCCGCTTCTAATTAGATGAGAGGAGGTTGATGGTACTCGTCATGTTGCACCATTTGGAGACGGGAAGGTAAAGCAGTAGTTCTATTCTTGGTTCTTAGTGTACTTTTTCCTCGGTATTACAAATCTTGAAAAGCATTTGAGTTATTACTCGATGACTCTTCAATCTGATTTAAGACTTAAAAGTCTTACTTGTATTGTCTAATTTTCAGTAAGAGCAACTTCCTTGTCAACATTGACAATTCGTATAAGATGTTAAACAAGGAACTACTAATTTTGTTGACCCATTTAGCGCTTTCAAAGGAAAACTGCAATTGGGTGATCGCCTGTCATCTTCCTCAAGTGCACTGATTAGATATTTGGGCATTTCGAACTATCTCCTTCCCAGTCTCAAATTGAACTTGATTTGCTTGTACATTTTTGGTTTCAAAACTATATGGTCGTACATAGCCCTCTTCATTGCTTGCCCGGGTGTGGACAAAAAGTTGCTATGGAAAGCATAATGAGAACACATTGAAATTTTGTTAGTGTACAAACTTTGTAAGGACTTTTTACATAGTGTGTATGACTATGACGCCTCAACATGTTCGTTTGCATGGCTTCTACGAACCCATAGTGTATTAAAATGATTTCAAAAGCATTGCACTAAAAGTTGGGCAACGATTAACTATGATAGCTTGCCCTTGAAGCGAGCATCTTGAAGGAGGCTATTATTGAACCGCCAAAATTGCAAGGCAAAAAGGGCTTGTTAGGTGGCCGCATTATTCCAGGAAAATTCGCCAAGCAACCTTTTGGAATGCTTCGATAAATGTCTATGTAGAGTTGCTAAAGTATAAAAATCTGGTAGTTGCGACTGAGGAAGTCTTAGCTCACTGTATCAATAATAGTACCAACTATTTTCATGATATGTAAAGTGAGAATGTGCATGATGGTCAAAAAGTTTGATGTTTAATGCGTAATAGTCTAGAAATACATGATATAGTTAAATAGGCTGGCATGAACATGCAACGTAAGTTATCAAGAAGTATTTTTAAGCAAATTTCAATCACTCACGCGGCTGTTCTTGGTACAAGAAGGGCCACTTCTTAGCTTTGCTGATATGATGGCAGGCTTCTAACTGTCGCCTTCTTCAGTCTTTTGACTGTGGTCGGTCTGGTGCTATATTTCCTAAACATGGAAATTTAGGGTGTGACTTACTATGATAAGGCACCTCAATAATGTACTAACTCGAATTTGTACTTGCGGAATTTCTGGAACTTTAGTAGGGGATATATACTATCAATGAACGTACTTACATGAACATTTCAGACCTGTTTGCTCCATTCTGGTGTGGGACACCTCTAATTTTCATTTTCTTCTGGTCGCTAACTAGACGACCAACGCCGCACGAGTCGATAACGAATGTGTCATTATACAGAAAATAACTGAACGTCCTGGGTTGTTGGAGCTCGGGAAGGGGCTCAGCTTGCATTTACCAGTACTCATCAGCTATATTGCTCATCAGCTAGACCCTTGCAGAATTTCTCAGCTCGTCTTTTTTCTTACTGTCGACTTATATAGAATTTCTTCAAGCTCGTGGAGTAACCTTACTGAAGAGGCGTCCGAAATTGAACAGCAGCAAACTGAGGTCGCAACTTCGCCCAATTGTTGAAGTTTTTCTCTGCAGTGTGACTGACGCTTCAAAAACATCCTATGCCAACTTGCAGCGGTGCACCCAAATTGACATTCTTTTCTGATTGCCATGCTGTGCAGACATGGGTCGTGTCATATCGTCTCTAGGTGCCTGTGCATTTCTGCTCCTCTTTGCAGCAGCGTCCGTGCAGGCTGCTGGTGACAACAACGCTTTTCTTGTTGTCTACAAGAAAGTGACATCAAAAAAAGTGAAGGACGGTGAAGAGATCAAGGTCGCTTACAGCATCTACAATGCTGGCAGCAGGTTAGTCCAAAGTTCAGCTGCATCAATATGTCTCGCCAGGCCAACCACACCAAGTGCATTGTGCACCCGTTTAAAACCGATAGCGGTACAGCCTTACTCGTGTACTGGTTGTGTCTGGCTGACTTCCAATGTTTACTTTTACTCTGAATCATATAAGATTGTTTGGTCTTTTGTAACCTTCAAACACTGTAATTTTGTCAACCTTTTAACGTTTCCATTGACGTTGCACTGTGCTGCAGCACTGCATACGACGTCTCATTGTCGGACAACACATGGCCAACTGACATGTTCAGCATTGAGGGCAACGACACAGCCTCTTGGAGCAAGTTGGAGGCGTAAGTTTACATGATCTCAAAGCCCTCACTTGTTTGCGGAATTTATTGCAGGCGCGGTAAGAAGAACAGCATGTAGTGTACAATAAGCTACCTATCCATTTAATAAATCTCAAATTGTATGCCACGAGAAAATGTCAGAGTTTTCTATTTTTGTCCAAAGGAGTTGAAGGCACAAGTGAAGAGTCCCTTGAGATCGCATTGGGTCTTGTGAAACGGATAATCTTCAAATCTGCTGCCAAGGTAATATAGAACTTGTTGGGCAGTTGATTCACAGTAGCTGCACCATGTGCAACTGTGGAGGCCTTACCTGACCTGCAGGTCATGGAACGTAATTAGCTGGAGCTTGGGTTTCCTTTCTGCCATGAGTGTGACCCAATCGCAGGGTGCAGATTACATCCCACTAGTTGACCCCCCTCTGGTGCCTGCACCCGTTTATTGTTCTATATTCTTAATTCAGGGGCAACTCCTTGGAGCACTCACTTCAGTTGAAGCCCTCAGTGAAGGCCCTCTATCAAACCCCTCCAGCTGTCGTCACGTATAGGGTGGCTGCCAAGTCAAACCTCCAGGTATGCCACTTGCGTCAAGCCTTCTTAAACCCCAGGCTTATTTGAGCCGTGCCAGCAAATTAATACTGTACCTGTATATTATATTGTTAACATATTTTAAATATCTATATAAATGGACATGTATATATTTCTTATGAGCCCTAGATTACTCCTCCAGGTCACCTTTTAGGCACAGGAGCGGTTCCAGCATCGCCAGAGAGCTTTCTTCCCTTCTTTGTGAAACCTGCAAATTCTGACCCACGGTAGGTAAGTTCAGTCTCAGCTGGTTGAGTCCCCTCACCCAACCAGGAGAGCTCCCTAGACTCCGACCTGCCTGACACGCTTCCTTCTTGGAAGGTGAGTTCTGTACAAGTGGGTGAGGCTGAGTAGTCCGTGCCTGTTCTCTATCCTGGCGAGACGACGCACCTCTCTCTCTCAATCCAATCAAGAGGCACTCCGTAAAGCAGTGGTTTCCTCGAGCTCCCCTTGCTGGCCATGCCACCCACGCACCCTAGAATGAGCGACAGGTAAGATGGCACCCCCAGCAGGCGGCCGGAAGAGGCCTAGAGGCGACGATGCTTGCATATGCCCAGGCCCCTGGGGGGGGGCTGATGGGGTCGGTTGCTTTGGAAAGCAGGAAGAGGAACGGACTACAGCAACTGAGGGAGGAAACGTAGGGTATTGGGCACCCAGCACGAGCAAGCAGACAGTGAGCAGGCTGTGTGAGTGTACAATGCAGCAAGTGAGAAAGGGTTTGGGTCTTGGGCACCCCCGGTGCGAGCAAGCAAGCACAGAGAGCGGATATTGAGCAGACTGTGAGCCGTCTGTGAGCAGACAGTCTGCAGGCAATGCGCAGGCAGTGTTCAGACAGCGAGCAGAATGTCACCAGACAGTCAGCAGACAACGAGCAGGCAGTGAGAGCAAACAGTGCGCACACAGTGAGCAGACAGTCAGTCGACTGAGCTGATAAGGAGCAAATTGCATTAAATTATGAACCTGGTGGTCACGTGCATCTGGTGGTGACTGGTCGGCGGCTTCTCCTGCGCAGACATCGGTGTCCACGCCTGTGCCCGAGCTGGACCTGCTCTCTGACAAGCCGCAGGAGAGCCCTCTCGTTGGGGTGCGTGCTCCCACATCCCCCCTCCCCTCCCACCCCCAAGAAACACACGCACACACCCCTTCCCCTCCCTCTCTTTCTTTCAACTCAATTTCTCTCTGAGGTTTTTGACTCTTCTGTATATGTCTGTCTGTCGAAGAGGCGAGTATTATGTGCAAAGTTTCATAGAGGGTACCTTCTCCAGCCTGGGCAGCGCAGTAGTATTGCAGTCTCACCACGTGCCATGGTGAGAGATTGCACAACAGCCATGTGCAGGCAGCTCGGTTGATGCACCATGTGCAGTCGATCATAACATTCCTTCACCCTTGTAGAGGCAGCGTTGTGCAAGATGCAAACGCCGCACCGCTTACAAGGAAGGATGCAGATTCTGGCAGCCCCCGAGTGGAATAAGTGACGGCATTTGCGTAGTAAAAATCTCCTTTGCCTGGGGGGAGAGGGCGGGAAGAGAGAGGTGGTCCTTTTAAAATGCGCATCAGGTGTTTGCTGAGCCAGGGGTGCGTCGGGCCGACATTCGGGACTCAGGTCACTTTCCCCGGAGCAATGGGGCGTTTCTTCTTGTCGGGCTCCTCTCCTCCTCTCCTCCTCTCCTCTCCTCTTGCCTCAGCTCTCGCTTCGCTCTCGTTGCTTGTAAGGGACGGGGGACTTTTGTCTTGGCGGCTAAAGCTGCCGTTGCCCTCATGAGCCCGTGGACGGGGGCCTGCCCTTCAGGATTGCTCCTCTGGCTCCCTAGCCGATGCCAGAAGAGGTCGCCAGCTGTCTCTATCCTGTTCTCCTCTCTCCGTCCCTAAGGGGGGGCTCTGCTCATGCTCCCACGCAGGGCGTGGCTTGGCATGGCATGCCGTGTGTGCTTGTGGGTGCCCCTGCGCGCTGGTGGTGCCTGGCTGTGTCACACGATGCGCTGACTCCTCTCCTGACGTGCATGCGCGCTCACGCATGCTGAACTAGTAGTACAGACTGTACTAACTCCACTGCTGTCTGACTGTGGGCCTCTTGGATGTGCTGGGTGCTTGGTCTCTCTCTCTCTCTCTCTCTCTCTCTCTCTCTCTCTCTCTCTCTCTCTCTCTCTCTCTCTCTCT
>WELA01003449.1:402658-432808 GCA_009602735.1 Mesotaenium endlicherianum
CTTTCTCCCCCCTCTTCAGCTTCCTGCGTTGCCCCCCCTCTTGCTCCCTTGCTTTCTTGCCCCCCTTGCCCCCCTTCATCCTTGTCTTCCTGCCTGTCTTAAGTCTCCTCCCTCCTCCCTGCCTGAATCCTTAGACCTGACATCCTCAGACTTGAGAGAGGAAATTCCTACACTTGAATCCTCCCCACACCGCCCATTTGGATCTCCTGCACTCCTGGGTTTTCAAAACCCGAGGAAAGTTTCCCTACCCTGAGCTCCGACCATTTATCGCCCCTCGCGTTCTCCCCTTCAGTCGCTTCAACCTCGGGCACGGCCGTGCCTGCCTTAGTGGGCACGCAACGTGTGTTCTTACTACTTGACATCTGAGATGCAATTGGGCGAGTCCTACAGCAGACCCACAGCTTCGACACCTGCCCACCAGTGTGCAAGGGGGGCTCCTAATCTAGGGTTCATGGACCAGGTTCTGGGTTTAAGGGAATATCGGCCTCCCGGTTTCCCCCTCTGCAAGTTGGCGGCACATGACGAGGAGGTCGCAGCGGCTGCCCTCCGCGCCCGCCCGCCTGTACCTGCTCCGCGCTTGCATGAAATCCTTACAACCTGAGGTCTCCTGGGTTCAGATTCTGCTTTTAGGGTTTGCGCATCCTGCCGGTGTGCCTGTGCCTCGCTCTTGTCTCTGGCAAAAGCGGGAGGGTTGCTGTGACCGACACGCGTGGTGGCATGCATGTGCGTGCTGCATGCATGCACGCACCTCGGCTCAGCTCTTCTAAAACCTCAACGCGATGACCTGGAGGCGAGGAGAAGAGGGGAAGGGGGGGAAGGGGGACAGGCATGGAGGAGTCACTTCCGCGCTGCTGAGGCATTCCGCCTCGGTCGATTGATGTTCTCGCCTGAACCCAGTTCGTGCGCCTCGCAGCGGACGCTCTCCCCCTGTGGCTCTCAAGACATCAACCACATGTCTTCGCCTCTCAGGGAAGCACGTGGGTGGCACTAGCTTGTGCACTCACTCTGGACCGGGACGGCCCATTGGTTCCCCTGTGGGCCTTCATTGCTATTGGCCCGCAAGCAAGCCCTTTCGACGCACGCAGTGTCCTTGTCTCCCGGAACCGGAAACTAAACCTTAACTCTAATTCAAGCTTAAACCTAACAGGTCTAGGTTCTGCTCCACGACCCTTAATTCTTGACCTACATCTTCCAGAACCTTGCCCACCTGATGCTGACGCGCCTGTGCACTTGAATGTACTCCATCGCCTGCACCATGCGTGCAGCCAAGCCAGGTGTTGCCGGCCCGTGCTATCTGGGCCGGCCGTGGAGGAACGACGCGCGTGTTATCGTGGCCAACTCTCATCTCGACAGCTGTATCCCCCCGGGCGGCTGGGACCGCTGGGACGGCAACACGGACGTCGCAAGGCCCTCCTTTTGGGAGTTCCAAAACACTGGCCCCGGCGCCATCCAGGTGTCTGCCTCAGCTCTCTCTCCCTCTCTCCCTCTCTCCCCTTTCTCTCTCTCTCTCTCTCCCTCTTTCTCCCTCTCTTTCCCTCTTTCTTTCTCTCTATATACGTCTTAACCTCTCTGTGTGCGCGCGCGCGCGTGTGTGTGTGTGTGTGTCTGTGTGTGCGCTCGCGCGCAAGCGCGTGTGATTCTGCGCGATTTTTTTTTCTTTAATATTGTTGGAATGTCCCAAGGCACTGGATACGGACGTTGTCACATTCCCTCACTATTGTCTTTGCTTGCATGTGCGTGTGTGTTTGCATGTGGATGCGCGCTCTCGCCTGTGCATTGCGTTTGGATGGTAAGGCCGAGAGGGACGAGGAAGAGGAAAGGCGGGAGGGAGGGGACAGACTGAACGCGAGAATGTCCCCTCTGCTCCCTGAGGCCTGGTCAACGCACGCATGCCGGGAACCCTCGCCACGTGGCGCTTGTCAAAACCGCCGGCCGCTTGCACGACGTGGCTGGGCGGCGCTGCTGCTGCTGCTGACGACGACAATGATGTTGAGCCGCTTGCTTCAGTTGTTGGCCCCGGAAATTTGAGCTCCACCTTCACAGGCATTCTTGTTGGCAACATCGCGCAGCTCCTATCAGAGGAGAAGTGCCAGCGTTTTTCTGAGGGCTCTCAACTGAGATTTGCTCACACTCTAAGCGCCTCACAGCCACTGGCACAGCCCCCCGCTGCGTACGTTGGTGAGAAGGAAAACGCAGGAAATGCAGCTGCCCCTTGGTGCCTTGCCGTCTTATTGAGCATATGAAATTTCTTTTTATGTTTTGGCTGGCAGGGGGGGAAAGCGACCCGCTTCATCGGAAAGGCAGTGGGGCAAGCAGACGTTGCGCCCTTCCTGGATCTGCCCCACTTCTTTGGGCAGGCGGAGAATTTTCCCGGCCCGAGCCCTCTGGCGCAGGCGCCCCCTCTCGTGCTCGCGCCCACGCCGCCCGGTATGAACGACGCCCCCCGTCCCGCTGTCTCACCAGGTGGCATCCTCGCACCACCCCCTCCTCGCTCGTTTCTCTCCGACGTCACCACAAAGATCAAGCAGAAAGCCAAACAGTCCTTCCTCGGTCTCAATTCCTCGCGATAAAAGATCTCTCGCCCCCCATCTCCTGTGAGCGTGGGCGCGGGCCCTGGGTGACGGATCCAAGACGGGTCCATGCCTGTCGCTGTTGGAAGCCGGGTCAACGGCGTGTCGGCATGTCGTCACAAGGAAGCTGTCGTAGCCCGGAGGCAATCGTCGGCACATGCGACGTGCTCGAGGAGTTCTGGAGCTGTCAGGCGTGCACCCCATGCCGACATTTTTCGTCAACAGGCCCTCCTCCTTCCTCTTCTTCTCCCTCTTCTCCCCCTCGCTTTCACTTTTCTTCTTCTTTTTTTCTTCTTTCTTCTTTCTTCCCCCCCACACACGGGGAGCGTCTGATGCAAGGGGCGTGGAGTTGCAATGTACGGGAGACTTTCCAATAGGGTAACAGGTGTTTCGCATCCCGCCCTTTCACGTGGCCACCTTGTGCCCGCCCTCTTCTCGCAGCAGTAAACAATAGGGCCACCAGCATGGGGCTCGTCCCAGTCTACAGCTAGTAAGACTCATTCGGATAACATTGAAGATAATGACATGTGGTACGGTTGGGTGACGTGTCATCTAATATGTGACATGTGTCAGCCAGGCCTTAAATCTCCAAGGATAATTTGTCTGGGGTAATGAGATCTCGGCTTGAAACATCCAGCCCCCTTAGGAAATCACGGGGGACATGCTCTGTCTGAAGGGTGTAGTTGTATCAGTAGTTATGTGAGTTATGTAGCACTGAGTCACGTCGTGTAGCATACACTGAGCCTTGGTTATATTTATTGAGCGTAGCCTTGTAGAATGTATCGAGCCTTGTACTAAATGTTTTTGAGCTGTACCGATACGCTTTGTATTATCATGTAACATGTAGTCTATGTCTACACGCATATCTATCGCATCCCCGGCAGAGGAGGGGCCTCTCTTGGGTTCATTCTCTCGCCATTGGCTCTCTCTCGCCAAACTCGTAGCTCCTTGTGCTCGTGCTGTATGGGGGCCACTGGATGGGGCTCTCATTGCACGTGCGTATCACTTTGGCGTACTGTGAATGCGATCTTCGATCGTGCATGGGCTGTACTTTTGAAACTGTCGAATCTCACGCATATGCGTGGCTTGCCGTTGGCAAGTACGACACATGTCGTTGGTACACATTGTCAAGATAAAGGTCTACGATGAATGAGTGCACGACCGGTGTGTTCTTTCCTTCTGTTGCAGCAACGAGTGTGCTGGTGTACTATATAGGACTTGAAGGTGAAGGACTTTCATAGAAAATCCTTCAAGTGTCTACCATATTCAATACAATGCCCGGCCGCATGGCCCTTGTTATCTGTAACATTTATCAGGCGTTGGTAGTCAGCACATAGAGTCTATGTACGCAGACGCCGCACCTTTGTCGCGGAAATACAAAGCTGTAACAAGATCTTCAGGGTTGGTATAAAAAGGCAAAGCGCAATGCTTGGCAATGAGTTGGACTTCGCATTAACCGCAAACTGATTGGTGCATATGCGCACACGCACACGTACACACACACACACACACACACACACACACACACACACACATGCACACATATCTCTACGCACATTCACACGCACACATGCACACACACACGCACACATTTGCACGTGCGCGGACACACACACACGCACGCGTGCACGTGCACTTGAAGAACATGAATCAATATATATGTATGCCTTTCTCTCTCTCTCTCTCTCTCTCTCTCTCTCTCTCTCTCTCTCTCTCTCTCTGTGTGTGTGTGTGTGTGTGTGTGTGTCTGTGTGTGTGTGTGGCATTCACTACAAAAAAAAGTAATGAGGTCTTCTCAATCTGCCCCTAGGTTGTGAAGATGGTGCAAATTTCGGGGGTGGATTGATTTGTAACAATTGCGGGTTCTTTAATGTCTTCTCTTGAGTCATATTCTGACGACGTCTGGGGTGCCTTGCAGAAAGCCAGAATTGGTAGCTGCATCCAGTTGCAGGTGTCCCTTTTGTGAAGCACTAAACCTCGTTCACTCCCAGCATCTAATGCAACGGAGCTGCCAGCAGGGAGCTGACATCTGGAGCTTTCCATTGATTACGGCTTGAAAACAGGACTTTGGGGGGTCAGGGTTAGGGTTTGGGGTTCACATGAGCCCAGATAGGCGACGCAAGCTTGCAAGAGAGCCAGCTCCTGCACAGGTTCCACGTGTGGAGGGCAGGCTCCGGCCACTTCACCGAGCTGACTCAGCCTGCTCTGGGGCACCCTTCACATCCCGCCCGTGCCAGACGGCTGCAAGTGGCACTCTGGCACCCTGCCAGCAGCTTGGGCCAGCTTGCAGGCGCGCCCCGGCATCCCTCCTTGCGGGGCTCACGCGCTGCGATAAGTGGCGTCCTGCCAGCAGCGACCCGCTGCCAGCAGCAGCCAGCGATGCAATGCAACCCCAACCTGTGTTGCATACGACTATTCTGCTCGCGCTCGCGCGCACGGAGACTGCAAGCCAAGAAAAAAACGGACTGCAAAACCCTAAGCACTTAAAAATCTAGCCTATCTATCGTAGGCGAGGCCTCACAGCCCTGCTGCGGCACCTGTCTGTTGCTTGTCTGGTGGCTAGGCTCGCAGAGCGCCCCCTCCTTGTCCTCCGGCAAAGTGGATGCGCGTGAGTATGCGACAGCTGGCGGACGAATGATCGTGGTTGACAAGGGGGGGCGCGGCCACTACGCCTCCGTTCAACAGGCCATCGATTCCGTCCCGCTGTCGAACAGAACGAGCGTGACGATCTACATCAAGCCGGGCGTGTACCGCGAACAGGCACGTGCGAACGCACCCCCAGAGCTAACTTCAGGCGATTCGGGAGCGGGCGTGAGCGCACACGTGGAAGAGATTGAGCGCCTGCGCGTTTGTCTACGCGGTTGTGTGCGTGCATGCGCGGGTGCTTGCTGAGATGATGATGGTGCCCCACATGTGTAGACGCGTGCGTGCGTTGTGTTTCTTCTTACAGACGCCTGCGCGTGCACTTTCACGGGTGTGCTTGCTCGTCTCGGGTGGCGGTGCCCACACGTGCAAATGCACCCGCGCCATGCATTTTCTTCAATGTGGGCGTCAGCGTGTGCGCGGGTGCGTGTGCGCGTGCCCGTGCGCGTGCGTGTGCGTGTGCATCGGTGCGTGTTCGTATGCATGTGCATGTGCGCACGAGCGTGTGCAATTGTGCGCAAGCAGGTGGTGGTGTCCACGTCGCGCAACGCCATCACCCTGAGGGGCAACTCCGCCGCCAACACCGTCATTGCCTTCGACGCCTTCAATCAGAAGCCGGGCGGCCCCGACGGGCAGCCCTTTAACACCTACACCTGCTGCACGCTTGCTGTGAGCACGCCTCCGCCTCCATCTCTGCCCCTGACCTCGGCCTTTTGCCTCAGCCCTGCCTCCACCTCCTCCTCTGCCTCTGCCTCTGCTTCTGCCTTTGTCCCTTCCTCTGCCTCGGCCTCTGCTTCTGCCTTGGTCCCTTCCTCGGCCTCTGCCTCTGCCTCTGCCTCTACCTCTGACCATGTCTCTGCCCTCTGCCTCTGCGCCAGCCTCTGCCTTGCCTCAGCCTCAGCCTCGGCGCCTGCTGTATATATTTGATATCACGTGTCCCGCCTCTGCCTCTGCGCCTGCCACTTCCTCTCAGGCTGTTGCTTTGATCGCTCATCACCTTGCGTGCTGCCTTTGCTTGCTCTGCTCTGCAATTGACTTGGATTGCCGTTACGCACTATTGCACGGGGGCCGTCGCCGCTGGAGTGGCACTTGTGGCGTGCGTGGCGGCGTGGCCCATGCTCGCGCCGCGCACGGCCCGCAGCTTGCGTGGCAATAAGAATTTCAGCCAGTCCGGCGGTGGCAGACGGGTGTAGCTGCGGTTGTATATGCCCTCCGCTAAAAAACTTAGGAATGGCTGTTGCTGGAGGTTTTCCCCTGTCTAGGGTTTCATCACAGAGGAGGCCATGTTGAAAGATATGGATAAGAGATGTGGACTCCTCAATCAAGCCTTAATCATAACCCTCCTCCTCCTCCTCCTCCTTTCCCCTCAATATTGTCTCCACTCTTTCCGCCTCCCCAATCCCGGCCTTTTCCTTTGGCATCCCCCCGAGCAGTATGTTTTGGAAGTGAAAAGAGGCCCTCCCCTCGGCTCTCAAAAATATGAGTAACAAACCTATGAATATGACAGTAAAGATCTTGTAATAGGGGCTACTGACCACGATTGAGGCAGTGGCTCTCAAAGTTAGGGTTACAGCTCTCAAACTTATGGGCGATGTATTGATAATCAGGTTTCCAGCTGGTGGCTGGTGCCCACTGCTCGCGGATCTCGCACCTTCCACCCCCACTCCTGCTCGACGGATGCTGACGTGCACATGCGCATGCTCCCACACGCTCACGGAACGCGCATGCGTACGCGCAGATAGCGGTCCCCCCCCCCTTTAACCCCCGTCCCTCCCACCACAAACACATAAGCTTGAACCCGCGCACGCTCCCATGCGCTCAGTAGGCGCACCCACACATGCGCATGCACAGGTGGCGGTCCTGGCTACCCCCCTCCCTGCCTGAAACTGACGAACTCGAACATGCCTGCACGCGCTCCCACAGACTCCACGAGGCGCTACGAGGCCGCACGAGGCACGCAAGCCGCTTAGGAGGCATGCAAGTCGCTCACAAGGCGCGCGCGTGCGAGTGCGTGCGAAAGCGTGCAGGTGGAGGCCGACGACTTCACGGCAGTGGGCGTGACGTTCCGCAACGACGCGGGCCCCGCGTGCGGCGGCGCGTCGGGCCAGCACCAGGCGGCGGCCGCGCGCGTGACGGCCGACCGCGCCGCATTCTACGCGTGCGCCTTCCTTGGCTTCCAGGACACGCTATACGCGCACCGCGGCAATGTGTACTTCGAGAGGTGCCTGGTCGAGGGCAGCGTCGACTTCGTGTTTGGCGGGCCGCACGTGTACGCGTGGTTCGGCGGGTGCCGCCTCCAGTCGCGTGGCCCCGGGTGGTGCACCGCACAGTTCCGTGACCTGGAGAAGTTTCCAGGCGATCGCGGGGGCTTTGTATTCGACGGCTGCGCTTTCACAGGTGAGGGGTCGCGGGGCAGGGCTTTCGCGGGGGAGGGCGTGTCGCACACACCCCAACGGGGGGACACAGGGGGGGAAGGAAGGGGGGGGGGCGGGTTTACCTTTCAACTTTTCAGGAGGTGCATCGCTTTGCGCCTGAGCCAGGTTGCCTGCCGCATGATTTCAAGTTCAGGGTCTAGGGGGATTTGGGTTAGGGCTAGAATAAAGATTAGGGTTGGGGTTAGGATGCTGAGGGTTTGAGGGTTTGAAGATTGTCTTGCACGTGTGCCTGGATGCGATGGGGGAGAGTGCATGTGAACACACGTGTACGCGATTCCATTCGCGCACGTGCGTGCACACTGTCACGTCATGCGCAGGGTCGCCAACGCTCCCGAGACGTGCAGAACTCTGCAAGCTGCATGTCAGCGCTCCGCTGCATGTGCTTCCTGGGCGTGGGGGTGGGGGGCATCGCCCCGTTCACCATTCTCAAATTGTTTTTCACTCGTGAACTTGATTAGCCTCCCGTATGCTTTGCTCTGCAGGCGGAGATGGCGTGGAGGCGGGGTCGGTGTATCTGGGCCGTCCCTGGCAGCCGGACGCTCGCGTCGTGCTGCTGCGCTGCTTCCTGGGCCGCCACGTGGCGCGGGTTGGTTGGGACAAGTGGGACCAAAACACAGATCCCGCACGGCCCACCTTTTTGGAATTCAAGAGCGCTGGTCCTGGCGCTCTGCAGGTACGCAATTTCCAGTTCTGGTATCTTAAAGAACAATTTAAAGAAGGAAACCAAACAAAATACAATGAGAAAACAACTAAGGTAGAGCTAACTAAGTCATTCCTGAGAAGAAATGCGAGCCTAGTCGTCGTTGGCAGCTGCCTGATCAATATTTCCACCCTCGCTCGTTGTTGTTTTCTTGTTTTCTCTCACCCTCATTGTGCTTCATCGCGTACTCCTTTGCCGTCTCAAGAAACGGATCACAACCATTTCGGAGATGAGCGAGCAATGCTCCTCGCTTCTTGATAGTTTCGAAGGCGTGGAGCTCTCCGCCCCAGGCTTCGAGCGTGTGAGCTTCTCGCTTGCAGGTATGAACAGGGCCCTAGTCGTGTCAGCCTTCAGGTACATCTTGGCAGCTCCTTACAGAGAGGGCTGTTGTTTCCAACTGGCAGAGCAACTCCCAAGCTCGCGACATTGGGAAGACAGTTGGCCTGGAAGAGGTCGCACCGTTTCTGGTGCCCGAGAGATTCTTCAGCTGCCCGGAAACGTTCCCGGGGCCTGCACCCGAGTACACTCTCGAAGGCCTGCCCGGCCCGAACGGGACGCCAGGTGTCAGCGGCTCTTTAGTTGCGTCTGTAGCACAGCTGAATGTGCTTTGAAATTTGGATTGATTGCGAAACGTGAAACCTGGGGCCCCGCGACTCGCAATTCTTGGAGATGTATGCATAGTTCTTTCTTTCTATTCTCTCCCACTTGGGGCAGCTTCTTTGTGTTTTTTGAAGAGAGGCTGTCTACGTCGAGGTACTGACATTCCCTCACGCACCTGACTCATTTTTTCATTTTTCATCACCTTCATCCGCGGCAATGATTTTTTCCCTTATAAATCGTCATTGTTCCATGAACTGTACTTTGATCAAGAAGGTAGACATATAATATGAAGATCCCTACGGGCATCAGCTTGGAGGATGTTACCTTGGAGCTCAAATTGATATTATGGGGAGGAGCTTCAGCCTTCAGGGGCTAATGGTTGAGAGATACGCATTGGGCTCGGTGCTTATGTTGCCTGCTAGGTGTTCCTCTTTCTTGGCACTCTAGCTTCGTTTGTGGAGAGGGTATAGAAGCACGAACGCACTGCCGAGCATTACTCAGTCGCTTTCCTCACTTGGGTGGCCTTTGTTTGTTGGGCAGCATTGCGTGCATACTCGTGTACGAATGTTAAGGTATGTGTTTTAGCTGCATGTTAGAAATAAATCAAGCAGAAGCAATAGTGCTTGAGATATGAATGCTGCAGCAAAATCTTCACTTTACGAGCCTCTAGGGGACGTGTACCTTTGTTCGGATGCCAGTCTTGCCCTCATTAAAATGCACTTATGCCTTTAGGAGGGAAAACAAAACCGATAGCAGCTAGGAGAGGAACAATGTTCTTAGTACATCCTGGTTCCTCCTCCAATTTTCAAAATTAAGGTCTTTAATCAACTCTGAAAACACGTGTGAGCTAGCTCGTCTGATGAAAGATAGAGAGAACAAGAGGTTGGGGTTCTGCGTGATTTCTAAAAGAACATGCATCACATTACAAGCCGTGACTACGGGCCGATGCCTTGAGCTAAATACAGAGCTCAGCGCCCGAGTGCAAAAAAACCCACCAACTTGTATTCTACGTGTGGTGCCACAAGGGCCTGCCACAATTAAAGCTCATGCAAATGACGAGCCTCAAAATAGGAAGAGTCGGAAAGAAAGGGGGATGAAACTCGAGCCTCGAGCGACTCACAGATCACCCAAAGCCGCGTTCTGCCGGATCTCCAGTCAGTCTGTCTGTACGCTGCTTGCATTTGGCAATGCGAGATTAAACTACCTGAGAAGGTTTTTGCAGCATGCAGAATTGCCCACTATCTCCCATGCAGGTGTGTGACTTGACTTGCAATGCTCCCAGGCAAGTGGTGACATGTGTCGCTACGACTTAGGCAGAGATCACGTCTGCCTATCCTAGACTTAGTCAACAGAGAATCAGAGGAACTTCTGCACTTAGCAGACACTTGGCGGGTGATCCCAATATATGTCCCGTATAGGTCTTTGAAAAAACACAGTCCCTTTTCACCCTTGCTCAATTGCATCAAGTGCAGCCTTCACATCGTCTCTTGAGCTCAATCACAAATCGTGCAAGCACAATCTGCATGCGGGCAACTCTAAAAGAACGTGTGGCGCAGCGGCTGGCTGCGGCTGGCCGGGCGGGTGCCCCTCTCAGCAATCAAAGAGCGGCTGCTGAGGCCCCGGGTCAGCGGAGTAGAAGAGCTTCAGCAGGGGATGCTTAAAGTCTGCGTGGCCACAGGTCGCCTCGCAGGCCTGGCACATGTTGAAGTCCTGGCAGGTCGTGCAGTTGTAGCGCACGCCCACGATGGGACTCACTCTGCGCCCTTGAGCATACGCGAGCACACACACACACACACACACACACTCAGACTACATAGACGACGCGAAAACGCACATGCTTCAAATCTCACCCTGTGAGCAGGCCAAACAGCACAAAACGTCATCATCGCATGGCGACCGAAGGACCCCGTTGCCCTTTCAGCTACACAAGGTACAGCAGATTCCAGAAGTTTCTCACAATCTCCTTGCCTTGCCCCCCCCCCCGGCCGGCCAGCCGCTGACCAGTGCCTTGATTGAGATCGTGGGCATGGGGGGGAAAGTGGAGGAAAGTGGATGAAGGGGCTGATGAGAAGAGCAGATGGGGAAGAGGACGCACTGAATACCGCAAATCAATGCAGACTCCTGTCATATGAATCCAAGCGCAAGCTGGACATGGACATGCAGTTCCATGACGCTTCCGGAGAATAGCTCCGTACGGCCGCCCCCACCCGCCCGCCCACCCGCCTGCGCCGCCCGCCCGAGCTCGTGTAGCTCCTTGCGACTTTGTGCTCTTTTGGGTCTTCTTTGTCAATGCTTCTTTCGAGAAACGTTTTGTTTTGATTCATTCTTTAGTAGGTTGCAGGGCCCCCAGGTGAAGGTAGGACCCCAGATTGGGAGGTCATCACAAATTGGCCTTTTGGTGGGAGTTCAGGATTCCGACTTTATTTCAGTGGGTGGTTAAAGAGCAGCACCAGAGAGACATTGTGCTATTGTGAAGGAGAAAACGGGGGGGGGAAGGAGGGAGGGAGGCAGGGAGGGAGGGAGGGAGAGGGGATGGGAGATGGGCAGCAAGACAAGCTTGTCCTTCTGGCCATATGCAGCGCTCTGCATTAAAAAAAGCTAAATTGGTCAGAGATATTCAGTGCTCTTTCCAGCACTTCGATTCGGCACATGAGGGCATTTGCAGAGAGCTCAAAGGGGGTACTAAGCATGAAGAGCCCCTTAATGCGAATAGCGTGTGTTTGCCCTCCTCTTGCACCTCTGTAGCCTGCGGGGACTGGGCTGGTCAGATCCATATCAATAGACACTAGGCAGTCAGCGTCTGCACACCTCCAGCTTCCAAGCTTCACTTTGCCCGATGCATGGACTGCCGAGACGTTCCGTGAGTGGGGCGTCAGAGGCAGCCAGCAGCCAGCGCGCAAAGGAGAGGCAGAGAGATTAGAGTACGTTGAGAACAGGGCTGGCAGCACACATCGCAAGACCCGGCGAGACCCAAGCACAAGCATCATTGCCACCGCACCATAAAACTTCTTCAGGAGAACCTTGTCCAAAACTCCCCCCACCACCCCTCTCCTCTTGTTGGAAACTTCCCCTCCTCCACCCCCCTGGGCACACCAGCCTTGAGCCCCCACTCACCCGCAGAGGTCGCAGCTCCAGCCGTAGTGGACCAGCTTCTCCAGGGAGTGCAGCGCGGGGTTCTTCCCGTACACGACGAGCGAGCTGTCAACGCAGAAGAACGCGTGGCTCCGCGGGTGGTGCGCCTGCGCGCGCCGGCAGGGCCCGCACTGCACATGGTTGGGGCACACCGAGCACTTGTAGTACGTCTGCCCGAGTGGGACAGCAATTTCACACACGCTGCAAACTGCCCCAAGGGAGGGCGTGGAGCGCGGGGACTGCGGCGACAAGGGCGCGTCGAGCCGCCGGTTGGAAGATTCCGGAGAAGGAGGTTGGGGGGGAGGGTGCCAGCACCTCTCCTCTTCCCGGGCCCTCTCCCTCAGGCCCCTGTGGGCCAATTTTGGAGCCGGTGAGGTGGGAGCGTGCCAGCTCGTTGGCGCCTGAAAGGGCTGAGGCGGAGCAAAGAAGCGTGCAGGGGGGGGCTCGCATGGTGCCGGGGCGAAGTGGAAGTGGACCTTCTTCTCGGGAACCCAAGGTGCTGGCGGCGGGGCCTCCTGCTGCTCCCAGCTTGGCTCGGGAAGGTCTCCAAGGAAGGGCACGCTGAAGGGGGGCGCCCTGCTTCTACTCTCCTGCAGGTCGTAGCCCTCCCTGTTGTGCTTTCTCTGCTCCTGCTCCTGCTCCTGCTCCTGTTCCTGCTCCTGCTCCCTTTCCTGCTCGTACTCGTGCTCTTGATCCAGCCACTGCTGCCTGCGCAGTTGGCGCCAGTGCTGCCGCTCCTGCTCCTGCTCCTTCTCTTGCTGCCGCTGTTGTCGCAACCGGCGCTGCTGCTGCTGCTGCTGCTGCTGCTCATGCTCCCGCTCCATCTCCGGCTTTTGTTGCTGCTGCTGCTGCCGCCGCTGCTGTAGTTGGCGCGGCTGCCGCTGCGCCTGCTGCGGGCTGCGGGCTCCTAATGCAAAGCTCTGGGAGCGAGGGTAGTGCACGCCGGCATCCTCCTCCTCCAACACGGGGCCTGCCCCCGCGTCTGTCGCTCGCCTCTCTGCTGCCACTTCGAGGTTGCCCAGTACCACTCTCTTTCGTTCGAGTTGCTCTCCCCCGCGCTCGTGCGGTTCTACGAGCCAGGCAGGCATGAGGTCCGCCACAACTTTCCTGCTGCTGCTGCTGCTGCTGCCGTTGGAGGCGAAGACTGCGTGAGGGGAGCTGGCAATGCTGAAGCAGCGTAGGGGGGGGCCTTCCAGCTGCCGATCAGTCCTGGCTGGGGGAGAAGGCAGCTCCAAGCCTGGGCCCAGCGCGCCTTCGCTTTGCCTCAGAAACAACGTGGAGCTGACACCCCCTTCCTCCTTTCTCTCCTTTCTTTCCAAGTCCGCGCACGCGAGCACGCTCGGGGCACACCCCTCCGCGCAGTCGACATCTGGCGCGAGGGAGGACTCCGCTTCCCGGTCGTGGTCGTCGTGCAGGCGCTGCAACGCCCTGCGGACACGTGGCTCCTCCACAGGGCCCACCATACACTCCGAGTAGAGATCCTCCCCCTGCCGCACCTCCCTCTCCTCCTCCTCCCGTTGCCGCTGCTGCTGCTGCTGCTTTTGCAGCTGCATCTGCGGCTGCTGCTGCGGGGAGGGGAAAGAAGCACCACCTGAAACTGCACCAGTACCTGCGTTTGCAGCAGCGTCTTCTCCATCCCCCGCCCTCTCTTCCGGCCTTGCTGCTAGCGGTTGGCGGCAGCCCTCGCATGCGCAGGGAGGAGGGGGCGCAACAGACTTAGGAGCGTTGCATTGAGTGGCACTGAGCCAGCGATGGTCAAAGCCGCCAAGGTCCACTTCTTTTGTCTTGTAGCCGCCGCCTGGGGCCACTCCGAAGAAGGCGGGGTGCTCCCCCACCGGCCGCGCCGGGGCCGCGGGCCCAAGGGGCGCCCCCGCCGGCAGCGCCTCGAGCGCCGCCAGCTGGCGTGCCATGCTCTGCAGCGCACGGGGGCCGGCCGCGCCGCCCGCCGTGGCCTGCACCAGCAGCACCGTGACGCGCACGGGAAAGCGCGTGTCGCGCTCACACAGCGGAAAGCCCCTGAGGAAAGCATAGGGCCCCTTCATATGCCCGACTGTGAACAGCGCCGCTGCCACCTGCTCCTCCTCCTTCTCCTCTTGCTGCCACACGCGCTCTGACTGCGCCTCCTCCAGCATGCAGAAGCCTGCCCCGCCGCCGCCTCCGCCGCCAGCACTGGCATGGGCGTGGGCGTGGGGGTCGCCGGGGGCGGGGGCGGGGGCGGGAGCGTGGACGTCAGGGGGCGAAGGGGTGCAGCTGGCGCAATTGGTGGAGGGGGAGGAGCGGGGCAGGCTGGCAGGCGCAAATGTGCGAGGGAGAGGCTGTGATGAGACCGGAGACGCCACTTGGCGTGCACACGAGACGAGCGGCGGGAGGTCGGGTAAAAGAGTCCAGGAGGGATGGAAGGGCTCGGGAGCTCGTTGCGCCCTACGCTCGTGAATCTGTCTCAGCGGCACCTGCACATGCGGATGTATGTACATGCGGGTTGAGCCCGCAGATGGGGGGACACACACACGCACGCAGAGGCGCACACGCCGTGCGTGCATGCGCGGAGACGCACACAGACTCACACACTCTCACGTGCAAAGACATGCACGCAGGCACACACACACACACATGCATGCAGGCAGGCACACACATACGGAAACACACAAAAAACATTCGCACACAGACACACGCGCACCTGCAAGCACACACACTCTCAGACACATGTAGCGTTGCTCTTGTGTATCAATCGGTGCTGCATGAAAGCAACAAATTGGCACCAAGCCGGCCAACCTGAAATCTTGCTCTAGGCTTGTCATGGTCATCACATGACTGATGTGGTTCTGCACGGAGCACAGGGAGAGAGGAGAGAAGCTTTCTGCTTGGCAGCAAATGAAGGCTCAAACATCGATCAGATCACATCCCGCGCTCGTCATTTAGAGTAGTCCCATCAATCATACTGCATTCTCGCGCGAGCAATAAGAGCCTTGCCTTCATCGACTAGCCAATCCCCACCAACCTTCCACTTACTATCCTTCTAATCTATTGCCTTTTCATATGTTTTGACCTCTACCTACCCACAATCAACTGTGCTTCTCGCAATCACGCGCGTCGCGCACCTGAATGACGAGGATGGAGCTCTGGTTCAGCTCCTCCGCCTCTGCCGTGGGGCTCCTCTGCCGCTGCCTCTCAGGTTCCCGGGCCCGCAGGGCCTGGAAGGGGCACTTCAGCTCCCCCCGGTTGAACCATAGAAGCTGCCCTTCCCTTTCTGCACGCGCGCACTCACGTGCACAGGCCAGGGGGATGACGGGGAGAGATGAGTGTGCGACGTTGTCGTCTCGAGCACGCTGTCATGGCGCGGAGGAATCCTGGACCGGAGGACAAACAGCGGGCGCTTGCTGCTACATACATGCACACATGCAGCATATTGCGAGGATACTTCGTTTCTGCTATGCACAAGCAGAGATGAGCCCGTAGTGAGCACTACGGTTTGACCGAATGTGAATCCCAGCAAGCGCGGCTGGCTGCTGCAGCTGATGCCAGCGCGTCGATCTGCCGGTCTGCCGGCCAGGGAGACTAAGGCAATGCCCGGCTACTAAACACACGTCTGCATTGCCTGTGTGTTGATAAGGCCCGAGCTTACCTCCAACTTTGATCTGCGCGCTGGTGCCGAGCGCGCTGGCGACGATGGCCAGCACAGCGGGCCGCTCCTTCTTCGTGGTGCACGTGAAGAGCGACAAGTGGAAGTCCACAACGTCGCGGGCGCAGGCTGTGGCTGGGAGGGGCAGCAGGGAGGCCTGCGCCGTCACCACAGCCTCCTCGTCAGCGTTGGGGTCCGCTGACATCAGCAGCCCCTGCTCTGGAAGCTTCCGGGAGGCGCACGTGGCGCCCCATCCTGTGTGGTCCTGAATGCTCCGGAGGTACTCTTTGAGGGAGAGAGACCTCAGCTCGGTCAGGGGAAAATTTTCGTTGCCCGCCACCAGACGGATGTTGGCAAGGGGCACCCGCCACGCCCTGTTGAGGTAGTCAGGAGGCCGGATGATTGGCATGAGCTTCCTGTCCACAAACAGACACGTGTCGCCACAGCAGGGGCCCCACTCGTAGCCTTTCTTCATCACGCAGCTCCACCAAGACACAGTCTGGAGGGACACGCCATGCTGCGAGGATGCACCCTCTTGGTCTTTGTCCTCTGCGACAGGGCTTGCAACTCTTCTAACAAGCTCCTCCCGAGTCAGCCTGGGGGCAATATCGAAATCAAACGAGTTTTCTCGAGATCCTCCGCCCATGCTGAGACACATCAGAGTAAGCCTGTTGTGATTTTACTTACGAGCTTAATGCCGTTTTTGAGTATGGACGCATTCCTCTTTAGCACTCTTAGAAAAGCTTAATACAGCTCATATTCTGAGCACGTTTTTGAACACCTTAAGTTTCCTTGTAGTTCAAATTACTGGTCCCGTGTTGAGGCTTCTGTTCTTAGCAGTTCTTAGCATGCGGAGCTGACAACGTCTTAGGGCAACGAGAACACGAGTTCACTTTTCTGGGGATCTTCGGTCTCTCATCCTGTATGTACTTTTCGTAGAGCAAAAAAAGTGCGTCATAAGCCACGACTTGGTCCTAGACCTGTTGAAGTGTTAGATACGGTAACGCTACAGCCGCGGGACTCGTCTGCACCCGTTTGTCCTCACCTCATGTAGTGCGACGAGAGCTGACAAAAATGGGCGGCATTTCAAAATGCTCCAAAGCGTACTGCAGGCGCGTTCATTGCGAAGCTGTAAAAGTTCGGCATTCTTTTGACGCTTCTTTCAAATTCGTGCCACGATTGACCTCAGTAATTTTGACTGTGTTCAAACTTCAAGCTGGTCAAGCAGGCCGTTTGAGCCTCGAGGTGATTCGAGGCCAGTTCGAGGCTGTTCGAGGCATGGTTCGAGGCTGTTCGAGGCAGTTCGAGGCAGTTTGAGGCACTTCAAAGCTGCTTCAAACTTCGAGCTTGTAGCTTCGTTTGGCTTCGTTCTGGCTTCGTTGGCACTTGAAACTTCAATGTACGCCTGGTCCGCCTACGTGCATCACGGTGTGTGTGTCAGTAGAGGCCATTGTACGCTCGCCTCTGGTTTGCACGAGACTCTGAGTCTGGAGTCTGGACTCTGCATGCGGCGACTTCAACCTACCAGTATCCTACCAGTAGAGGTGTAGGTGTCAAATTGTCCATAAAGGTGTAGGTGTCAATTAGCTAGGGGTTCATAGCTGTATATAGCAATTCATACGCAAGACTGAACAGCACTCAACAGGTAGTGGAGGCAAACTTCTAACGTCAGCACGTCATGCTAGTATCTTGTCGGAGAGTGTCACGAGAGGTAAGGCCTAAAGGCACGATCATGTCTAGCCACGTCTACCCCATATGCAATTGGCGTTTAGCTTTCGTCCTCAGGGATTTTGAACGTCCTCTGTTGTTGGACAATCAGGAGTCTCGACGGCGTCCAGACCTCTCGATTCGAGGTAAATTTGCTACTACTTGCTTAATCAGATGTTATAAATCCCAACTTTGAAATAAAGATGTCATGTGTCACGACTCCTTTCGGTTTGACGGCGCTGCACGCGTGGCGCAAGTCATGGCCGCCCAGGTGTGGAAAGTCAACGTTGACTTGTCGACCATTTGCTCGACCCTTGCCAGTCATTATTTGTCCAAGTCACAGCCAAGTCAGCCGTGAAGTTGACCATGCTATGCACCTACAAAAGACACATCCAGCAAGATGCCAAGTCAGGCGATGCTGACTGGAACAGTTAACCTGGCCAATAAATAAGAGACGAGGCTGCCACGCCTAAAGCAACCACCTCAAGGGACATGGGCTGGGTAGCCACCTAGGCGTGCACGCTGACCAGAAGGCTGATTGGCACGCGCGACTACCACAAGGTGTGCAGGCATGCTTGGTGACGATAAATAACTCAAGTTTTACGAGGTACAGCTGCAAGAGTTGCATGCATGTTAAGCGTTGTGTCTAAGCGCTGGAATTCCCAAGGGAACTCACATGCGTGATGCCTGGAAAGGCACGATTTCGGCACGATTTTATCTCATTCTTGCCTCGCACATTTTGCCAAGAAGAGCAGAAAAGAGTGCAAGAGCGAAAGGAGAAGAGAAGGAAAGGCGCGAAGAAGGAGTTCCCAAGGCCGCAGGATAACTAGGAAGCCACGCTTCCGTTGACGTTAAGAGATTCTCTCTCAGTGTACCATAAAAAATGAAAGGGGCAGAGTGCCCTAGTGGAAGCGTAGTGACTCACGAGGAAAAGAACTAGTTGCAATCATACTGAAGAGTGCAGCGGCATATCACTAAGAAAGCTTAGGAAAATTACTCAACATTTTGAGTAACAAGAAACTGCTTACAAATGATGTAGGGTGAAAGGCCTTGTCATTACAAACCCGTAGAAATTTACAGAAGTGAAAACTGATGAGAAACAAAGAAGTTATGCCTATTTATAATTTTCTGCCTAAGTGCTTCTCCCTAGGAGGAAGCTACGGATTTTCCTAAGTGTTCGTCAAATCGTCCCTTCCAGAATATTCGTGAGAAAGCCAGATCAGTCTAATCTGACGTGTCGGGCCGAATTGACGTCCACATACATGCATCGACATTACTAGAATATTCTATCTTAGACGCGCTAGGCTAAACCGAAACTTCTAGGTAAATCGACCTAGTCGGCACTCCGCGTCAGCCGAACTTACGTGAAGGTTCGAGTTCATTCTAACGGGCCAGATCGCTCGACGCTGTCGGTCAATCCGACGGTCGCGCTCACCGCGAATTAAGGACAGTCGTCAACCGACCTCAAAANGGCCGGATCGCTTGACGCTGTCGGTCAATCCGACGGTCGCGCTCACCGCGAATTAAAGACAGTCGTCAACCGACCTCAAAATTAATTAAACTTCAGAAATCCGTAACTCTCTCAATACTTGACCAAATTCAATGAGCTTTATATCAAAATGAACACAAAAATGCACTCTACATTAATGTACAATCAAAACATAATTTTATGAAACTCAACAATGCACTTTATAAACCTATGACCTTACATCATCCCCCTCCTCAAGATGCGACGTCCTCGACGCATTTTGCAAATAACGTCTCAACTTACTCTTACAATGAGTCAAGTTGGCCGCTGGCTCCCAAGTGTTGTCGTCCGCATGGTAGCCTTTCCACTTGACCAGATACTCTTGGACAAATCGTTGACCTCGCTTGACTCGTCGATCGCCGACAATCGCCTCCACTTCATACTCCAATACATCATCGAGAAACCTAGTAAGAACCTGAGTAGGAACCATAGTAAGGACCATAGTAGGAACCTGAGTCTCCTTGGCCTTCTCCAACAAGATGTTCCCTGGATGATATACTTTTCGCCCATAAACCATAGCGAATGGTGACTGCTTGGTGGATCCCTGCATGCTGTTGTTGTAGGCAAACTTCAACCCTGGTAGCTTCTTGTCCCACTCTGAAGGGTCTTCCATAATGAAACTCCTGAGCACCTCTTGCAGAGTTCTGTTGAACCTCTCACTCTGTCCGTCTGTCTGAGGGTGATAAAAGTGCTCATACTGAACTTGGTCCCCATCAAAGTAAACAATGACCGCCAGAAGTTGCTAGTAAACCTTGGATCCCGATCTGAAACAATCACCTTCGGCAACCCATGTAGCCTGAAAATATGATCAAAGAATAGCCGTGCCACATCTGCTGCCGTACAAGTCTCCTTCATGGGAATGAAGTGAGCCATCTTGCTGAGTCTATCAGATACAACCCAAACTGCATCGTGCTCTTGACCACTCACTGGTAACGACGTGATGAAGTCCATAGCAATCTGCTCCCAAGGATACTATGGAATAGGCAGGGGCTGCAATGTACCTCCCTTCTTTTGATTTGGTGTCTTGTTTTGCTGGCACGCATCGCAACTCCTAATCCACTCCTCGATGTCCTTGTCCATATTTCTCGAATAGTATTCCCGCTTTAGCACCAATGCCGTCTTTTCGCTTCCAAAGTGTCCAGCATATAAGCAATCATGATGCTGCGCAAGTAGTGAGTCTCGTAGCTCCTTGATGTCAGGTACCACCACTCTGTTGGAATCACCATAATACCATATGCCGTCCTTCTTTTGCATACTCGCGTTGGACTCAGCTGCTCCACCATCTGCAAATTCTGGATCCTCCTCATAACTTCTCTTAAGCTTCTCCTTGAAGTCCATATTCTCCTTGATGACAGAGACAGCTGCAAGGTCACACCTCCTCGATAAAGCGTCTGCAGGGTTGATCTTCCCAGGTAAGTACTCAATCTTGTGGTCGAACTGTTGCAGAAACTCCATCCACCTTGCCTGTCTTGGTGTTAACGTTGGCTGCGTCATGAACTTCTCCAAGCTCTTGTGGTCGGTCTTGATGAACATCTTCCGGCCGTCCACATAACATCGCCAAATCCTCAAAGCCTGGATACTAGCCAACATCTCCCGCTCGTGTGCTGCATAATTCTGCTCAGCAGGTTTCAACTTCCTGCTCTCATATGCCACAGGTTGTAATCCCTTGCCTTGGTCTCGGAGAAGAATGGCTCCCACTGTAAAGTTTGATGCCTCCGTGATGATGGTGAAAGGAAGCTCTGGACTTGCAATTGCCAACACAGGTGCCTGTGTCAATAACTCCTTAATCTTCTCAAATGCTTGCTGCTCCTTGTCACCCCATAGCCACTTCTCCTGCTTCTTCAACATGTCCGTCAGCGGTGCACATACCTTGGCAAATCCTTCAATGAAACGTCGATAATAATTGGCCATGTTGAGGAAACTCCTGAGTTGATGAATATCAGCAGGTACCGGCCAATCTCTGACTGCTTGCACCTTCTTCTGCTCCACCTTGACTCCTTCAGCTCCCACTATATGTCCAAGAAATTCGACTTCATTGAGACAGAAGTCGCACTTGCTCATCTTCCCATACAGCTTCTGATCTCTCAAGACCTCCAACACCTTCCTCAGATGCTCCACATGCTCTTCCAAGGTCTTCGAATAGATCAGGATGTCGTCCAAAAATACCACCACAAACTGGTCCAAGTAGGGTCTGAAGATACTATTCATGAGTCCCATGAATGTAGCAGGTGCATTAGTCAATCCAAAAGGCATGACTGTGAACTCGAACAAACCATAGCGAGTTCTGAAAGCAGTCTTCTGAACGTCTCCTTCCGCAATCCGTACCTGGTGATAGCCACTCCTCAAATCGATCTTCGAGAAATACTTCGCCCCGACAAGCCTGTCAATCAACTCGTCCACTCGTGGAAGTGGGTACCTGTTCTTGATGGTGACCTTGTTGAGTGCCCGGTAGTCGACACACATCCTCATAGTCCCATCCTTCTTCTTCACAAATAAGACTGGCGCTGCAAATGGAGACTCGCTGGGTCGGATGAATCCCTTCTCCAATAACTCTGTCAGCTGCTTCTTTAACTCATCCAACTCCGCAAACGATTGTCGATAGGCGGGTCTCACTGGTGGCTTGCTCCCTGGTTCCAACTCAATCTTGTGCTCCATAGCTCTCTGTGGAGGTAATCCTGCAGGTAGCTCCTCAGGAAATACGCACTTGAACTCCTCCAACAGCGCCTTAATTTGGGCAGGCATCTCAGCAGGCTTCTTCTCTTGAGCAGTTGGGCTCTGCTCCTTCTGAGCAAGGGGATCAGACACCACTACTTGCTCCTCCGGCGATGTACATTCGCCCAGGCTGTTAGGATTCACGCTTGCTCCATCTGATGACCTGGCCAGGGCCACCGAAACAAGGTACATCTCCTTCACCTGATTCGCCCTGCATAGCTTCTTAACTTGCAGGCTCGACAGAAGACAGTTACTTGTGGTCGTATCTACCTCCACCTGTTTCGCTGTCTCCATTCGACCATCACGCCCTTGGACTTTCACTTGTCCTGTGCTCCAGTGCACTTGAGGGTTGGCTTTCCTCAGCCATGGTCGGCCCAATATCACCTCATGGTGACCCAACTCTGCCTGCTCCATAACTTCCTTACTCCGGTGCCCCGCTACTTCCACGTGAATAGCTTCCGTAGGTGCACCACACTTGAGTCTCTGCCCATTCGCCAAAATTGCCTCCTTAGGCTCATAATGCTTCTGCACAGGGATTCGCCACTCTTTCACCAGCTTCTTGTGCACAAAGTTTGCGCTTGCGCCACTGTCGACCATACACTTCGCCTTGTTGCCGTCGACCACTCCTTCCACGATGATAGGCTTGTCAACATCTCGTCCTTTGTTTCTCGGCAGGCTCCTGGGGATAACCTCCTTGTGAGTTCTCATCTTCACGCCAGTAGACACCCTAGAACGACTTAATGGCGTCCTCCTTTTTCTTGCTGTTGAGGTTGCTTCGCCTTCACATGACAGTCTCGAGCCAGATGTCCAAGCTTGCCGCAATTATAGCAAGGTCCTCTCGGCTTGAACTTCTCCTGCCTGCGCAAGTACTGCACAAGTCCCAACTCCATGGATACTGGACCTTGTCCACTCGTGCTTGGCGCTTGAGGTCCAAAATGTCGATATCCTCCAAAGCTGTGGCTGCCCCACTGCCTCTGACTATACTCCACAGCGTGGACCCTTGTTGCCAATGCCATCATTTCTCCAAGACTGGTAGGGTCCTTGAGCGCCACTTCCTTGGCCACAGTTGGCTTGAGTCCCCTCTTGAACTTGTCCATCATCTCCGACTCGTGCATGGATGGGCATTGAAGCACCAGCTCGTTGAAGTGCGAAACATACTCCTGAACGCTTCCTCGCTGACGAAGGGGCACCAATAGATCTCGAGCGGTAGCCTCGGGTGCAATAGGTTGAAATTGCCTCTTCAAGCCTTCAAATAGCTGATCGACAGTAGCAGGAACTCCAGACAGCTGCTCTTCTTGTTCATACCAAGCTTGAGCACTCTTCTGCAGCAAAGTTATGACAAAGGCGACTTGCCTGTCGGGCGCGAGCGCAGAATACTCCATAAACTTCTTTACTCCAAAAATCCATTGATGAACGGGCGGCGATCCACGCTCTCCAGTATAAACTTCAAGCTTAGGCGCACGCACTCCCGATGCGGGTGGAATAACTGGTTGCACCACTGGGTTAACATGAATTGGTGGCACAACAGGTGCAGGTGCCGAACTCGTCGAAGCGGTGTTCCCCATAACAACTCGCACCATTCTCTCCACCTCCGAGAGTTTGCGCATATTTTGTTGAAATTGGGTGTAGAATTCTCCTCCAATTGCATTCGCCATTTGCCTTAGCATCGCCTGCATCTCTTGTTGCTCTCTGAACATCGTTGGTGCTGCCTGTTATCCCGCGCGCTCAACATGCTCGACATGTTCGCCTCCTCCAACTGCCGGCTGCGACTCCATAATATAATCTGCAAACTAGCCCAGCTTTGATACCAAATGAAAGGGGCAGAGTGCCCTAGTGGAAGCGTAGTGACTCACGAGGAAAAGAACTAGTTGCAATCATACTGAAGAGTGCAGCGGCATATCACTAAGAAAGCTTAGAAAAATTACTCAACATTTTGAGTAACAAGAAACTGCTCACAAATGATGTAGAGTGAAAGGCTTTGTCATTACAAACCCGTAGAAATTTACAGAAGTGAAAACTGATGAGAAACAAAGAAGTTATGCCTATTTATAATTTTCTGCCTAAGTGCTTCTCCCTAGGAGGAAGCTACGGATTTTCCTAAGTGTTCGTCAAATCGTCCCTTCCAGAATATTCGTGAGAAAGCCAGATCAGTCTAATCTGACGTGTCGGGCCGAATTGACGTCCACATACATGCATCGACATTACTAGAATATTCTATCTTAGACGCGCTAGGCTAAACCGAAACTTCTAGGTAAATCGACCTAGTCGGCACTCCGCGTCAGCCGAACTTACGTGAAGGTTCGAGTCCACACTAACGGGCCGGATCGCTTGACGCTGTCGGTCAATCCGACGGTCGCGCTCACCGCGAATTAAAGACAGTCGTCAACCGACCTCAAAATTAATTAAACTTCAGAAATCCGTAACTCTCTCAACACTTGACCAAATTCAATGAGCTTTATATCAAAATGACCAGAAAAATGCATTCTACATTAATATACAATCAAAACATACTTTCATGAAACTCAAAAATGCACTTTATAAACCTATGACCTTACAGAAAACTTAGCATTCAGGAGTTCCCAAGAAGGGATTTTGGCCAAAAGGATAGAGAGCTTGCAGAATAGAATCGGCTAGGATTGCTGGCCCAGGTTTGAGTCAAACACCACAAGCGTGCAGAAGGCACATAAAATGGTGAGTGTTGTTTTAATGTCTTAGTTCTCAGAAGTCTCAATTGTCGAATTGCTTTTTGCAAAAGCAAGATTAACAGTTAAAGCCCTCAACAAAGAGCTGAGCGAGCCCAGCCGCAATGGAAATTGCCAAGGCGCGGTTGTGAGCGGAGAGCTCAAGCCAGGCCGGCATAGATGCTATAACTTTAGATTTTTGTAAGCTGTGACTTTGTGAAAGTTAAACAAAAGCTCTGGTGGGCGATTTTCTCTCAAACTTGGTGTTGTGTGTTGATCTGCTTAGACGTGATTTCTGCACACTAAAATTTGTTCACTTGTGCAACCCTCAATCTGGGCAAAAGACTAATTGGAAGTAAGACGCTTCTGTATTTGTAAGGGAAAATGAAGGAAGGAACACTTTTTGCAGAAATATGCTAAAGTCCTGAAGTAGGAACTGAAGAGGTTCAACTCAGTGTGAGAACACTAAGTGTCGATCCCTTCTCTGCATTTGCTCAGGTGCGGTAAGACCAGGAATGAGTCAACCACAGACGGCTTATCACCGACACACGTGCTAGGGACAATTGACCAGGTTGATCTACCACGTGCAGAGATGCACCGACCAGTCGACCAAGGAAAGCTCACACATGAGGATGACCACCGACACATCGACCAGGTCAGCGCCACACGTGCTGGAAAGCCTCACACGTGTCCAGGTTCTGACGCCGTCAGGCACCACGCATGTACAATCCTTGTCATGGGGAGCAAAAATTTCCTATGAAGCCTTATTTTATAATCAAATGTGGATTGCGAAATTTGATTTTAGTTGCCCGCAGTGTTATTTTTCCAGCTTAATTGGCAGGGAACAATTTGACAATCTGTTTCGGCAATAGAATTTTGTCCCGGCTCGTCCCAGCTTCGGTGCGTGGAAATTTAAATGGACTAGCACCCTTGAAATCACAACACAATTAAATCGCAGCTGGAATGTAAGGGCCAATTACACTGGGCAAAACGAACAACTAAGTTACGGTGTACTTTTGTGTACTTTGGTAGACCAACTTTTACGATGCAAAATGTGCCAAAAGATGGTTTTAAGAGGGTTCGTCCGCATTAGATCGCGTGTACTTTTTGCAATTGCATTGGACAAAACTCAATTGGATTAAACTTTTTAGTCTTTAGGAATCTTTCAAAGACAATGTCTCCAATTCTCACTTGAAATCTACTCGTGCGAACGTAAAGCAAATGATAAAAAGAGCAAATCCCACCTTCATAGCATTTCACGTACTTTCCTATACATTTTTGACGTTCAAGCGCTTAAATACTTGACACCAAACCCACGTCCAACTAAGATTCAAGTGCATCCGACAACTAGAGAAGCTAAAAAGTCTGACTTGTGCCTTTTTAGCGTGACCAAGTCATCGAGAAAAGAGATGTCCCGAAAAGCGTCATCAAGTGGAGGTTCATTTGACACGGGACGGATCTAGGAGCTCTGCGCAACCACTTTCAAATGCAAATTTTTTTTTTTCAACCCGGTTAAAATATTGTCAATCGAATTGAAAAAAACGCGATTGTGCAAGATTTAGGGCCAGTTTATAGTGGCCAAAGTCAAAAAAATCATTTCCGCGTGTTGCGCAATTGCGTACAATTCAATTCAATCGAAAACGTTACAATTGCAATCGCAAGCAAATTTATCTGGTTCAGAGTGCAAAGACCTCCTATATTCCACGCCTTGTCAAATCCCCTTCCTCCTCTTAAAAGACCTTATTTCTCGGCGGCTTAGTCACGTGCATAAACATTCTCGCATGTGGACATTTTGAGCAGCGTAATTTTTAAACACCTCCCTCTTTAGGCTGAAAACCCCCAAATGTGCTGCAACCATCTTTACTACTTCGCCTTCTTCCTCAATGCCGAGTCCGGACAATCCATTTATACTTTTACCTAGGCACTTCAGTCCCTTAGTGCCGTGTATCAAGTCAGATCTCTTCCTTATTGACACACTCTTGGGGGGTTGTATCTTTGAGTATGAAGAGAAGGGCAGCAGCCTTCTTGTTTTTGTGAGGGCCAGCAGTGAGGGGCAAAACCCTTTTCGTTTTTTGTCTTCACGTTGATGTGTAAAAATATGCAATAATTATTTTAAGGGATCTGTTTGGCGCTTTGGCTTGAAATACCGAAGTAAATGTATGTGGAATTGTACAAAAGGTGGGATTTGATTTTGACTTCTCTGATGTGTATGTCAGTCGTTTTTTACCCCACACGAGTTGTCTTTTAGCTTCATTTTGAGACGTTGTGTTTGAAAGTATCCCAATCGACCTCAAAAATGGGATTCCATAAATTTAATTGGGTTTTCTTCAAATTCAATCGTTGAAAGTACACCCCACAAGTTGTGGAGGAAAACCCCAAAAAACCATTGTACACCACTATATTTTTGCGCTGTAAAAGTTGGTGTACCAACAGGTATGCAGAGGTATATCTTAATTAGATTGAATCTTTCATAATGACCACTATAAATTGGCCCTTAATTGATCGCGTTTGGCCACTATAAACTAGCCCTTGACCCTCCCAACAGATGGGATTGCTTAGATAAAATGGCCAAATGAAGCAGTCGACGCTATTTTGTTCTTCAAAATGTGATATACCAAATTGAGAAAATGAAAAGTTTTCCCTTACCGATGACTTTTCCAATGTCGAAAGCACCCTGATGTATGCAAGTCACGAAAAAGATCAAAAAGGTCAATTCGAAAAGCAATAGAAACCGGTTCCATGTCGATGGGTAGGACAATCACTTGGACTCACTGTGGGTTTTCCATCTCCAAGTCCCGCATGGGCTAACATTGCAGACATTCATTTTCATAGGTTTTCACAAAATCTACACGGCCAAAATAGCAAAGAATTGAGGTTAAGCACAAATATGTGTACTGCCGACGATTTTTCTAGTCTTTGAAAGTCGTCATTGGACTCTTACAACCGGATTTTTGTGAATTCTAGATTCTAGAAGTCAACTTCGTCTATCAACCGTCCCTCCGACGTTCCAATAAATTGCTAGATGCTCGAGATGTGACACCCGTGAACAATTTAGGTTTTGCATATGCATACGTTTAATCGTCCACCGGTAATATAATTATATGTGACAACTCTAAAGAGAAGTTCCAACTTCTTGAATATGGAAGAGTCCATTCACTCTCAGTAAGTTTTAACCTGAATCCCAATATCTTACGACGTAAATCTAGTCATCCACGTTGCTCTTATAAGGAATACTAAGGACTATCATTTTGTTTCAAACAATGAACACAACACTGAACCTTCCCCACCTCGTTCAAGTATGTGGGTCATAGAATTCTTCTTAGTAATTTCATTGGTCCGTCACGACAAACGCATGTGGTCGTAAAAGTTGTATTGCCTGTTGCTTTGAATTACTATAAATTCGAAGTGTTCTCAAATGTCGTCGAAGATCTCAAGGGCTTGGACGACAACTCTTCAGACTGTTTCTTTAAACCAATCAAAAGTCAAGTACAAAAACAACATTTTTTATTTGTTCACCTTTAAATGGTCATTGTCCAACCATTATTTATTTTTTGGATAGCCGTTTGGTTCGAACCTTCAAATGAAAGCCCGATCAATTTGAGCCTTCAGATTGCACTTGCTGTTTTTCACGTGAAATCTTGACACAATTAGTACTTTACATATGGGTTCAAAATTCATATTTCAAACAAGGTTTTTCTCATAGGATACAACCTCATGCCACTTCCTACACATTGCTAGTGATGAAGCGGGAATCATCGCGCCATTCCGGCCCCATCTGTCAACGAGTTTTAGAATAGAAGTTTTCAAAAGTCAAGAAAATCCCAACAAGCATTTACATTCCATTGTTGCTTCTTAAAAAGTCAGCCGAGATGGTCAACCGTTCGTGTCAGCAACTAAGATGTGACTACGTGTGTAGACAACGTCATTGTTTGCATTTGAGACCTAATGCGTATGCATTCAATTGGAAAGGATTGCTGGAATTTGAAAGTCACGCGTCCAAGCGGAATTTATAAGTCTTGCTCCTAGGCGGAAGTCTTGATCACTACCCAAATTACATTTTTGACACCAATCTGTTTCTACGACATATGCCTTTGGGAACGGGAGCAGTTCAAAAAGAATGAGGAATGACTACGAGTTGATTTGACTCACTCACACAATTTACTATGTCATAAATTTTCGTTGGTATATTACTTTCATCACATTGGTCCACATTTGTTTTGCAATTCGGCGGTCAACAAGCGTTTTTCATCTGAACAAACTTGGGCACAATGATAGGACAGCTTCACAAACTACATCTCAGACTTTGCTTTATTTCCAAACGTACATGCAATTTCAAAGTAATTCTCAAAATACGTATTGCACATGTAATCTACGTACGTCATAAGTAAGTCCAGTCGCTCTAGGTCCAGTCACTCTAGCACACAAATTTGCACATTTTCCGACCTGACACAGTCCTTCTCGCCTTCACATTAAATATTTGGATTGGCAAATTGTGAAATGACCCGAATTGGATCGACGAAAAGCGATGGAGACGAGCCCCTGTTGATATGGGTGGGTTTCAAAGCTTGGACCCTTTCTTGGGTTCCCTTATCGTATTTCGAATGGAATTGGTGTCCTTCAGATACTTTCACATGTTTCCTTCCGCAGTGAAGATTATCAACCGCAAGCATTTCAAGTTTGTTTATAAAAATTGGCTGACCAAAAAGTGCTCAATAATATACATATCGCATCATTGTTTTGTCCTCAGTGGTGCGTTACACGTATACACACCCGGTACAATTCATCCAATTTCAATTCACTATACAGTGACTTGATTAAGCTGCAGCCAAGTGTCAAGCAGGCAGGCTGGTGTAAGACCAACACCAGTGGCAGAAACACATATTCTTGCTTTGTTCAGCATTCAGGCAACTATAACAACGATGCCCAGAAGTATATGTGAGGCTCGCGTGCACTCAGCGCCTCATAATTGGTGTGCGAAAATACTTGGTCAGAAGATCACAAGAAGTTAACTTCAGGGCTGTAATCTCATTCGCCGGCCCCAGCTAGAAAAGGAGAGAAGCTGTATGAGAGCAACAGATGTTATTTGAAACACATGGCGAGGCCTGAATCCAGAGAGTGAGTTAGCAGAAAAAGTCATGGAAAAAGGAGAATCAACTCTCCAAGCGACACACGCGCCTCCCTCCAACGCAATATCCTGGCAATGTATCCACCCACATGCCCGTCTCATGGAGCAAGTTGAAATTTATAATTATAAAAAATGGAAAAAAAGAGAGGGTGAATGCTTGCACTTAACTCCTCTTCCCGGCACTCTCTAAGCACACCCTCTTTAGCTTGAGGCCCCCGTCCGGCACGGAAGAACCCCTCCGGCCCACCCCCACAGATGCAGCTGACTCAGACTAACATGCGCTCCTCCTGGGGTTGCAGCAAGTTTCTCCAAAATCACCCATATTACACCTGCTTAAAAGGCACCTGTTGTCAACACTGTACCCGTCCCATGCTAGCAGTAGCCGCTACACGTCCGCACTCAAAAAACAAACACATTCCCGCCCCTAAGCACATGCTCCGAGCCAAGAGCCTGGGCCCAAGCCAGCACCAGCGCGAGCGCCAGCCATTTGCAACACACTGAGCCAGACCGAGCCATCTGCCAGAATAGCCGCCAAACTCCCAAGCAAAGCTGAGCTTTCAAAAGCCCACAGCACAACACCGGAGCCCTTCGGCGCTCCCGACGCGCGCCTGGCCCGGCCGGTCAGCCAGCGGGCGTTGGGCAGACCCCTGGCCAGCTGGCGGGGCGGGCACCCGGCCCGGCCAGCAGGGCGGGCCCCG
>WELA01003449.1:481646-496150 GCA_009602735.1 Mesotaenium endlicherianum
CTTATCCCCGCCCCCCCCCCCTTCCCGCCCTCCACATCACTGTGTTATTTTCCACACGCGAGGTGGGCCTTGGCTCTAAGGACGGCAGGGGCAATGCCGTGGCAAAGTGTCTGCTGTCGCTGCGCGCTGCCTAGCTCCTTCTTTTTTCGCTCCTTATTTCCGCAGTGGCAGTCTCGCGGATCCTCTGCTTGGGCCCTGTGCCTCCTCCCATGCCACAATAATTTCCTCTTCATGACATCTCATCCTCACCTCCATCTTGTCCTCTCGTCTCCTTCTTTGCCTTTGCAAGTTCACTCTCCTGACGTTTCTTGTTCTCCTTCTTCTTCCCCTTCTGTTCCTCCTCCTCCTCCTCCTCCTCCTCCTCCTTCTGCTTCTACTTCTGCTTCCTCTGCTCTATTTTCTTTTGGTTGGGGAGGGGGGGCAGCTGAAGGCGATGGGCGTGGACAACATCATGCGCTTCGACTGGCTGTCGCCGCCCGCCCCGCAGGCCATGGTGCGCGCGCTGGAGCTCCTCTTTGCGCTGGGCGCGCTCGACGCCGACGCCAAGCTCACGCGCCCGCTGGGCGTTCAGCTGGCAGAGATTCCCCTGGTAAGCGTGTGCGTGTGTGAGGGTCCCTCCAGCTGGCCGCCAGCTGGCGCCAGCTGACGCGCGGGCTTATCGTAACTGTCGCAAAGATATGAGGAGTGTTCGACGCGTTCTTATTCTGCAACGCTTGCAAGTCAAGCATCACAATGCTCGTGTCACCATGTCTATTAGGCTAAGATTTTTCCTCTTCCTTTCCGCTGCTTGAAAAAGTGTGCTCATATACCCTACCTTCCCAAAAGCCCCTTCTGTTGGTAAGAATACTATCTGACATCGGTGCCTATGTATTATTTCCCTTATCTTCTTGGTCGAGGTCCGTGAGCGGAAGGCTTGCTCTCCTTCTTCTACGCGTGCCAGCTGGCAGGGCGGGATTGGGGGAGGGGACCCGCATGGCAAGCCATAGTCCGACTGGAAGGCTTTGACGCATGCGGACACATCCACACCTGCTACTCTCTGCACTCTCGCATAGACCTCATGTTGCATCCTTTAGGCCGTCGTACATACGTGTGTGAGCCCGAAATCGAGAATGTTTGAGCATGCCTTGCCGTGGGCCACCGTCAGATGTCATCGCCCGAGCACTTGCCGGGGGCGGCAACACCCGCGAGCTGCAGGCATGCCTTCCCTCAATGTGGCATGCCTTCCCTGTGTATGTGGGGCCGGGGGGAGGGGAGGGAGGGGGGCGGGTTTCTGATCGGTGGGCAGGAGCCAATGGTGGCCAAGATGCTGTATGCTGCGGGGGACCTCGGGTGCTCCGAGGAGGCGCTCACGGTCGCCGCGTGCCTCTGCGTCCAGGTGCAGTGCACCTTTCCCAGCCTCTCCCGCCTTTGCGTCAGGGTGCAGCAAACGTAAGCAGCCTCTTGTGCCTCTCCGTCCGGGTGCAGCGAACCTAAGTAGCCTCGTGCATTTGCGTCCGGATGCAGCAAATCTGAATAGCCTTGTGCATCTAGGAGCATTGGACCTCACCTCCGTGGGTGACCAGCTGCCCCTCTTCCCTCTGCTCTCTTCCCTCTGCTCTCTCTCAGCTTGTTCGCCCGCAGACCCTGTGCTTGCTTGCGCTTGCGCACGTGCGCAAAATCACCTGCCCGCATATGCGGCTGTTCCACCGTGCTGCTGGGTGCGGCTGGGCCCGCCAAACGCGTACGACCTTGACTCGCGCCTGGCGGCGCTGCCGGCGACACGGAAAACCGGACACCCCGGACCGCAATCCAGGGGCGGTGGCTGGCCTGCTGGTCTGCGCACTCGTTGCCTGGCGTAGAGATGTGTGTGGAGGGAGCGGTTGAGCCCATCGACAGGCTGGCCAATCCAGCACTCGCCGCTCAATAGCAGCATTGCCAGCGGCGCTTATGGTGTTTGTTTCGCCGCCGTGTCTGCCCTCATGAATGTTGCGCCACAAAAGTCTCGGCGAGGTGATTGCGCGGTTGGTTTTTGCACGCGAGTTTGTGGCACGCTTTTTTGGTGAAACGTGCACGCAGCCCGGCACTCTCCAGAGCCCTGGGGTCCCGCCGCTCGAAGTGCGCAACATCCGCGTTGCAGCTGTGTCTGTCTGTGTTCTGCTCGTCTCATCCCTCTTCTCCCTCCTTCTTTCCCCCTGTGTGATTCCTTCCTTTTTCCCATCCTTTTTTTCGTTCTTTCTTTCTTTCTTTCTTTCTTTCTTTCTTTCTTCCTCTTCCTGCCTGTGCCCGGGCAGAGCGTGTGGACAAGCAGCCGCGGCCGAGTGAAGGAATTTGACGAGATCCGCGAGCGCTTCGCTGTCGCCGAGGTCAGCCCACGTTGCCGAAGCCCGTTACCTGCCACCCCCGCCTGTTCACGCCTGTCACACATGCCTGCACGCCAGCTGTCCTTGATCCCATTGATGCCCCAAGGCAGAGCCGGCCCGCTGGCGTGCTGGCCCCCTGCGGTGACGACAGCTGGCAGGCTTGTGTGTGCAAGAGCCCTTCGTGCATGTGTGCGAGTGTAAGTGCGGTGTGTCCGTGCGTGTGTGTGCGTGTGTGCTCTTGCTTGTTGGCAGGTAGCACGGGTACATTGTAGTTCCCGCCCTTCTTTGTTGTGCGGATATATTATTGTTGGTGGGGTTTGCATGCCTCTCCTGCAGCACTGCTGGCTTGTTGGCGCCCCTCCCCCTCTCTCGCCCCTTCCCCCCCCTCTCCCCCTTTCCCCTNTCCCCTGACGCAGCTGTCTCTCTTCTCCCGCTCCTTCGTTATTCTTTGAGAGGGGCTGCAGGGGGACCACGTGACATACCTGAATGTTTATGCCGCGTACATGCGCGCCTGCAGAGACAGCGCCAGCAAGGTGCCCCGATGGTGCCACGACAATTGCATCAACTACCGGGCCATGGTGACGCGCCCTCTCTTTTTTGTATCTCTCTCTCGCTCTGTGTGTGCGCGTGTGTGTGTGCGTGCGTGTGTGTGTGTGTGTGCGTGCGTGCGTGTGTGTGTGTGTGTGGGAGTCCATATTTGTGTGTATAAATTGCACATGTATAACTGATTTGTTTGGCTGGACAGACATGAATTACATGTCAACGTAAGCTTCATGTATGCTATGAAGGGCAGGAAATTGACTGTGTGTCTGAGTCGGGGCTGTGCTACAAATAGGCTGCTAGGGTGATGTGACCACGCCTTTGTGAAGGGGAGGAGGGAGGGAGGGGCTGTGGCTTCTTTGACTATTTTCCTTCAGCTCCGCACAAAAAAAGGGAAGGGGCAAGCACTTTTGTCTTCTTTGGGGGAAAGATTGTGAGCCATGGAGAAAGTGGACATAGGGGGAGGCGGAGGCGGAGGTGGAGGCGGAGGGGGAGGGGGAGGGAGAGGGAGAGGACGATAAAGCGGGAGCAGGAGCACAGGAGTGGAGGAGGAGGCAGAGGGAGTGAGGTGCAGCGGGGGAGAGGGAAAGAGAACAAGTGAGGGAGGGAGCAGCAAGAGGCCGAGGCTGCTGGTTGCTGACTGCATGCTGCTCGTCGTCCGTGTGTGCCTGAAGGCATGCATGCATGCCTGAATCTTGCCTAGCGCTGTTGAGGGATACTCGTTGAGCTGCCTTTGCTCAGGCCCACTCTCTGCCTCTGCCTCTGCATCCCGCCCTGAACATGCGCGTGCGTGTGTGTGTGTGTGTGTGTGTGCGTGTGTCTGTGTGTGTGCGCGCGCTCTTGTGTGTGGGAGTGCAGGTGAGAGTGGCAGACACCAGGGCGCAGCTGCAGCGGCTGCTGCAGCGGTTGGCCATTCCCGTTAGCTCCTGCGGCCGCGACACTGTGGTAAGCACAAAATGCTCTCCCCTAACTTCCTTTGGCTCTTGATTCCTTGAGGTTGAAAATTCTGTCGATGTGCTCGATGCCTGCGGTTGGGGGCCTACGTCCAATTCACTTGTGCATCTGTACAACAGATTGGGTGCACCAATCGGGCAGGCAGGCAGGCCGGCAGGCAGGCATGCAGGCCAGCAAGAAGGCAGGCAGAATTAAAAACAGGTGGACAGTTGCCAGACAGACGGAGGCATAGCTGGATGGATTGACATACGAAGGGACAGACGGGCGGACGGAAGGACAAACAGAAGGAAGGACGGAGGGACGGGCAGATGAGTGGATGCGCGGATGGTGGACAGACAGGGGGACAAATGGGAGTACAGACAGCGGGACTGACGCGCGGACAAACGGACGGATGCACTGATGCAGATGGGCGCGCACTCAATTGGCGACTGGGGCTGCGCAACTAGGGCTGGGCACGGTTGGCGGCTTGGGTTGCGCTTATGAGCGGGTTGGGTACATGCGTGACTTGCACTCTCTTGAAGTTGTCGGTGTGAGGCAGCCAGCAGTGCGCGCACACGTGGGGTCCTTCCGGCCTGCACGAGCTGACATCTGTCTGTTCTGCTGGAGAGCAATGATGCACGAGCACACGCTGTGCGCGCCGTCGTGGCTTGTGCTTGACGATGCTCTCTCGTCTTTCCGTCTGTGTGGGCTGCAGCCAATCAGGAAGGCCGTGACAGCTGGCTTCTTTGCAAATGCCGCCCAGCTGCAGGTATGTAGGCAGGCGTGCGCATGCAGGCAGTCAGACTTGCGTGCACACACACTCGCATGCACATACTCTCGCGCACGCGCTTACACACACACACGCTCGCGGGCGCGCGCGCGCGCACATGCATACAGATAGTGCTCAAGCATCTCAGGGTACTCGGCTGCTGGTCGACGCTTCCCTTCATCTTGTAAAGCGCGGAAGACGTAAGCAGGCTTGCAACCACTCCTTTCTTGTGGCTCGCCGTGCTCTGTGCAAAGAGCGCGGCGAAAGTTCCCGGTCCAAGTGACGTGACGAAGAAGGCTCCAGAACACCTTGGTGACGGTTTTCCTGGCTCTGACGTGTGTTTGCCGTCGCGAGTGGGACAGCTGTCAGCACGGGTGCAGTCACTCATTAGGCTCGTGTGAGACAGTCGAGATGCCAAAGGAATGTGTGATACTCAGAAGGTGTGCTGCTGCTTCATATGCCTTACCATCCGCATCTCTGCGGGGCTGTGCAGTACTTGATTAATTTAAGGGCATGACAGGCTATTCAATACTGGGACCATAGGTTGTATTCGGAATCAGAGAGAAAAACGAGAGGGGTAACTTTTTTCTCCAATCATGCCACTGCCAGCTTGACCTGCGGGCCACACTCTGGGGATAAATTGATAAAATTGTCGGTGGGGTCGCGCTACCTGGCAGGTGCACGGGGACAACGCCACGTATGCGACAGTGAGAGGCCAGCTGGCGCTCAAGATCCACCCGTCCTCCGTCCTCTTCAGGTTGTTGTCAAAACCCGAGTGATGTGCTTCTTGCACACATCGCTGGCGTGCGCTCTCTCTGGGGGGGTTTGATGCCGGCAAAGAGATGAAGCGTGTCACTTCAGCTCTGAATTTGATCCTGCATGTGACGTGGCAATCTCTTGTTTTCCTGTCCGCACCAGTCCGCACCGCCACCACTAAATCTGGAGAGCTGGCACGGGTAGTACAGCTGGCGAGCCCGGCTCCCAAATGCTGCTCGTGTGCATGTGCACACGTGCTGCGCCAGAGGCAAGACTTGCTGGTAGCTCATGTATCTGCAAACTTCAGAATGAGCAGACTTGCGAAGGGCTTCGATTGGAGGTGCATCATTCAAGCCAGGAGCTAGGTCTACGTTAAAAGAAGCAGCACAGCAGCCCATGACTGGTGGTGGAGGAAAGGCAAGAACCCCTGCTGCAGGCAGCCGCGTCAAGACACCAAGGGCACGTATCGTTTATGCTTTGTGTGAGTCAGACTAAGTGTTGATTGACTATGAGTTCATGTGAGGCGTTACCATCACAGACTTCTAATTGTTGATCGCTGGTTCTTATGGGTTGCCTGCAGAGCAACGCCTAAGTGGGTGGTGTTCAACTCCATACGGGCGATGGGGCATGTGACCTACATGCAAGAGGTGGCTGCCATAGATGCCAGTTGGCTTACTGAGCTAGCTCCCCACTTCTACCAGCATCAGCCTCCAAGGCGATAGTAGTATTCGTCTCGTATGTCCTTTCACTATATTGCACACATAACCGTGCAGGAGGTAGATGGCAAAGTCTAAGAAAAGAATGTGTTCTGGACGCATGTCTGAACACTTATATCAAGGCAGGTCACTCGATGCAAGTCTGGGCACTTGCATGATGTCGAATCTTGAATCATCGAAACCAAGAGCTTCAGATCTTGTACAAATTCTGCACGCCTGGTTGATGACTGGTTGACAAAGGTGTGCAGAGTGTGCTTATGTTTTTTCTTTAGTAAAGGCAGTGGGTCCATCATCACAAATATAGGTGCTGAAAAATCAAGCAAGCCATTTGGCAAGTTCACGTGGTAATATGCTCAGATTGGCAAGCAAGAAGTTTGAAATTCTGAAACATTTTACTCAGAAAAATGGGCCACAATTTGGCCTTTCTCAGACTAGCTTATTTTGGAACTGCATGCATAACATATAAGAGGGGCTACGAGAATAAAAGCTGCACTTTGTATTGCTACAGACTTTTCTCTCCCTACTAGATTCCAACTCGCTCTGAGCTGGTATGTGAAGGTCAGATGATCTACATCACACTCCAGGCGTGCTGCAGCTCTACTTGACTTGCTAAAAGGATGGATCACTCACAAAATTTTAACATGCAAGGTGCACAGCACAGAAGTGGCTGCAGACTAAGCTCAAAGTCTCGACTGCGACAGCAAACTAAGTTCAAAGCCTTCTAACTGCGACCAAAGATGAGACCTCCGTGTGCCACAAAGAAGGGAGCAAAAACCAAAGACTCAACAGCCATGAGCTTCACGAGGATGTTGAGCGACGGGCCGGAGGTGTCCTTCAGGGGGTCACCAATGGTGTCACCAATGACTGCGGCCTTGTGTGCGTCGGAGCCCTTGGGGCCAAGGCTCTTGGCGTGCTCGCTGTTGCCAGCCTCGATGTACTTCTTGGCGTTGTCCCAGGCACCGCCGGTGTTGGAGGCTGAGATAGCAATCTGTACGCCTGACACGAGGGCACCGGCCAGAAGGCCAGCCAGCGTCTTCTTTCCAAAGAGCAGGCCTACGATGAGGGGACTGAGCATGACAAGGCACCCCGGGGCAATCATCTCCTGGAGGGAGGCGGCAGTGGAGATCTCCACGCACTTCTTGTAGTCGGGCTTGGTGGTTCCCTCCATGATGCCGGGAATGGTCCTGAATTGTCTCCTCACCTCCTCAACCATGGAGAGAGCAGCCTTGCCCACACTCTTCATGGTCATGGCAGAGAACCAGTATGGGAGCATGGCACCGACCAAAAGACCAACGAATGTCTGCACAGACATCCAGCCAATAAGGCCGTCAAAACCAGGCAGCCCAGCCAACCATCCCCCCAGAAAACACATTGCAAAAAAACATCCCCACATGTATCTCACAGTGGAGTGTTCCTTCCACATGAGCCTCCACAGTCATAAGTCTTCTCATTGAAAGATAGCGCAGAGATGATGCAAGGAGAGTGATGCGGGTAAAATAACACCTTGCTATCCCTCATCAAGCCTAATAGCCACAAATTGCCCCACCAGACTTTACAAGGATGCAGGCCAGCAAGACGCATGCACCTTTCTTATACAACTTACACCAGGACAAACTCAAATGACATGTTCACGATTTGAGCTGAATGCATACCTGGGGGTCAATGACATCAACAGTGGCAATTCCAGCTCTCCTGACGTAGGCCCCAAATAGAGCAAGGGACACGAGAGCTGCTGACCCGATGGCAAAGCCCTGCATTGTACAGCACAATTAAGAAACAACAAGCCGCTCAGCTTACTGATGTTACACAACATGTTCCCTTAGCTAAACGTCCTCCACTTATGCTACGCCATCCAACTTTCCTCGGGAGACCCGCAACGACAGGCATATGCAGAAAGCCACGTGAGTCACTCGATGCACAGGCAGCAGTAGTAATGGCCTTCGGCTGAAATCATTGCATGTCTCTATGTCCCGGAACCTGCTCTCATAGTCAATACCTTGCCAATAGCAGCAGTGGTGTTGCCGGCAGCGTCCAAGGCATCAGTGCGGTCACGGATCTCCTCACCCATACCAGCCATCTCAGCAATTCCTCCAGCATTGTCACTGATGGGGCCGTATGCGTCAATAGCCAAACCAGTAGAGAGAGTGCTGAGCATGCCCAGGGCTGCGACAGCAATTCCATACATGGCTGCCAGGGAGAAGCTGAGGTAGATGGCGATGGCAATGGCAAACACAGGGATGATGACTGACTGGTAACCAAGAGCAAGTCCGAAGATGACATTAGTCGCAGCACCGGTCCTGCATGAGTCAGCCACATCCTGAACAGGCCTGCAGACATTTGAACAGGACAAGGATAGACAAGCAAGTGTGTTTATATCAGAACTGAACCCAAAATAGAGGCTTATTGTGAGAAGTAAGTGGTCAGCCTCAGCAGGCTGTTCCATGGCAAACATATTCCCTCTGTATGGATGACAACGTCCTAATTATGTGTCATGTGCAACCATCAGCGGTGGAGCCATAAAAACCCTAACCAAAGCAACAAAAAAGTTTTCCTCACAAAAAATTGAAAAACAGCATTCATGTAGAATTTAAAATGCGAAGATCACACTCAAGCCAGTAGGATGAAGATAGCTTCAATACCTGTATGTGTTGCTGGTAAAGTACTCAGTCACAAAACCAATGATCAGGCCAGCCCACAGACCAGAGATAACGCAAATGAAGATGTGCCTGCACCAAGTTGACAAATGCGTTAGTACAAAACCTAAACAGAACGGACCTAGCTTTCGGCATGCAAATAAACGCATCACTAGCTAATTTAAGTGATTATAGAAAAGGATGACTAAACAATATCAGTTTACCACACCACCTATGCTAAATTTCTCATTAAACAACTTGCTTTGCCAGCGGTATGGTGAAGATGTGTAATAGCAGCATGCATGAACCCCCAGACTAATTAAGAGGAGGAGTGTCTACACATTACATTCCCCTCAGCTTGAAAGGGCAGTTCTAAACCGTGATGGTGCTGGTGTGTGGGAACAGCAATCAAGAAGGCAAGATGCTGCATTAAGCCATACTGCGCTAAATGCGGAAATTGGAAAGGGAATAAACTTACCACCACTTAACAACCTTGTCGGGCTTCCCAACAAGGGTGATAGTGAAGGTGGTGGGCAGGGCAAGGTAGGCGATAAGCAGCACAACTGGGGTCATCACTATGGTGGAAATGACAAGCTGCCTCTTCAAAGCTGGTTCAATCTGGCTGTTCTCGGTAATTCTGAAGAAGTCGGTGGCAAAGAGAGTGGTGAAGAGGCAGACAAAGAGTCCAGATGCGCTGACAAGGAGGGGGAAGAGCATGGCGGTGAAGTTGTGCTCCACTCCAAAGCTGGAGAGAGATGAAATGACAAGAGCAGCGCAGGTAGACTCGGCAAATGAACCGAAAAGGTCAGATCCCATGCCAGCAATGTCTCCAACGTTGTCTCCCACGTTGTCAGCAATGACCTGCAATCATAATGTGACTCTGATCAGAGGCAGAAATCACTGAGAGGAACACAGACCTGTTAAAGCAAAGATGCAAAACAGTGACTTAAAAGTAGCTCAGTCACGAGTAAGCTTCCAAAACATTCAGGTGGTTATCCTGAACAAGTGACTAACGCTTTGAGAAGCTAGACATAATAAAGCTTATGGCTGAAGCTTGGTACGTACCGCAGGGTTACGAGGGTCATCCTCGGGGATGCCCTGCTCAACCTTGCCGACCAAGTCAGCACCAACATCAGCTGCCTTAGTGTAGATACCACCACCGACACGTCCAAATAGGGCCACAGAGGAACCTCCAAGCCCGTATCCAGTGATAGCCTCAAAAAGGCCCTCCCAGTCATTCTTGTAGTACAGCTTGAAGAGAACAATGGTAATAAAGAGCACAAGGAGGCCAAGGGACGACAGAAGGAAGCCCATGACTGCTCCTGAGCGGAACGCAACAATGAAGGCATAACCGACGCCCTTGCGAGCCTCCAGTGTGGTACGAGCATTGGCGTCTGCATGGACAAAGGCCGAGGGCAACAATCACAAAAGTTCAGAAGCTCTACATGCAGATGGAAGGTGCTCCGCTGCTGACTAGCAAGCAACATGCCCCTTGAAAACGAAACAATAGTTTTACACCTGACCTCCTATGAGGCTGATGATGATTTTATACATAGCGGTTCATATGGGACATGAGTTTCAGCAGAGTAAAACATAAACAAAAAGGGAGGACAGACGAAACAAAACAGCTCTCAATTTTCACCAATATTATACTCAACAAATTGCAATAAGCATGTCGCCGCATTGTTTCACATAGCAGAACAAAGGAAGAATAGGTAAGAATGCAATTGGTATGCACAAAGAAGGCTAGTATTCTTCAAATTTATAACATAATTCCAGCTTAAAACCGAGATGACACCGATACAGCACAGCAACTTGCACACAGTCATTCAGACTTACACGTTGCAATCCTCATCCCGAAAAACCCGGAGATGGTGGAAGTCAAAGCTCCCAAGATGAAAGCAATGACACTGAAGATGGCGTTTGCCATGGCAGGGGCACAATCCTGATCGGGATCCTCAACACATGGCCTCCACTTGGTGTTGAAGCTCTCAACAGATCCCAGGAAGAGGAAGATGATGACAGCGAACAAGCTCATGAACACGGCCAAGTACTTGTACTCCGTGAACAAGAACGAGTTGGAACCTACATTCACAACGGCCAATGTCAGATAGTGAGTTCATTAAATTGATAAGGAAACAATGTGCTGTATCTGAATGAAGAAGTCATAGGCACACAAGCTGGAAATAATTGTGACAGCTTTGTCATCGCTATGGGAACAGTTGACATAAGAAAAGTTCAATTCCAGCTGGTCGTACTGCTTGTGAGTTTGCATACGGCAGACAATCCTAGGGGAGCACGCATGGTGGGAATACCCAGAGAGATGGCGTTCTGAATCTCAGCCACCAGCTGCGAGACGTTAGAGTTGTCCACTCCATCCTCCTCAGCAAGGACGTAGTTGCCGTCAGCTGCTGCCTGGTTTCCAACCTTGACCTTTGACACTAGATACCACTGGAAAAGAGCAAAGACAATACCGACGACAGCAGCGGCAGGAATGAAGACGGAGACAACAGAAACTCCAGCAACAGACTGTAAAGCCTGCGACTCAGCCATGGCGAGAGTTACTGTATCCGCCATAGTTATTACTAAGCTGTGAATAGCTCACAGCTGAAATAACGGTAGCTGCTGAGCAAATTGACTTCCGAAAGCACTTCTAACGCCGCCGGTCGGTATATGAAGCAATTTTCTGAAGCATTCGCAAGCGGAATCGTGCATTCCCAAGTTCGTGGGAGCTCTTGGGGTCCCCCGCGTATACTCTACTGCCACTTCGTCCCCACCTCCGTGTTCATTGATCATCTCCGTGCCGCAGATCATCCCCCTAACCCACGTGGAGTATGTAATGTGGCCGTCCGATACAGGCAGCTGCAATCCGTCTATAGCTCGAGCGGTCCGATCTTAATCACAGCAGTCAGCAACGCTGGCAGCAGCTGTATAACCTAGACTGCTCCCACTCCCGACTGCTCCCCGAGTCCCGAGTCACGAGTCCCGACTCAGATTCCTGACCAGTTTTTCCCAGATTCGAGTCGGAGAGAGTATGCTGGACTCGAGCAAAGTGCAGCAGATCAAGCACAGCAGAGCACGCTGGAGTCCGGACTGCCGCAGTGGTCCACACTGGACACGCCCCAAAATTGTCGAAAAAAGCCCGTTGTGCAGTTCAATGCAGTTCAATGCAGTTCAATGCCGTCATTCGAAGATTCCAAGAATCAATTTCAATCCAAATGACATGTCACTGGCTGCCCTAACGCTCTGCTGGATAGGTGCTTGCCCGCAGCATCCTGAACTGCTCTCTCTCAAAAGAGCGACAGGATCTTTTTACTCCCCAGATGCACCAAAATGCGTCTCTAATGGCGTCCTTCTCGACGTTGGTTACTTGTACACAGAGTTACGACTGTACGCCAATGTGGGCAAGCAAGAGGGCCCGGAACCGTGGGGTGGTGACTCGTTCGGGATTCCGGGTTGAATTATGTCACTTTTTGTATCACAAAAAGAATATGTTGTCATTAATTTTAGCTGGAGAAGTTAAACCAGATAATCTTGTGCAAGAAAATACAGAAAAAAAAGTGTTGTGGCCCGTCTTCCAAGTTCAACGATAGTTATCAATAATCTCAGAAAATGTTGCAACAAGTAACACCCAATGTCTAAGACCATCCCCGATATGAAGAATGCACTAAGTGGACGCCTTTCTCAAGCCAACAATTTAGTCCAATCCTCAAATGTCTAAGCGATTAATCAATTGAGTGATCTAGAGCCATCTTTCGGATACAAGTTGGTCCACAAATTATCGGTCGGCCAAATGAAGAAATGAAGACCTTAAATTCTGATTTTTTTAGGGCTATAGCAGCAGGTTCATGTACAATTCTAGCTTGAGCTCTTTGTAAGCTACAACTAAACCTGCTGTTCGCACTCATGTCTCTATAATCAACATCACCTCTAAGAACACTACAGCTATCAGTCATCGTCTGCTCTGCACAAGATTGAAGGAATGCAAAGAGCGTGTGCTGCGTGCGGCGTGCCCAAACATCCAAAAACTTTAGCCACGAGCGACACGAGGGTAATCTTAATCGATTATTGTTATAATGACAACACGTAAATGCCTCCTTGCCTTTCATTGGCAACATTGAGACCTCAAAGATACCCGTTCAGTGTTGGCTTGGAAAAACCACATCTTGAATTTTTGTTTTGTTGATGCATGCAAAATGAAGAGATGTACTGTTCAGATAGAGCCAAAAGTATTACAATCAAATAGGATTATTTTTTCTTGCGAGCAGTCAATCAAAATTTGGCTTCTTGACAAAGAAGTTAAAAATCTTTTGGATGGCTGCCATTGCTGTGCTTGGTGCAACTCTAGCCACACCAAAAAAAGAAAACGTGAAAAAATACCCCAAAGGAAAATTGTGGACTAGCCAGTAGTATAAAAGTACCAATTGTTAATTTCACTGACATACTGCAGGACATTCCACCAAGCCTTCAAATCAAAGGTGATTTGGCAACCGTGTTTGTAATTTTCTCCAGTCAATCCGGACCAATCGATCACCTTCAAGTTGTCTTGCCACGTGTATAGTGTTGCGCCCTATTGCTGCCAAGGGCCTTGGTTCTGGCATGTGGTACCTTTGGAAGAAGAATGCACGGGCAAGCGGCCTTAGATGCCGATGGAGAGCACTCGCACAAAATGTTGGACATTGTTACTCGACGTCCAGAGCTCATAACACATGGCAAATCGTAGGGTGGCCGTGTCAAGCTTCAGACCTAATGCAGTTGCTTCCAATCACTACTGTTCAAACAATGGAAACACAAAATACCCTCATTCACTTAGAACATATGTGCTAGTCGTTTCCCTTGTCGCGTCAAGGTCCTTAAACAGAATTTTGATGGTAGCGGAAAAAACGAAGTTCACGAGTTACATACACAATTTGAAATTAAATAAACTAACAAGTCAAGAAGAAGAGTGCAAAAGCTGCAGCTTGCATTGTATAGCAAAGGGAAATTGATGGTTGTGCATATTTTGTGCAACAAGAGATTGACTGTAGACGTGATACCTGCTGCTATGTCACACGGCAAACTTGCAAGCCCCAACGGAGTCTTCCATTAACAAACTCCAAACCTACAGTGCACTCGACAATCACTACAAAAAAACTTTGACACTTTTCAAGGCCGCAACTGAAAGGGGCAGAGTGCCCTAGTGGAAGCGTAGTGACTCACGAGGAAAGGAACTAGTTGCCATCATACTAGAGAGTGCAGCGGCATATCACTAACAAAGCTTAGGAAAATTACTCAACATTTTGAGTAGCAAGAAACTGCTCACAAATGATGTAGGATGAAAGGCCTTGTCATTACAAACCCGTAGAAATTTACAGAAGTGAAAACTGATAAGAAACAAAGAAGTTATGCCTATTTATAATTTTCTGCCTAAGTGCTCCTCCCTAGGAGGAAGCTACGGATTTTCCTAAGTGTTCGTCAAATCGTCCCTTCCAGAATATTCGTGAGTAAGCCAGATCAGTCTAATCTGACGTGTCGGGCCGAATTGACGTCCACATACATGCATCGACATTACTAGAATATTCTATCTTAGACGCGCTAGGCTAAATCGAAACTTCTAGGTAAATCGACCTAGTCGGCACTCCGCGTCAGCCGAACTTACGTGAAGGTTCGAGTTCATTCTAACGGGCCAGATCGCTCGACGCTGTCGGTCAATCCGACGGTCCTGCTCACCGCGAATTAAGGACAGTCGTCAACCGATCTCAAAACTAATTAAACTTCAGAAATCCGTAACTCTCTCAATACTTGACCAAATTCGATGAACTTTATATCAAAATGACCA
>WELA01003449.1:496178-512710 GCA_009602735.1 Mesotaenium endlicherianum
TTACAATCANTATACAATCAAAACATACCTTCATGAAACTCAAAAATGCACTTTATAAACCTATGACCTTACATCATCCCCCTCCTCAAGATGCGACGTCCTCGACGCATTCTGCAGATAACGTCTCAACTTACTCTTACAATGAGTCAAGTTGGCCTCTGGCTCCCAAGTGTTGTCGTCCGCATGGTAGCCTTTCCACTTGACCAGATACTCTTGGACAAATCGTTGACCTCGCTTGACTCGTCGATCGCCGACAATCGCCTCCACTTCATACTCCAATACATCATCGATCTCGACCGGTGGTGGCGGTGTAGGTAGTCGTCCTGGATGTCCTTCATTCGGGTCAACGTATGGCCGTAGACAACTGACATGGAACACATCATGGATACGCCATCCTGGAGGAAGTTCCAACTTGTAGGTCACTGGATTCACCTGCTTGAGCACTTCAAAGGGACCTGTAAACCGTGCCCGCAGTTTCCTCTTGCCTGTGAAAGGTAGGTTCTCTGTGGACAAGAGTACTTTGTCGCCCACTTGGAATGTCACTTCCCTCCTGTGCTTGTTAGCATGCTTGACCTGCTCTTGTTGTGCCTTCCGAATACACGTCTTCGCCATATCCCAAGTCTTGGCCATCTGCTCCATAAAAGCTTGTGTAGTAGGAACCTGAGTCTCCTTGGCCTTCTCCAACAAGATGTTCCCTGGATGATATACTTCTCTCCCATAAACCATAGCGAATGGTGACTGCTTGGTCGATCCCTGCATGCTGTTGTTGTAGGCAAACTCCAATCCTGGCAGCTTCTTGTCCCACTCTGAAGGGTCCTCCATAGTGAAACTCCTGAGCACCTCTTGCAGAGTTCTGTTGAGCCTCTCACTCTGCCCGTCTGTCTGAGGGTGATAGGAAGTGCTCATACTCAGCTTGGTCCCCATCAAAGTAAACAATGACCGCCAAAAGTTGCTAGTAAACCTTGGATCCCGATCTGAAACAATCACCTTCGGCAACCCATGTAGCCTGAAAATATGATCAAAGAATAGCCGTGCCACATCTGCTGCCGTAGAAGTCTCCTTCATGGGAATGAAGTGAGCCATCTTGCTGAGTCTGTCAGACACAACCCATACTGCATCGTGCCCTTGACCACTGACTGGTAACGATGTGATGAAGTCCATAGCAATCTGCTCCCAAGGATACTCTGGAATAGGCAGGGGCTGCAATGTACCTCCCTTCTTTTGATTTGGTGTCTTGTTTCTCTGGCACGCATCGCAACTCCTGATCCACTCCTCGATGTCCTTGTCCATATTTCTCCAGTAGTATTCCCGCTTCAGCACGCTTGCCGTCTTCTCGCTTCCAAAGTGTCCAGCATATAAGCAGTCATGATGCTCCGCAAGTAGTAAGTCTCGTAGCTCCTTGATGTCAGGTACCACCACTCTCTTGGAATCACCATAATACCATATGTCGTCCTTCTTCTGCATACTCGAGTTGAACTCAGCTGCTCCACCATCAGCAAACTCTGGGTCCTCCTCATAACCTCTTTGAAGCTTCTCCTTGAAGTCCATATTCTCCTTGATGACTGAGACAGCTGCAAGGTCACACCTCCTGGATAAAGCGTCTGCAGGGTTGATCTTCCCAGGTAAGTACTCAATCTTGTGGTCGAACTGTTGCAGAAACTCCATCCACCTTGCTTGTCTTGGTGTCAACGTTGGCTGCGTCATAAACTTCTCCAAGCTCTTGTGGTCGGTCTTGATGAACACCTTCCGGCCGTCCACATAACATCGCCAAATCCTCAAAGCCTGGATAATAGCCAACATCTCTCGCTCGTGTGCTGCATAGTTCTGCTCTGCAGGACTCAACTTCCTGCTCTCATATGCCACAGGCTGCAATCCTTTGCCCTGGTCCTGGAGAAGAATGGCTCCCACTGCAAAGTTTGACGCGTCTGTGATGATGGTGAAAGGAAGCTCTGGACTGGCAATTGCCAACACAGGTGCCTGTGTTAACAGCTCTTTAATCTTCTCGAAGGCTTGCTGCTCCTTGTCACCCCATAGCCACTTCTCCTGCTTCTTCAACATGTCCGTGAGCGGTGCACACACCTTGGCAAATCCTTCAATGAAACGTCGATAATAATTCGCCATGCCGAGGAAACTCCTGAGTTGATGAATATCAGCAGGTACCGGCCAATCTCTGACTGCTTGCACCTTCTTCTGCTCCACCTTGACTCCTTCAGCTCCCACTATGTGTCCAAGAAACTCGACCTCCTTGAGACAGAAGTCGCACTTGCTCATCTTCCCATACAGCTTCTGATCTCTCAAGACCTCCAACACCTTCCTCAGATGCTCCACATGCTCTTCCAAGGTCTTCGAATAGATCAGGATGTCGTCCAAAAATACCACCACAAACTGGTCCAAGTAGGGTCTGAAGATACTATTCATGAGTCCCATGAATGTAGCAGGTGCATTAGTCAATCCAAAAGGCATGACTGTGAACTCGAACAAACCATAGCGAGTTCTGAAAGCAGTCTTCTGAACGTCTCCTTCCGCAATCCGTACCTGGTGATAGCCACTCCTCAAATCGATCTTCGAGAAATACTTCGCCCCGACAAGCCTGTCAATCAACTCGTCCACTCGTGGAAGTGGGTACCTGTTCTTGATGGTGACCTTGTTGAGTGCCCGGTAGTCGACACACATCCTCATAGTCCCATCCTTCTTCTTCACAAATAAGACTGGCGCTGCAAATGGAGACTCGCTGGGTCGGATGAATCCCTTCTCCAATAACTCCGTCAGTTGCTTCTTCAACTCATCCAACTCCGCAAACGATTGTCGATAGGCGGGTCTCACTGGTGGCTTGCTCCCTGGTTCCAACTCAATCTTGTGCTCCATAGCTCTCTGTGGAGGTAATCCTGCAGGTAGTTCCTCAGGAAATACGCACTTGAACTCCTCCAACAGCGCCTTAATTTGGGCAGGCATCTCAGCAGGCTTCTTCTCTTGAGCAGTTGGGCTCTGCTCCTTCTGAGCAAGGGGATCAGACACCACTACTTGCTCCTCCGGCGATGTACATTCGCCCAGGCTGTTAGGATTCACGCTTGCTCCATCTGATGACCTGGCCAGGGCCACCGAAACAAGGTACATCTCCTTCACCTGATTCGCCCTGCATAGCTTCTTAACTTGCAGGCTCGACAGAAGACAGTTACTTGTGGTCGTATCTACCTCCACCTGTTTCGCTGTCTCCATTCGACCATCACGCCCTTGGACTTTCACTTGTCCTGTGCTCCAGTGCACTTGAGGGTTGGCTTTCCTTAGCCATGGTCGGCCCAATATCACCTCATGGTGACCCAACTCTGCCTGCTCCATAACTTCCTTACTCCGGTGCCCCGCTACTTCCACGTGAATAGCTTCCGTAGGTGCACCACACTTGAGTCTCTGCCCATTTGCCAAAATTGCCTCCTTAGGCTCATAATGCTTCTGCACAGGGACTCGCCACTCTTTCACCAGCTTCTTGTGCACAAAGTTTGCACTTGCGCCACTGTCGACCATACACTTCGCATTGTTGCCGTCGACCACTCCTTCCACGATGATAGGCTTGTCAACGTCTCGTCCTTTGCTTCTCGGCAGGCTCCTGGGGATAACCTCCTTGTGAGTTCTCGTCTTCACGCCAGTAGACACCCCAGAACGACTTACTGGCGTCCTCCTTTTTCCTGCTGTTGAGGTTGCTTCGCCTTCACATGACAGTCTCGAGCCAGATGTCCAAGCTTGCCGCAACTATAGCACGGTCCTCTCGGCTTGAAATTCTGCTGCCTGCGCTGGTACTGCACAAGTCCCAACTCCATGGGTACTGGACCTTGAACACTCGTGCTTGGCGCTTGAGATCCAAAGTGTCGATATCCTCCAAAGTTGTGGCTGCCCCACTGCCTCTGACTATACTCCACAGCGTCGACCCTTGTTGCCAATGCCATCATTTCTCCAAGACTGGTAGGGTCCTTGAGCGCCACTTCCTTGGCCACAGTTGGCTTGAGTCCCCTCTTGAACTTGTCCATCATCTCCGACTCGTGCATGGATGGACATTGAAGCACCAGCTCGTTGAAGCGCGATACATACTCCTGAACGCTTCCTCGCTGACGAAGGCGCACCAATAGATCTCGAGCGGTAGCCTCGGGTGCAATAGGTTGAAATTGCCTCTTCAAGCCTTCAAATAGCTGATCAACAGTAGCAGGAACTCCAGACAGCTGCTCTTCTCGTTCATACCAAGCTCCAGCACTCTTCTGCAGCAAAGTTATGACAAAGGCGACTTGCCTGTCGGGCGTGAGCGCAGAATACTCCATAAACTTCTTCACTCCAAAAATCCATTGATGAACAGGCGGCGATCCACGCTCTCCAGTATAAACTTCAGGCTTAGGCGCACGCACTCCTGATGCGGGTGGAATAACTGGTTGCACCACTGGGTTAACATGAATCGGTGGTACAACAGGTGCAGGTGCCGAACTCGTCGAAGCGGCGTTCCCCATAACAACTCGCACCATTCTCTCCACCTCCGCGCGCATATTTTGTTGAAACTGGGTGTAGACTTCTCCTCCAATTGCATTTGCCATTTGCCTTAGCATCGCCTGCATCTCTTGTTGCTCTCTGGTCATTGTTGGTGCTGCCTGCTGCCCCGCGCGCTCAACATGCTCAACATGTTCGCCTCCTCCAGCTGCCGGCTGCGACTCCATAATATAATATGCAAACTAGCCCTGCTCCGATACCAGATGAAAGGGGCAGAGTGCCCTAGTGGAAGCGTAGTGACTCACGAGGAAAGGAACTAGTTGCCATCATACTAGAGAGTGCAGCGGCATATCACTAACAAAGCTTAGAAAAATTACTCAACATTTTGAGTAGCAAGAAACTGCTCACAAATGATGTAGGATGAAAGGCCTTGTCATTACAAACCCGTAGAAATTTACAGAAGTGAAAACTGATAAGAAACAAAGAAGTTATGCCTACTTATAATTTTCTGCCTAAGTTCTCCTCCCTAGGAGGAAGCTCCGTTTTTTTCTAAGTGTCCGTCAAATCGTCCCTTCCAGAATATTCATGAGTAAGCTAGATCAGTCTAATCTGACGTGTCGGGCCGAATTGACGTCCACATACATGCATCGACATTACTAGAATATTCTATCTTAGACGCGCTAGGCTAAACCGAAACTTCTAGGTAAATCGACCTAGTCGGCACTCCGCGTCAGCCGAACTTACGTGAAGGTTCGAGTCCACACTAACGGGCCAGATCGCTTGACGCTGTCGGTCAATCCGACGGTCCTGCTCACCTCGAATTAAGGACAGTCGTCAACCGACCTCAAAACTATTTAAACTTCAGAAATCCGTAACTCTCTCAATACTTGACCAAATTTGATGAGGTTTATATCAAAATGACCACAAAAATGCACTCTACATTACTATACAATCAAAACATACTTTCATGAAACTAAAAAATGCACTTTATAAACCTATGACCTTGCAGAAAACTTAGCATTCAGGAGTTCCCAAGAGGGGATTTTGGCCAAAAGGATAGAGAGCTTGCAGAATAGAATCGGCTAGGATTGCTGGCCCAGGTTTGAGTCAAACACCACAAGCGTGCAGAAGGCACATAAAATGGTGAGTGTTGTTTTAATGTCTTAGTTCTCAGAAGTCTCAATTGTCGAATTGCTTTTTGCAAAAGCAAGATTAACAGTTAAAGCCCTCAACAAAGAGCTGAGCGAGCCCAGCCGCAATGGAAATTGTAAATGCGCGGTTGTGAGCGGAGAGCTCAAGCCAGGCCGGCATAGATGCTATAATTTTAGATCAATTTTACATCAAAGGTGATACACTGTTCACAGGTCGATTACTCGTCCAACCGGGACCGGTCCCCGCTGTCCGGGACGGCGATCCTGCGGAGTATGAGGTCGATGAGATTTTAGACGCTCGCTCGATCCGTCGATCGTCTAAATATGTCATGAAGTAACTCATCCGATGGAAGGGTTACGATGCCTCTGGGGACACTTGGGAATTTAAAGATCAGCTGACCCATGCCAAAGGGGCGTTGAAACGGTTCCACCTTCGGGCGGCTGGGGCACCTCCCTAACAGTCGTTTCCGTTGACACGGGAAGGTGACAGGCGGTCCTGTCTCCATATAAGTTGGAGGGAGATGTGACAGTTGTGACAGGCAGCCCACCTTTAAATTTAAGTTGGAGGGAGTGGTAGTCTCTGATCACCATATTACCCACTCAACCTGCGCTCACACTCACTTGCTCTCCAACTCAATTTTTCCTTATATTCGCTCACACCAGGTATTCCACTCTTGGAACTCTCCCGATCGCGTCCCTCTTCATCAAGGGCACTCAGTAACGGCAAAATATCATGACTTCACTAACTGCATTGTGTTTATGATTGAGCAGGATGACTCAAAAGTCGGAACTCAAGAGGAAGAGAAGGGCGGAAGAGGCACATGCAGAATACTTGCAGTTCCGTGGAGACATCGAATCATCTTCCATTACCGCTCGGGAATCACAACGACTCCAACAACAGCGGGAGGCACAGAAGAAGAAGGAGGAGGAGGAACAGGCCAGACTGAGGCAGGAAGAAATGGACAGAAAAGCTGCAGAGGAGGCCAAGAAAGCAGAGGAGGAGAGGCAAGCTGAGGAGAAGCGGAAGCAGCAGGCTGAAGAAGAAGAACAGAGGAGAATCAGCAGCTACCGCTACACGGTGCTGGGCAAGGGCTTTGATCTACTGGAGGAGGCCTTCAAGTATGCCCAGAGAAGTCGCAGTGAGTCGCAGAAGGAAATCCTCCAGAAGGAAGGGGAGACATCTGAAAACTTTGACAAGTATGTAGAGGTCGGCACAGGGCTCCTCCTCTACCACGATTACGCCAGGATGGTAGGATATACCATCGGAGAGGCCAAGGCAATGGCCCAGGTGAACGAAGCAGGAGCTGTCTCGATTCCTGGTATCTGGGGGGCAGATAGGGTCATCAGGATGATCCCCATGGACGCGGACAGCTTCAAGGACTCAACACCCCACAACAGGTTCAAGGCCATGTACAATGAGGTGGAGAGGAGGAGCTGGGAATTCTTGGCCAGAGAAACCAGTCAGCTGGACTTTGCAGGGCACTGGTACCCTTGTACTCTCAAAAAGACAGACGCTGCCTTCTTCCAAAAGCCCACTGATTGGCGGTGGATGACCATCAACATGAGGGACCAGCAGAATGACAGGGCGACGGATGAGGATTTCCTGACAGACCTAAACGGGAACATAGTATTGCCCCCTCACATTGCGGCTTGGGACCCAAGATTGGATGGAGTCAGAGACTGCATGAGCCAAGAGATGCAGGGGGACAGAAGCAGGGCCCGAGAGTCATTCTCCAAAGGGAAGCACGCTTATGCCAAATGGGCAAGTAAGCAGGGGGAAAAGGACCTCTATGCGGTCCGGACTCAGCAGCCCCCACCAGCACCCAAAAGGGGAAGGTCAGTAGGATATTCTTTTTCTCGGGAAGAGCTGGAGCAGCGGACAGAGGAGACCCCAGAAGTCTCAGAGGAACCCGGGGACGGCGAGGAGGCGGAGTCGGAGGAAGACGAGGAGGAAGGCGAGGAGGAGGACACTAGCCCCGCCGTGATCCTGACACCTGCCACATCCCCTGTAAGGGAGAAGACGGGGTTGGCCCTGCAGCAACTCGCTGAAGAGGAGGATATCACTTGGCTGGGAACTGCCAGAGGACAGAGCCCATCTCCAGGCAAGGAGACCCAGTCAGACAGGGCAGACAGGAGGGCTGCTCGGGAGATAGCCAGAGGCCTGCCAGCATCTCCCTCGCAGAGAGGGCATGTACCCTTGGCTCATGTCATGCAACATCCTTCCGGGATGCCGGTATACGTACCTGTGAGTTTGAGGGCTGCCCAGGAGAAGGCTGCCTCCCTTCAGTTTCAGACTGTGCAGGAGGAAACGGCCCAGTTACTACGTTCTCCGCCGGGTCCTTACACGGAACCCCCTTCTCTGACAGGCTTCAAAAGACCCCAAGACAGGAGGAGGTCTAGCTCCCCTGAGCATAGGGCCTCAGGGATATCTCCCTCCTAAGGGCAGCAGGCTTGGGATAAGAGGGTCAGCACGCTGTTACTAGTGATAGTGTTGTCGAGGCGGCAACATGATAAGTTGGAGGGATTGTAATGAATCAGTATACTGGTCGATATAATATTCATTTAAATAATATAGTTAAATAAGTTCAGCCTGCTGAACTCTAGTTAATAATCAGTCTGCTGGACTTTATACTTAATATCAGTTTAATGACTTGGCCGGAAGTAGCAGGCTGAGGCCACCTTAAGTCAGCTTGCTGACACATTCTTTGACAGCCAGCTGACTTCCGTACTCGGTAGCAGCGAACTGCCTCAATATGCATCTAAGTGTGGTATGCTAGATGAATGGCCACATGACATCCCTATGATGGATGGCGATTCGGGATGACGGGAGATGGCGGTGGATTTGGTTAACCGAGGTCCTACCAACGTGGTTAACTCCCGGGTAGGCGGTGCCATCGCACTGACCGTTGAACAGTAAACTCATTCCATGTACATACGCTAGACATTGCTCTCGAGTTCGGCATTCGGAAACGAGGCCAACTCTCTTGTACAGCTTACTGAGAGAGATCTGAATCCAAGGCGAGAAGCCATTGATACGCACTGTCTTCTAACCTTGCTTATGTATGAGTTTACTGATTTGCATCATTGATGCTAGTATACTCGCATTTGACTTACAAGTGTTATTCCCTGCTAGTGTATTGTCCTTTGCCGTTTAACTAGTTAACGGAAATACCATAAGATTACTTGCTGATATAAAGATCTTTATTAATTGTTAATCGCCTATTTGGTAAGTCGATTCATTTCACCGGCTAAGTCAGTAAACTGATTATTTATAGAAAGTCCAGCAGACTCAATATCAACTAGAGTTTAGCAGGCTGAACTTATTTAACTATTATATTTAACTGAATATTATATCAACCAATATAGTGATTCATTACAATTCCTCCAACTTAAAAGTTGTCGTCTCGACAACACTAACACTGGGTACATGGTTCCTCTAGCTGAAAGTGCTGATCTGACTCCCAACACCTTTTGCATCAACACTGATACCTAACGGTGGGAATCACTAGTAACAGTGTGTTGTCCCTTCGGCCCTCAGCCTACTGCCATAAGGAGGGAGATGTCCCTAGGGCCCTATGGTCAGGGGAGCCAGACCTCCTCCTGTCTTGGGGTTTCTTGAAGCCTGGGGGGTCCGCGTAGGGGCCCCGCGGAGAACGCAGTAACTGGGCTGTTTCCTCCTGCACAGTCTGAAACTGAATGGAGGCAGCCTTCTCCTGGGCAGCCTCAAACGGACAGGTACATATACCGGCATCCGACGTTTACTGACTGTTGCTGTCTTTTAAAGGCTGGTCTTTTCTCTCGACCTTTGGGAGGTGCTTGACTGGACACTGCTCTCTGAAGTGACCCGTCTGCTGGCAATGGAAGCAAACAGATTTTGCTGAGGCTGGTCTCGGCTTAGTCCTACCACCACCTCTTCCATAGCCGCCTCGAGAGAAACCACCTCTCCCTCTAGACTGCATAGCATTATACTCATACTCATATTCATCACCCTGATCATCCTCAGCCTGGTCTCCTTCAATTGCATTGTAGGAACCGTGGGGCTTTTTGACAACCTTAGACACCAGAGCATTACGCTGGCGCTTGTGATTGAACTGCTGCTGATCCCAGGCATCAGCATCCTGGATCAAGTCAGCCAGTTTCTCATACTACTTTTCAGCAAAATGACCAGAGACTTTGGATTTCAAGCCATACATAAAGTATGCTATCCTATACCGCTCTGGCAAGTCTGGCTGCTTCATGTTGTTCTCTTAAAACTTTTGAGCAAGCTCAGCAACTGAAGTGGTCTGCTTCAGTGTCAAGGAGATCATTGCATAAATAGCTTTCTCCTGCTGATTGATCACATCAAACTTCTCATGCATTTTCTCGACAAACTCTACCCAAGTAGGGTCACCAAGTTGTTGAGCCTTACGCTCTCCTTTCCAATACAGCCACCAATCTGCTGCACTGCCTTTCAGTAGAGCATCATTGTGCCTGACCTTCTCGTAATCCTGCAATTCTGGGTAGTTCTCCAGCCACTGCTCAATATCAGCGAGAAACTTGATCAGGTAATACTTTTTGTTCCCCTCAGGATCATAATCCTCGGGAGGTTTTGGCTTGGGCTTACTAGGCCCTCTGCCACCACCACCAGTGGTTTGGGAACCCAGTTGGTCTCTGTCCCGCAGCAGAGACATTGTGATTCTTTTGTCCTCCTGTTGGGACTGATACATGCTCGCCATTTGCGATTGCATTTGCACAAATAATGCTCCCCAATCCACAGTCTGAGGTGGGAGTCTAGCAAATGTAGCAGTAGCAGTGGCATCGACTCGCTGAGTAGTGTCCTCAACAGTCCCTCTCGCTCCTGCAGCAGCAATTCCTGCCGCATTCAGCCGGTCACAAATTTGACCTTGGGGCACATTGAGTTGTACAGCAGGAGGTGGGTTCAGAACATTGGCCCTTGGTGCCATACGTTCTTCGACAGTGCGCTCGTTCGCTGACTGTCCTTCCCTCCATCTGTATCTTCAACAGCCTTTGCTAATCGTTCAACTTCTAATCTAGCACTCTCCTCCTCGGCCTGCTGTGCTGCGACTGCGGCAATAGCAGCTGCCTCATCTGCAGCCTCTCTAGCTGCAGTATCTGCCACTGCTTCAGAATAGGTACGGGTTCCCGCTACATGGCTTTCAGCCTGATTTTTGACATTCCCGTTATCCTGGTTCTCCATGTCTCGGGAGTTGCTAGTTTGAGACCTTGTCCTTACCATACAAAGAAGACTGTGAAAACTGCTCCGATACCACTGAAATGAATTGACTTACTAAAAAGGCGATTAACAATTAATGAAGATCTTTATATCAGCAAGTAATCGTTATGGTATTTTCTGTTAATTGATTAAACAGCAAAAGACAACACACTAGCAGTGGACAATACTCGTAAGTCAAATGGAAGTAAACTAGCATCAATGATGCAATCAGTAAACTCACACATAAGCAAGGCTAGAAGACAGTGCATATCAATGGCTTCTTGCCTTGGATTCAGATCTCTCTCAGTAAGCTGTACAAGAGAGTTGGCCTCGTTTCCGAATGCCGAACTCGAGAGCAGTACCTAGCATATGTACATGGAATGAGTTTACTGTTCAACGGCCGGTGCGATGGCACCACCTACTCGGGAGTTAACCGCGTTGGTAGGACCTCGGTTAACCAAATCCACCGCCATCTCCCATCATCCCGAATCGCCATCCATCCTAAGGATGTCATTTGGCCATTCATCTAGCACACCACACTTAGATGCATATCTAGGCAGTTTGCTGCTACCGAGTACGGGAGTCAGCTGGCTGTCAAAGAATGTGTCAGCAAGCTGACCTAAGTTGACTTCAGCCTGCTGCTCCCGGCATTAAATTGATTATTTTTATAAAGTCCAGCAAACTCAATATCAACTAGAGTTTAGCAGGCTGAACTTATTTAACTATTATATTTAAATGAATATTATATCAACCAATATGCTGATTCATTACAGTGACATAAACCTGAAGCGATACGAACGAAAAGGTAGCTCGAGGTACTTAGATTGCGCGCCAATTGTACTTATACAATTCAAGCCGACACTTCCGGTCGCATCCGCGACGTATTGCACGCGTTGCATCCGGCCACGCCGCGGATCGCTACACTCCTCCCACCTACAAGTGTGCACGTCCCAAGCACTCAGGCCTCGGCAATGCGAAGGACGTTGTTTTGGGATAGTGTCCTTTCTTTGTACAATCCAAAGATCGCCGTAGGGTTGTACCATCGGCGAGTTTCGCACCCCGCGGGATTTGAACCCTCGTCTCTTGGACACGGTTGCATACGTTCGCGCTCCGATACCAATTTAGCGATACGAACAAAAAGGTAACTCCAGGTACTTAGATCGCGCGCCAATTGTACTTGTACATTCAAACCGACACTTTCAGTCGCATCCGCGACGTGTCGAAAATAAATCAAAAAATATGGTCATAGGCGTGTTACGAAGTATGAGGATACGGAGCATTACAATGCGTACGATTTAGCCAAAAGAGGCTGTACGGGCGTATTTTAAAATTAGGCTAGCAACTATCACCTAGCTGGTGATGCCAGGTAGAAATATTTATAATTCTTTCGGATACCAAATCCCACATAAACTATGAACAACTCATTTGGGCAGATCTTACAAAAATCTCTTATTTAACAAATATTTACCAAGTGCGCACATGCACACATTCAAGATTCGCCACATACTCTCACGAGGCAAATCAAACAAGATTTCCAAACATCGTAATGTTCTTCCATAACCAGTTGCCAGCTTCAAAGCTTGATCAAAGGGTGGGGGCCAAACGGCAAATGGTTCACTCAAAAAGTTCTCTTTTCAACCTTTAGCAATCTTTTTGGGACAATCAAGTCGCCCCCCAAGTTCATCTTCACTCGGGACGAACTATGTCTCCTATCCACTTTATACAGGAAAAAAAAGTAACCTCAGTCTAATGCAAAGTCACGTATAGAGCTCTAGCATTGACCCGATACAATCACCAAGTATGCAAGCACAACACACTCAAATCTGTACTTAACAAGCATACATTTCACCTTAGACTCAATACCAAGTGTTTGTACAAGTATATTCTTAGACTTAGTACAAGTATATGCTTACTCTATATGCAAACCCCCATACAATATCACTCATTGCATGAGTACTAACCAACTACTAAACCCTAAAGCGCATGACATACTCCTGAATGCTTCCTTGAAGGCAAATGGATCTCAAGCGGTAGCCTCGAGTGGAATAGTCTAAATTTGCCTCGTCAAGCCTTGAAAGAGTTGAAATTATAGCAGAAAATTCTAACGACTACTCTCGCTCATACCTAGCTCCATTACTCTTCCTCAACAGAATGTTAACATAGGCAACTTGCTTGTCATGCATGAGCCAAAATATTCCATAATTTGAAAATTTCAAAAAATCAGAAACAGGCGGCAATCCACGCTCTCTAATATAAAATTTTGGCTTGGGCGCCCTCACTCCCAATGCAGGTGGAGTAATACCAGATGAACATGGATTGGTCGCATAGTAGGTGCAGATGTCAAACTCAGTTTCTCCAAACACAGCTAGCACTACTCTTTCCACTTTCTCTTTTTCCAATTGCATTTGTCATCTCCCTTAGGATCGCCTGCCAATCTCTCCACTTTTTTTTTCTCCACATGCATTTGCTTGCATCTCCTGCATGTTGCTCACTTGAAAATTGTGGCACTTTCTACTCCACACATCCAACTTGCTCGAGGTGCTCGCGTCCTCCGATTGCCGAATGCGACTCCCTAAATATAATATGCAAACCATTCTGCTCCAATACAAAATAAAAGGGGCAGAGTGCCGTAGTGGAAGCGTACTAACTTACGAGGAACCAAACTAGTTGCAATTTCACTCAAGAGTGCAGCGGCATATTAGTAAGGAAGGTTTGCAAAAATACTGAAAGTATCAAGAAAGTGCTCACAAAAGAAATAGAGTAGAAAGTGCTTACGTTAGGAATAGTATAGAAGGACTTGTCATTACGTACCCGTAAAATTACATAGAAGTGAAAATTGACTAGTAGCGAAGAGCTTATGCCTATTCATTATTTACTACAACGACCACTCACCTTGTGCGGGGGCCCGCTTAGCGGTGAAATTTTGAAGAGAATTGGTCAATTTGCCCTCTCATGAAATTTTGAGAATTTGCCCAATCAGTCTAATTTAACGTCTCGGGTCAATTTAACGTCCACATACATTGTACAAACTTTTCTAGATAGTCTATTTTAGGCGCGCTAGGCTAAAGTGGAAATTCCAGGTAATTCGCCGAACTTCACGTTAGCCAAACTTACGTGAAGGTTCAAATTCAGTCTAGCGACCAAGATCGTTCCTCGCTGTTAGTCGATCCGACGATCACAATCACCACAAATCCACGAAAGGCGTTAGACGACCTAATAAGTAAAACTTTAAGAACTAAAACTTTCTCAACGTTTATCCAAATTTGAGAAACTTTTTATCATATTGAACATATAAATGCATTGACCTTACAGCTAGTCAATAGACATGCTAGTACACTAAATATATATGCGTGTGTGACTAGGTAGACCATGGATCATGACCCCGTGCATTGAATCCGCGCCTAACCCGCTGCTTTTTCAGGAGTAAACATCCCATAGAATGCATGTAGGAACCTTCAAAAAGTCCTTTATGGCAAGTTGTAAGAGTTATCATGTATTTTTTGAACCATTTGTCTTTTTGAGTAAAGCAATCCGGCCTCTTCCAGGCCGCTTTCTAGGCACTTGAAAAACTTCACAATTGATGAGCAAAGTCACAGCTTACTTCCCTTGCGGGGACTACTCTAAAAAGGTCATACCGCTATTAGTGTTCTTTAGGGTTGGATACCTCATTAGTTGTTCTTTTACAAGTTTTTTTCTTGAGGTGCACACTTTAATTAGTACAAATTTTTTGATAGGAGCATATAAACATTTGCCCCTGTTTTTGGCCACAAGGCCACATGTATTTCAGACCTCATTGCAGTAAAGCCTGCTGACCATACTTGTATTGCCTAACACTGCTGATGCACGCCCAACCTCTTCACGCACGACACCACTGCCAACTTGGCCAGCCAACTCATGCCTAATGTACACCGGTTTTAATTTTACCCAACAACCATTGCCGCCTTCCTTGCTGGCCAATGACTCCACTGGTACCGTCCTGCTCACTAGCCGTGCTCACTAGCCATCCAGGCTCCACTATTGTGCATTTGACTAATAAGTGATGGGAACCAGGTACTTGCTCAGGACTATTGTGCATTTCACTACATGCATGGTGGGAGCCAGGTACTTTCTCAGGCTCCAGTACCACTCCCTAACATGGTCAGCCCTGCCTACACTTAGCCACGCTGTTCCCTAGCCAGGCCCTACTCCCGTCTCAGCCAGTCAACCAATATTCTACCCTACTATGCATTGAATTACACGACTCTTAACACGAGACAATGACTCTTATGGCTACTGACAGCCAGTCTCTCAACTATTACACACAACTAAAAGAAAGGACAATCATAGATTGCCTATGAACTCAAAAGTTTGCCTAAAACTATTGTCTGTATCAAAATTTTGAACTTTGAGTTGACTACCTAACAAGGATGTGGCCACAACAATTCAACTGAGTTTGCAAAATTGGGCGCTGTGTTGCATTTATGTCTTTGCTCGTCAGCTTTACTTTCAATTGGAAGCAAGTTGTGCTTTTTGCATATTAGAATACCTCAAGTGCTTAAATTTGTGGGGGCACGCCAAGACTCGTATAGCAACTTCGTGACAAGTGTAGATTGCGTGCAACAACACGAGGTTGCAACCGCAATCTATCTATTGTTAGAAAACATGCGTACGCGAAGGGATGGGGCAAGAGCAGAGAAGAAGCACCCCTTATCTTCGCTTTCGCGTGTTACAAGCTCCATATGCACCGCTGGGGAGCAGCTTATCACGGCACTCGGCCCAAGCAACTCGCACTAGAGTTGGGGCCTTGAGGGCTGTAGGGGCAACGTGCAGCTTGCAGGTGACCAATTTGAAGAACTTCCAACATCATTGGAAGAGGCTACAAATTACTTAGTGTAAGACCTAAAGGCCTAGAACCTCCCCCCCTTGGCGCCTACTGTAAGGAGGTTGTTGCAAGGTCGGCTGACATGGCCGACGAGATGCCGTGCACTTTTAGAATGTCGGGTGTGGCGGCCTTGGCCCTCTGCGTCTCCAGCACCACCACCTGTTGGAAGGGCACCACGCAAGCGGAGAGTGAGCATGCCACCTATCGGAGTTCGCTGTTCATACGCGTCCCGTCTCCCAAGTGATCAGCATAAAATCACATTCATATAAATTTCAATGTCATCAGCCTAGGTTTCTTAAAAAAGTGCAGACAGGGTATGAATGTGAGAACAAAGGTCCTGTTGAGGTCTACTTTTGGGGCTTAGGGGTTGAGCGTTAGGAGTTGGCGGACGACGTGCACGTCCCTCCCCTGGCACTTGTGAACCTCAAGTAACTGGGCATATGGTAGGCCGCGTGTGCACATTGCTGCGAGAGAGTAAGAGTGCAGGTCAAGAACTACTAGTGCCATGGGTTGGTCGTGCCAAGTCCCAGCAGCACACACACACACACACAGGCACACACACGCACACAGCTGGGAGTCGTGGCTACAAGCAGCAGGGGAAAGCGCCACTTGGCAAGAGCCAGCCTGCAGTACCTGCTGGTACTCGAGCTCGAATTGGAGAAAGGGCTCCGTACACGTGTCCACCATGGACACCAGATGCCTCAGGTTTCTGACAGGTGTCCCGTTGAATCCTAGGAGCTGCACACCGGGGGGGCGAGGGGTAGAGAGAGAGAGAGAGAGAGAGAGAGAGAGAGAGAGAGAGAGAGAGAGAGAGAGAGAGAGAGAGAGAGAGAGAGAGAGAGAG
>WELA01003449.1:528947-540071 GCA_009602735.1 Mesotaenium endlicherianum
CGGGGGCGGGGGCGCGGGTGGGGCTAGGGGAGCATTTGACGTGGTGGTGGTGGCGGACGTCGTGTACCTGGAGGACATCGTGGAGCCCCTGATATCAACGATGCGTGCGCTCGTGGACGAGCGCTCGGTGGTGCTGCTGGGCTACAGCCTGCGGCAGGCGGAGGCGCACGCGCTCTTCTGGGCGGCGCTGCCGCGCGTCTTCGACGTCGTTGCGGTGCCGCGCGCGGAGCTGCACCTCGAGTACGCGTTTGAGGGCGTGGATCTGCACATCCTGCGGCTGAAGAAGACCGACGCCGCCGATGCCGCTGCGGCTGCCGCCGCTGCTCCTGCTGATGCTCCTGAGGCTGCGGCTGCGGCTCCGACTCCGACGTCGGCAGCTGCGGACCCAAGATGAGGGGCCGTGCTGCATGTGAAACATGAAGGCAGACGAAAGGTCGAAGACGTGCTGCGTAGCCCCTTTGGTCAAGATGGGGGCCCCTGTTCTGATTGATTCCGTGCGCTTGTTGCAATTCGAGGCAAGGGTCCAGTCAGATGCAGCACGCAGGCTTCCTCGACCGAGCTAGCTTCTGGCAAGGCTCGACGGGCGCCACGAGGGCCTTGCTCGCATTGGCCGACGGTGGGAAGTCTTAGCTGTGTCGGATACATGTCTAGCGAGAAAGTGCTGGGTGAGCTGACATTCAACCATGGGTACGAATCATTCTTATCAGCTAGGCGCAAGACCCTCCTTGCCTTCCCCCTTCCGCTTCCCCCGGTTATATCTTTTCCGGCTGCTTCATCCTCCTTGGGGCCACCCCAAGTCAGCGATGGCAGAAGCCTTGAACTCCGAGGGACAGTCTCTGCCAACGCGCTCACCACGCCTTGCAGATGCTGTTGCTGGGCAAAGCCAATCGCCCGATGAGAGTGCGCATGCAAAACGTGCGGCAGTAGATATGGCGGCCCCAATTTTCACGTTTGATTGATAGATTTTTATGAGAACTTAGCCTGTGAGGAGAAGTTAGCCTGTGTCCAAGGTACTCACAGGCTCGACGTTTGGATCGTGTCAGGTTCATGTCTAGTTGCTGTTCTGAAGGAGAGGTTCTTGGAAGGAGCTGCCCCGGGAGTGCATATTGCACCTGAAATGTGGGCATGCTGCCAGGCTGGATTGGCTTCTCACTCCGCCCCGGTGGAGGCTGCAAGCACGCTCCGTAGTGCTTGCTATGAGTTGAGCACGTACCCCCACACAACACACTTATGTACCTGGGTTGCACACGTCAATTGTGATTAGGTCCGTATTTAAGCGTGTGGAGTTGTGACTGAAAGTTTTGACCTGATTTTAGTATTCTCAGCAAATTCTGACATCCATACGCAGTCGCTTTGTGCCTAAACATCTGCCGCCCAGACATGCACAGGATGACTAGGGGAGTGCATATGCCACGGTTAGATACTCAGATAAATAACATGAGCTTCGAAACTCCCGACTGAGTGCTCGAGAACATGTGCAGATTGAGCTAGGTCCTCTGAACAGCACTTCTCTCACAGCAACAAGAGACAACAAGGACTAGCTAGCTGTTCCACGTGCGGCATGCAGGTAGATTTATTGAAAGTACACAATACTTGCAAACAATCTCGACTACATCAAAGCATACATGTGCACTTTGTGGGCTAAACAAAGCACACATCTAATATTGAAGGGCACATGTATCGATCCACATTTCAAATTCATAATAACTCGCTATTCCTACAGGTACTTGGTGAAGTAATTGCCAGGTCCACATGCACCCCTAAGTGCCTGTTTGTAGACACTTAAATAATATTTTGAACAAAAACCGCTGTTTTTCTTCAGAATTTGTTGACAATTGTTAGAATGGGTAACTATCTGTGTTACACCCACTTACTCGAAGTTTCAAACTGTAACATGCATTATTCCGGAAGATATTCACTTTTTTCACTTGAATGACCAAACTGGTGAAAATTGATAAATTCTACATTTTGTGCTTTGTGCAGCTCTCACTACAGATACCACCCCTACTCAATACATGTCGAAATGAGATACAAATTGGTGAGCTTGCAGGTGACCCTAAAACAAAAACATGGGAGGTAAAAAAAGTAAATTTTATTAAAAGAGGAAGAAGTTATGTCCTCTCAAAGTTGGACAGGTGTCCAACTTCACACGCTTTAAGCTGGTGCGTCCGCAAAATGCGGCAGAGGTGTTGGAACAGCAAGGAGTTTGTGCAATGACCTTTATAAGGTTCAAATTGATGTACTCACAAAATTTCACACTTGTTCAAAATGTATTGGCTGAGACATGCAAGTTCTAGGGGTGACATTAAATCTGTCGACAACGCGCAAAAGTACCAATTCTTGTGTGACTTCAGCACTCATGGCAGGTTGCCCCAAGAGTACCACAATGATCCAATGGGGGTGAAATCTTGTAGGTGAGTGCAGCAATCTTTGATGAACACTCCAAAACTTGAAAAATTGGTTTTCAATATTAAATAGATAACTTATGACCCCTCAAAGTTGGACGCGTGTCCAGCTTTGCACACTTGAAGCTGCTATGTCGGTAAAATCCGGAGGCTTATGCATTTATTGGTCACCACTTTACATGTATTGGTTCCTAAGGTGTAAAAGTAAGTAAAGTCAAAGTCTTAGACCTGTTGAATGAGTATAAATTGAATAGTGCAATATCTGAAGTGCTTGAAAAAATCTGCGCAAGAAGTGCATTTTTCCAAATCAGAGTCTTTTTTTCACAACTTCATTGCACTGTAGTTTCTCACAGTAGGGTCTAATACCCTCATTGTTGGTCCTACATCTCCTGGGCATACTACAAACACCTCAGGATCTGCAATACTACGTTTGGTGACATATGTGTACCACTTACGTAAGAGAAAAATGAAGTTTTAGAAAAGCAATACTGCATTTTTCTGCACTCTTGTACATTGCTTGTGGACATTGGAAGTTAAGGTTCTTATTGTTTCTACATTCTCATGCCTGCTTCCTACACAGGTACGAGCAAAGAAATCACTCTTTTTTTTTCCGGACAGTAATTGATTAATCACATTTCAGTGAAGACAATTTAAAAAAAATGGAAATCTTATCTTGGATTGCCTGTATAAGGGACACCCTCCTATCTACCATCTACCAGGCTGGGTACTTATACCCCCTAAAACCCGAAACATACAAAAGTAATGGGACTGTAAAGTGGGCTCAGCTATAATGTATAGGCTAGGGCTATCACAGGAGAAATACAGCTTCTGCTCAACCTCCTCTCTAAGACCTACAGTCCAGAGATGGGACTATGGAATCCCAACGTTATATCAGACAGCAGCTCCCTAGAGATGCCCAAGCTGCTATTGCAAAAATGAAACCTGATGTGTATGCAAAGCTGGATCCTTGACAGGAAGCAAGAGAAAACAGAGTGACTCTATCCTTGGGGGAGACAGTAAGACAGAGGATAATTACTCTAGGTTTATTGTGCCCAGAGGGCCGTGTGGTAAGAGTGCAGCTAATAGGAGATGCTTCAGAATGGTATCGGAAAGTCATTCAGACCACTATGGCATGCAAGCTACTGACAAAGGACAACAGGTCTATGGCAAATTCTGCATTCAACAATTGCACCATCCTAGTCTTTAAGGGCGACGACGACTACGTTAGCATTGCCACTCATGCGGAGAGACTCTTAGACGAGATGGAGCTACTAAGGAAAAACGGTGTGATGGTTGGAGGCGTGAAGTACATCATAAAGTTCTACCAGGGAGGAGACTATAAGTTCAGCAATGGACTCTTTGGGTTGAGCGGAGCTAGCTAAACATACCCGTGCCTCTGGTGTTATGTCACAAGTGATGACATCAAGGAGAGATGCGAGGCCGACCAAGCTCGCACATTGGCTGAGATGCAGGTTGCAGCCCACTGTGCAGATCACGACAATCTTCCAATGACCTGCCCACACTGTGCGAAGACTTTGAGAATTGTATCAGACCTGCAACAAGATACAATGAAGACAACACGAGGCAGACCAAAAAAGGAGAGCACTCATGCGAGACTACAATATCAGAAGGTCACAAAGGACAGCGCCATAAGAAGGCACCATTGCTAAAAATAGAGCCTGCTGATTGTGTGCCGTGCAGCTTCATGTGCTACTAAGAGTAACCTCAACACTTTCTGAAAGAACTATTCATCCACATATTCCACCAGGAGCAGATGCAACTCAACAATTTTTTGAAGTACTATAGAAGGAGGTGGGAGTGACTACGTCTACAACTGCAGTTGCAGCATATGCAAAGACAGAGACCAAAAACAGGGCCCCAAAGCCTACCTTCATAGGTCGAGAGTGTCGCCTATTCATAGAGCGGGTGGAGAAAGTGACAAAGGACCTCCTCTCTTCTCCAGATGATGTTGCGTTGAAAAACGCAACAAGACATACAGAAGACATGGGATTGCTATCGTGAGTGCATGGGAGGGGGCACTATTGGATCCTCTGCCAGAGACAGACTCGCATGAAGCGAGGGAAGCAAAAGCTGCAAGGGTCCAACACCTGGCAGTGGAGTTTGAAGAGGCATATGTGAAAGCGGCAGCCGCACATCACATCACAAAGTACATGCACATCTGAAAAGCACACAGACCAGCGATGATAGTAAGGCATGGAGACTTGGATCAGTTTAGTGGTGAGGGCATTGAGGCTCTACATCACTGGAGAAAAAAAACCAACACTAATAGAAGGAAATATGGAGTGGACAAGCTAGGCAGGCGATACACATTGGGCAGGTTAGCACAGAGTACAGGCCAAGAGGCATGTAGAAGGGCCATAGTAGGTATGGTACCTTTGTCCAGAGATGAACGACAAAAAAGGAAGAGGGCACAACTTGGTATGCAATAGCTACTTAGCAAGTATGGAATCGAAGCTAGCTAGGAGCAGCACATATGCAAATGTTACTTAATCTAAATTATGATCAACATGGTCATTCATGCATTTGTACATACATACACAAGTTAAGCAGGCTGGATATTTACCAGTGATATAGTTTTAGCTCTCTTCCTTGTCTTGCTCCCCGTACATGAGAAGCATATTTGATGAGGAGCTTTCAAAGAGTACTTTGCGGCAACCTTGGCCCGGACCTCTTTCATCATTGCCCTTGCTTCTAAGTTAGCAACTCTAGCAGCTGAGAGAGGTTGAGGTTGCCACATGAGAGCCCTCTCTGCTGCCTTCTCCTCATCACTCACAAGTGCCCTCCTCTCATCTGCTTCTAAGTCCCTGGCAGCCCTTCTTTTGGCTTCCGCCTCTTGTGCTTCAAGCACACCCCTTTCTATGCTCTCTTTTTCTCTCTGGAGACCCTCTATTTCCAACTGCAGTAAAGAATGCTTAGCCGCAGATCTGCTTGTAACATATGATCCTTAACTTGTACCCCATGCTCTAGCATTTGCGCTGGATAATGAGCCAATCTAAGCACTATATGCCTCCTGCAATCGCCTATATCATGGGAGGCATGCCACTTCATACTGTCATAACAATGATCAGGTCCTAGAAGGACACATCCCCCTCTATCTAAAAGGGCAGAGGAAAACTTAAATGTAAGACTTACCTGACCAGATTCATTTTTCCTCCAGTCCATATAAAATGGAGGAACTATCCCCACTATCTCTCCAGATCCTCGAAATATCTTAGCAGCACCCCACCCAACCCCTCTTTGTACATGTTGAAACTCACAAAGACTGTTCAGATCCTGCAGTGACTAGCACACTCTCCTAATTGATCTTGAAATAAAAGGGTCACTCTTAAAATTTTGGTGAGCAACCTCTTCACCAAAGTTTTCAAACAAGCCTTAAAATAGCTCTTGTGGGACATTCTTGTATTCTAACGTTACTCTGGGGGACTGCATCTATTCTCTTGAACAATCTCTTCTGGTAGTTCTTAAGCCACACATGGGGGTTCACCTCCACACATAGGGGTTCACCTCCACGGCCGTTGTGAACAACTTACCACAATCACAACTTCTAGCCTCTAGTGCTCGCTGAACTCCACAGTTGCTGCAGAACTTGGGCACTTTAGCCATGAGTGGAGAGCAACTATGATCTCGAGTCGCTCAAAAACCTACCTGCTGGGTGAATAAGAGTCTCTTATGGCATATACCTAATTTTGATACCCCAACTACTTTTTCTGAATTTATATGACTGCTTGCAAGAGAAGTTACAAATGATTGTCCGTAGCACACACTACGTACCCCTTCCTGATTACAAGCTAATTGCGGTGTACATAATATTGTTCAATATACCGTTCGGCACAGGAGGGAAGAACTTTATGAGGAAGCTTTTGAATCTAAGAGTTTAGACCATAATAAACAGCAACTAAAGTTTGTATGTGAGGGAGATGAAAGAAACGCCATGGCTTCCACTCTCACCTAAGATTCTATCTTAATCCGCCTTCCTCTGGCTACTACTATGAAACGTACAAAGAACCTTAATTTATGCCAAGAGTATGTAGACGTGCACAGAAGACTGTACTGTTAGGACGACAAATTTAAGAGCCCTGCTTAGAACAACCAGTAAGTAATTAGAATTTAATGAAAAAAGAGGGGGAGGAGTTCCTAACGCGTGTGGCGCGGAAGTGTTTGATTGTCATGAGATGTACGTCCGGACGCGAAAATCTGGTGTCCATAATTTGGCCCGCCTGGGATGCATGTGTCAGAAAATTAGCATGGTATTGAGTAGCTTCTACAATTCAGCAATGACGTTGGTTGCAGGTTGATCCAGCATTGGTCCATCTTGCAGAATATTGAAATATCCTCACGCTGCGAAAGTAGACCACGAATGCGGAACAATAAGGGTGACGATCCATACCATTTGAAATCAACTCATGGTACTTTGATAGCAAGCGGGGATAAAAACGCCTCCTTTGAGGCGAAGAAGATATGACTCATGTTATAATGCAACGGCAAGGACCCCTTTACACCCCAATCAGAATTACATTTGCAATTTTCGCATACCTCCAAAAAGAAGAAAGAACAGTGCGCATACACCACTGGCAGTCTGACTAGCTACACTCCCGGTGCACGCCTTCCTCTTGGATTTGAAGGCCCAAAAGCAAAGGAACCCCTTGGCAGAAAGAAAACGTAATATACTTCCTCTCCGTCCCCCCGGTTGCACCCTTAACTTGCTGCTCTTCTTTCTCCTGCTTATGCATCTCCACATCTCCCCGGCCCTCCTCATGTCACGACTTCTGCATCTGAAATGTCTCTTACTTTCAATTTCTCGGTTCACGACTCCTTCCCTCACTTCATCACAAAGGACTTGGACCACGTCTTGCCGCCCGTGCTGCGCAATCCGACACGGGGCAGCAAACAGCAAGGACGAGATAAGGTGAAGCTCTCGCTGCATGCACACGACGGAGGCCTCCGGACCCTGCTCGAAGATTCGGTGGGAAATCTCATGCTTGACATTCATTCCTGTCGTTAAGCCTCGATAACAGAAGCCTCTTCCTTCCGCCTCGGCCGTTTTTTAGAGTTCATGACTTGACGCCAACGCCACAAGTGACGCTTACATATATGAAGAGGAGAAAACGCTAGGACGTCAAGATTTATCACGTCGGGCGTCTACTCGAACCGCACACGAGCAGCTACAAGCTTGGCGCGCGAGGTCGAGCCGACAATGGGCACAGACAGGTGCCAGGGTGGCGGTGCAGGCAGGAGAGAGAGCAGGAGAAGAACAAAGACTTGTGGAAAAAGCTCTCAGTAGGAATGCAAGCCCCCCACCCCCCCCTCCCCCCNGCGCTCCCCCCTGGCGCCCCCCCCTGCGCCCCCTACCTCCTTGACAGCACAGGAGCCTGAGAGAACTCTGAGGAAGGCAGACACGCTATACCGCATCACAGCATCGGGGAAAGGGAGGGCAAGCGCAAGCCCTCTCACGTGTAGTCGAGCCGGATGTCGAGGAAGCGGTTGAGCTCCGTGTTGCGCGTGACTCTGATGGTCCCCTCCACCACCTGGTCCTGGTCCAGCCCCACGGGCTCGTCGATGTACAGCACCGTCTGTGCGCGCGACAGGTGGGCCCCAGCCCCGCACCGCAAGCGCAAGACCGGCCGGGCGGCGTCAGATGACAGGCGAAGCGGGCGACAGGTGTCAGTCAACAGGAGGACCATAAGCCGGGCCGATTGGATTAGTCCCTTAACAGGCAATTAAACAAGCGCATGAACACCCCTCTCGCAGCCTGATCTGACAGCAGGCATACCCTCGCAGCGGGACTCAAATCTCCCCTGATTACATTCACCTTGGCAGTGGCGAAACGTGAGACGTGTGCAACATTGCAATTACAGCACCAGAGGAAAAGCTCCCCTGCCAGAGCTTTAACGCATCTGGACGCAGAAGACGGAGGGCGAGGAGATCGAGGGGGGCGTAGGGACTTATTCAGCGTACCTGGACCCAGTGGGTGGGCTCTTCCTCGGGCGCCGTCGTCAACACAACGCACTTCTTATCCCCCTTGCCCTTCCCCCCGCTGCCAGCTGGTTTGCCGTTGAGCTTGGGGCCCTGGGGTGTGGACGCGCTGCCACCTGTTGCGCCGCCGCTTCCTGATGCTGGCTCCTGTGCCGGGCTCGCACTGCTGCCAGGTGTCGCATCGGCGCTCGACACCGCGGAGACCGCGGGCGCCGCCGCTGCGGGGCCGCCCGGCGAGGGGCCCTCGAAGGAAACGTCGAACCAGAGCGCAAAGCCGTGCAGGGGGGCTGCGCACACGCGCGCGCGCGCACAAAGAGTGCGAGCGGTTTGAGGCGGGGACGTCGCAGACGACAGTGTCCCACGTGTTGTGGTGCGTAAAGGTGAGCGCTAGCAGGCCTTGGTGGGGATGTTGCAGAGAATTGAGTGTTCTTTCTGAATTGGCATGTGAGTGTGCATGTCAGCAAGGAGAGTGACGAAATACGCATGCATGTGCATGCAAACGTCCGCACACCCTCATGCATACGCACACACGCGCACGCACGCACGCACGCACATGCACACTCCTCAAAGTACAGGCATAGAAGCACGTACGAGGAACAGGAAAGAGAGGACACACACAAACACACACATACACACAGAGTGAGAGACACACACAAAGAGAGGAATAGAGGGTGAGAGTATTGCGCACCCATCATCATGGACGAGACAGAGAAGCTGGTTGTGATCTCGCTGATGTCCTCCACCGTCACCGTCTTGCAATCTATGGTCTTGATCTGCACACACACACACACGCATGCATACACGCACCCCAACACACAGGCCCACAAACACGTAAGAATACAGAGGCACACCGACACAGGCTCACACACACACACGCGCAGAGAGACACGCAAAGATGTATGACGGTCAAGGGAAAAGCGAGGCCCTCACATTCATACACACATCGGCATTCACGTGCAGGCACACAAAGACGTAGGCTGGAGACGGCAGCAGCGCCGTCAGATGCGTCAGGTGGGCTGCCTTGCTGGCAGCAGCTGGACTTAGTCGGCTGCCAGGTGGCCACTCAGAAGCTGCTGCTGTGCATATCAATGGCCAGGTGGCCAAATGGCCAGTTGGCCATGTGAGCACTCTGATGTACTCCCAAGAGCTCACGACTGAAGCGGTGGAATGCATGCGCCCCACTTCTCCAAGCAAGCAAGCATAACAACAAGCCAGTAGGTGGCTTTCTGAGTCTCATCACTTATCAATAAATGATGATGATAAACGATGGAATGATTGAGGGCGGAAGCACAAGAGAGATGGAGTTGGTACGCAAGTGGGAGAGGAGCAGGAAGGAGAGTGCTGACGCCCTGTAGGAGGTAAGAAGCCCCCCATCGCCCATAAATGTAGCGCAGTGTCTGGAGTTGAGGAAAAAGAACTCAATTCTGATAACTCTGCAAGCAAAAGGCAGAGCAAACAAAACAGCTGCTGCAAGGCGCAAGTGCAGGACGAGAACAACGGCAGGAGTACCGGGGGGGAGGAAGGAAGAGAAGGAAGAGAAGGATGAGAAAGAGGGGGAGAAGGAGGGAGAGGAGGAGGAGGCCAAGGAGGAGGATGAGGAGGGCGAGGATGAAGCATGAGATGAGGACGATGAGGAGAGAGAGGAGGAGGAGGACGATGAGAAGGGAGAGGAGGAGGAGGAGGAGGAGGAGGAGGAGGGAGTGCTCACGAGGGCGGGCCACGAGAGGATGTTTTCGGTTGCGACGCTCTCCACGCACGGCTCGCCAAAGAAACACTTCTTGGCCGCCGGAATCATGGCCGACACTGCAAATCATGGTGCACACATGCACAGGGCCCCCCTCGCTGTCAGTTGTGCAAGGCGCAGGCGCAGGTGCGGGTGAGAGGGAACGCATTCGCGGCCCCCATCACCTCAGTCGTGCAAGCTGCAGCAGGGGGTGGGAGAAATAACGCATCCACCACGAGAAGCTCATTGTTTCTGCCTTGCACCAGCCGTCGCTGTCACCGTGCGAGGGGCCGCAGCACGGTGAGAGCAAGTGCGTCTCCGATACAAGTTCAGCCTTGAGTCTGAGTTCCCGCGCGCCTGGCTGTCAGCTGCCAGGCACCAGCAACATCAACAGCAGCAGCAGCAGCAACAGCCCTGGCTGTCTGCGGGGCAGTCAGATCGCAGGCAATCTCAGGAGAGGCATGAGTGTTAGCAGGTTAAGCTTTCAGGTATAAGACATTTAATAGGGGTGTAGGGCTTTGGCTGCATGATTTTGGCTTTTTAAGGCTTCCAATTAGGGTGCAGCATTTTGGATTTTGCTTTGGCGATTGGCACGCAGCCCCCTCTCCTGCTTTGCCCGTGAGGCTCCATCCATGTGAGCACGCACGATTGCAAAATACGCAGACTGCAAGAGAGGGAGGGCAAGAGAGCGAGATTCTCTTTTGAAGCAGAGCCACAGCAAGCTGTGCCCCTGCACAAGAACCCACGAGAGAGACAGCTGTACTCGTCTACATATCCTCTTCCCCAATGAGCAAAGGAGCTAGGGCACAGCTTCCCCTCTCAGTGTGGTCTTTGAGGACAAGTGGCACCGCTGTGAAAGGGACGTAAGTCCGCACAAGAGAGGAAGAGCGGGCCGCGCCTCGGGGTGCACAGGTGGCGCCTAGTCAGCAGAGCGCGTTCAGAGCGCAATGCCACTTTCCGGATGATGAGGAGAACCAGAGCTTTGGTCCCCCCTCCCCCCCC